>JARLTB010000070.1:6605000-6972500 GCA_030141615.1 Unio pictorum
TCTTGTGTGAAAATGTTTCAAAACTTATTAATTTTGGCGAGTTTTCAATTATTGTTTTATGATTGCTTTGATAATTTAGTTTTGATGTGTTCAGAATATATTTAGTGTGGTCTGGTCTACATGACTTGAATCTGTTAGGCATATACTATTGCATACAACAGATCAATGGATGTTTGCGTATGTGTTAACAAATTTTAATAATAATTATAAAAAATAAGGCTTACGTATGGCGTGATTTCTCATTTTCTCACCAACAAACCAGATTCAAAAGTAAAAAGAAATTCAAGACAGATATATTCAATATTTTCTCATGCTTTTTTATCAGAATAATATATAACGATAATTATTTTTCTTTACCAATTTACATATTACATAATTTAACAGTTATTTGAAAGATAGCGAGTATGTCGAACAATAAAAGGTGACACATGACTTATTAGACAATTTAGCAGATATGTTATATCCTTTGTTTCCCTTCTAGAGGCCTTGCGTAGCTGAGTGGTCTGAAGTACTCAACGTTCATGATCACTGCCAGCTATCCTCTGTCTCGTGGCTTGGAGTATTGTGCTCAGCCATTATAGTTAAGTGACACTTCTGCCAGTATCTTTCCGTGGTTCGGCCATTCTTATTGGGTTTTTCTTGGGGGTTTTCTATTAGTACTAGGGGATGGTCATGGAATTCGAAGAGTACTCGTCCTTTAATTTAGCAGACTCGGATGAATTCTTATTTTGTTTGACATAAATAAGGACAGTAAATGGTTATATGATGCCTCTGATGCAGACATTCAACGATTTCTATGTTTGGTTATCTATAATAATAATAATAATAATAATAATAATAATAATAATAATAATAATAATAATAATAATAGTGAGGACTTTGTATAGCGCCTAATCTTTTAAAGCTCTAAGCGCTTTACACCATCAATAATTATATGACTACACTACAGAACGACAAATGACAAAAACAATGAAACTGGAAAACATAAAATCATGCCGAAAACATATAGGATACAAAACATGATTAGGTCGCTAAGTTTGTCCGTGCAGTCAAAACAGGTGAGTTTTAAGAGCACACTTAAAAGGGACCACTGTGTCTTTGTGTCTAATTTCAATGGGCAATTCGTTCCATATCCTGAAATATTGTATCCATGGTTTTGACGCACTTTAGCTTTTACCTTCTTCTTTTCGGACGTAGACTCCTTTCACAGTGATGCATTTCATTTCATCTGATAAGTTATTTATGTTAGTAAAGCGGGTAATGCATCATATTTGTCCCATATATATATATATATATATATATATATATATATATATATATATATATATATATATATATATATATATATATATTATATATATATATATATATATATATATATATATATATATATATATATATATATATATATATATATATTTGTGTGTGTGTGTGTGTGTGTGTGTGTCTGTGTGACTTCGGCTGTAGATGTTATTTGCTGAAATGTCGACGAGATCATTGTTTACCCAGATGTTACTGAATGCAACAATCGTAGGCTCGACAGTTGGATTTGTTTTTTTGGAGGTATAACAATATTAAACGATGTCGTGGTCGGTGCTAGTTAATCTATTCATAACTTCGTTCCCGAATACATATACATCCATACGTTCTCACTACTTACCAAAGCAGTTCCAGTACAATCAGTAAATTACATTCTTTTGGAATCGAAGATAATCACTCAAAAACTACTGCAGCTTGATCTGAATAATTAAACTTTGAATACTTTACAATTTCACTTTAAGCTATGATAATGTTTATTTCACTGTTTCAGAGTATACGTATTCAGTTTAAGCTATGGTAATGTTTATTTCACTGTTTCAGAGTATACGTATTCAGTTTAAGCTATGGTAATGTTTATTTCACTGTTTCAGAGTATACGTATTCAGTTTAAGCTATGGTAATATTTATTTCACTGTTTCAGAGTATACGTATTCACTTTAAGCTATGGTAATGTTTATTTAACTGTTTTAGAGTATACGTATTCACTTTAGGATATGGTGATGTTTATTTCACTGTTTCAGAGTATACGTATTCAGTTTAAGCTATGGTTATGTTTATTTCACTGTTTTAGAGTTTACGTATTCAGTTTAAGCTATGGTAGTGTTTATTTCACTGTTTCAGAGTATACGTATTCAGTTTAAGCTATGGTAATGTTTATTTCACTGTTTCAGAGTATACGTATTCACTTTAAGCTATGGTAATGTTTATTTCACTGTTTTAGAGTATACGTATTCAGTTTAAGCGATGGTAATGTTTATTTCACTGTTTCAGAGTATACGTATTCACTTTAAGCTATGGTAATGTTTATTTCACTGTTTTAGAGTATACGTATTCACTTTAAGATATGGTGATGTTTATTTCACTGTTTCAGAGTTTACGTATTCAGTTTAAGCTATGGTAATGTTTATTTCTCTGTTTCAGAGTATACGTATTCAGTTTAAGCTATGGTAATGTTTATTTCACTGTTTCAGAGTATACGTATTCACTTTAAGCTATGGTAATGTTTATTTCACTGTTTCAGAGTATACGTATTCAGTTTTAGCTATGGTAATGTTTATTTCACTGTTTTAGAGTATACGTATTCAGTTTAAGTTATGGTAATGTTTATTTCACTGTTTCAGAGTATACGTATTCAATTTAGCTATGGTAATGTTTATTTCACTGTTTCAGAGTATACGTATTCAGTTTAAGCTATAGTAATGTTTATTTCTCTGTTTCAGAGTATACGTATTCAGTTTAAGCTATGGTAATGTTTATTTCACTGTTTTAGAGTATACGTAGTCAGTTTAAGCTATGGTAATGTTTATTCCACTGTTTTAGAGTATACGTATTCAGTTTAAGCTATGGTAATGTTTATTCCACTGTTTTAGAGTATACGTATTCAGTTTAAGCTATGGTAATGTTTATTTCACTGTTTCAGAGTATACGTATTCAGTTTAAGCTACATAAATACTATCGGATATATTTAATATTTCAAATTGAAGATATATTGTTTAAGTAAAAACTGTTTGAAAATTAAAGCATTATTTATTTTGTACTTGTTCAACCATATACGGTTTGTTCTTCATCTACACCACGTCTCTGAGTAAAGTATTATTATGTTATCTTTATCTGCCTGGGGTTTGTACCTTATTCGTCATAGTACCGATCGACTCGACAGAAATATTGTTGGATGAATGATAACGCAAACAACGGTCATACCATGTCCACTGATAACGTGAACTGAAATCACATGATATGGGCTTCCACGTGTGCGTTACGTGCGTTGATGTAGCATACGATATACAGGATACGACCTTCACTTAGTTTATTCTCAAACACGCGTGTACCCGTATTTGCTAGCCTAATCATGTGAATTTGATTTTATCTATAGTTACATTTTAGTGCATTTTGCAAAGAACCGACATGAGTAAGTCATTATCGACTTTATAATGTGTTATATAAATATCCAACAATTATAGAATTGTCCTAAAGCTTAATCATGGAAGCTTGAGTTCATTGTAATGGTTATATTCGAACAATCTCATTTCCAGACTTTACTTAACTTTGAACTATACCAGAAACATCATGTTAAATAAAGTCGCATTCTTGTAATCAGATAGACAACACTTATCAAGTAAACGGCGATCTTCCAATGGGGTGCCATCTTACATCAATTCGTAAAGTATAAGTCTGATGGTTACCTAGGTGAACTTAGGCGACTGTTTTGGTGTGTTTTTGAGAAAGGCAGTTGTATCACATTGCATCGGCAATAAACAGTTTTACATCACGTGTTCATATTTACGTTTAAACAAACCAATCAACCGTCCGCAATGCAAAGAATTGCAGATTTTCATACTACACATGGAAACTCTTTCGCAAATTTGAGCGTAACAAATGATCCGCACATCTATAACGGGTTGCATTTTTTTACGGAAATCGTACGGAATTAGTAGCACCATTGTGATATATGGCGTCAGCCAATCACAAAACTAACCTCATAATATAATCACATATAGTAAATACTTCAATGTAAAATAAGGAGCCGTATTGGCAAAACAAGTTTCATAATGTATCATTCCTATTTTTTAACATTTGAAATATATATCCGTATACCTTCACAAAATTATATCCTTATATTTTCACATGTCACAAATATATTCGTATATTTTCACATGTCAAAATATTAGATTTTGCCATCATGCCGTGCAACACCTGACTGTGTGAGCCTACAAAATGTGAACCTGCAACAAACCAACTTCCATAATCAAATTCATCATACCTCTGAATGAGATAAGAATATGCACCAAGGTCGATCACTTAATGGTATAATTGAACCCTCTATATTGATTGGCAAACAACACTGATCACGACTGACGACTGACGAAGGGCTTCGATCTCGTAAACTAGAACAAGTGCGCAAATACTTTTTACTACTTTGTATGCAAAGCAATACTAATGTATGTTTTTATTAATAGATGAGCCATGCATATATTGTAGACATATTTTGAATGTTGTTGGTTTGGGGTTTAACGACATTGCTTAGGGCTATATAGGCTAAACCTGGTGGCAAGTATATCTAGTGGCGGAATAGTCGTGACGGACGTGTGCCGAGATAAACCGGGGAACCCGCGATAAGAACTACCGGGTCGGTTGGAGGTTATTGTCAGCTTTCACACATTGGACCGATAAAGTCTGGAAGCCACGCAGACATAGGTGAGATGGTAGTGATCTGTAAAGTCTAGTGCTTTTGACTACTCGGCCACATGGACCTAAAGCAGTTTTGGTATTTTATACAAGTAAATATGTATCCTACATTGATCTTTAGCACACAAGCGGATATTCCTTGAACAATTGCTAAATTTAAAAATAGTTATATATATATATATATATATATATATATATATATATATATATATATATATATATATATATATATATATATATATAAGAATTTCGGCTGCACGTTTGCTCTACCTTTTACAGCCCAGGCCTTAACGTCACCACTGTCTTAGGTTGACAACTCACTTTGTCTTAGCGTCGACACTTGTGTATCCACAATTCCTTGAAAAGACACGATGGCTACTGCAGGTTCAAAACAGGCTTATTGCAGTATAGTCAAAGCTAGCACTTTGGAACTAGAAACGAAAGGTATGTACTAGATAAGTCATGTATTACAACCATTATGGGATTGTTTAACACTTCGATACGTAAACATTTTATTTCATAATGTACTAACACAAAAATATATGCCGTAGTCAAAATTTCAAAAAACCTAAATCAAGATTATATAGTTACATTAGCTTTCTTATTTAAGGTCTAATATAAGTCATGAAATCTTTCAGCAAATTTCCACAAAGCCCACAGCATATCATTACCAACATAAACTCATGGAGTGCGTGGGAGAGAAACGACCATTCACAACAGTTTTTCAACTGTGTGAATGGATGTAAAGTGTTAATTATATTCAGCATAAGGACAGTATATATCTTATTATAGCTGTCTTATATCAAATACCATTATTGGAAGGTGCTATGCGTAGCTTAAAATCATCCGGCAATGAACAATAAAAAAACAACAATGCCTTTGATTGACTATGTTGGATTTTCATCATCAGTATATTTTAAGTTTTCCCCTCTAATGGTAAAGTTGCGATATAGTATTGACTTTTAATCTACTACATTAGTTATGAGATGCATTTCAGTGATGATACACTTCGTACGGGAAAACTTGCGACAGATCCTACATTGTCTCTCAAGTGTAACGTGTTTAGGCTCTAATAAACAATAACATAGAAAACGTGAAACCAACAAGCTTGGTTAAAGTTAAACAAATTAATTTATTTCTCTGGGAATAGATTGTACAAATGGAAATATAATTACAGTTTTAAGAATCAAATCCAAAAGTAATCAAAGAATAGACCACGAATTAAATTACAAAAATCATAGTAATGAAAAGTTCCAATAAATTCAAGTTCAAGTCCTTTTGGAAAATCTAAGATGGAAGATGATGACGTATGCTGTAGTCTGTACTTTGTGTATCTACGGTTCCTTGTAAATTCATAAGAATTAACACTCCGGTGATGGAAATCCGAATACAATTTTGATAAACTGTCTCTGTCAAAGAATTATATATGAGCACATCAAATATTTATCGAGATACGTATTAATCATTTTAAAATCCAAATGAATTTAAGAAAATTAACATGCATTCAAATGCTGGCTACAACAAAAGAAAATGACTTAAATCAGATACTAACTATATTTTAATAAAAATTATTTATATCGTATTCTAATGAACAGATTTGAAAACATCATCAACTTGCGAAGTCAAGAAAAAAGGGAGGGGTCACATGATCGTCTTTATATCACGTACCCCTGGCATGACCATGACCAGAAATAATTATTTTACTTTAAGAGCAAAACGTTGTTTACGTTTTAATTCACAAGTCTGATCTTGACCTTGACAACAACCAATCATTTTACAATTTAAAATAAAACCTGTGTACGTGGTTGCGGTTAACCCTGAATAAAAGTCAGGATCTAGGTCAACATTACATGCTTACCAAAAAATAATTATGTCGACCGATTTTCTGAAGAGAAAACCATCATCAATAAAAGTACATTACAATAGCATGTAATGAAAAATGAAAATTATTCAAATCCGAGAAACAAACAATTAAATTAAAATAAATTTATATTAAATCAGATATAGGTAGCATGACCAGAAATACAAAGTTAAAACCGGGCCAATATTTACATTATTTCAGCTCTCAAAAGCCGAATACAGGTGTCGTAGTCCCATCGCGTCCTTTTCTGTTTAATAACGCAACGCGTCAATGAGGTTTATTGACGTGACGTTATATGGCATTTGTCTATTGGCCATTGTTACATGTTGTAATGGGGAACGTATGTACCCTTGTATAAATTCACTTATAATGCATAGCTGTTATAGGATAACAGCATCCATCCTAATGGATAAACACAGATAAACCAACCATCCTAATGGTTAGGCATATATAACATGGTTATACAAATATAATATGATCGTCCTTAATTAGTAGATACATGCTATAGTATCCGTCATAATGGTTAGACACAGCGATTAGCATCCATCATAATGTTTTCATACAGACATATATATATATATATATATATATATATATATATATATATATATATATATATAGCATCTATCACACTGGATCGATTCAGACGCACAGATAATAGCATCGATCACAATGGTTAGATTCATACACACATATATTAGCATCCTTCATAATTGTTCCATTCAGACACACATATAATAGCATCCATCCTAAGGGTTAGATTCAGACATACCGATAATATCATCCATCCTAACTATTTGATTCAGACACACATATAATATCATCCATCCTAATGGTTAGATTCAGACACACATATAATATCATCCATCCAAATGGTTAGATTTAGACATACAGATAATAGCATCCATCCAAATGGTTAGATTCAGACACACAGATAATAGCATCCATCCTAATTGTTTGATTCAGACTCACAGGTAATAGCAGCCATCCAAATGGTTATATTCAGACACACAGATAATATCATCCATCCTAATGGTTAGATTCAGACACACAGATAATAGCATCCATCCTAATTGTTTGATTCAGACTCACAGGTAATAGCAGCCATCCAAATGGTTATATTCAGACACACAGATAATATCATCCATCCTAATGGTTAGATTCAGACACACAGATAATATCATCCATCCTAATGGTTAGATTCAGACACACAGATAATATCATCCATCCAAATGGTTAGATTTAGACACACAGATAATATCATCCATCCTAATGGTTAGATTCAGACACACAGATAATATCATCCATCCTAATGGTTAGATTCAGACATACAAATAATATCATCCATCCTAATGGTTAGATTCAGACACACAGATAATAGCATTCATCCTAATTGTTTGAATCAGACTCCCAGGTAATAGCATCCATCGTAATGGTTAGATTTAGACAAACATTGACAATTGCATCCATCCTACTGGTTATATTCAGACACAGCTAATAGCATCCCTCCTAATTGATTGATTCAGACACACAAGTACTATCATCCATCATAATGGTTAGATTTAGACACACATTAATAATAGCAACCATCCTAATGGTTAGATTCAGCCACACAGAGATAATAACGTTCATCTTAATGGTCAGATTCAGACACAGATTAAAGACTCCATCTTAATGGTTAGATTCAGAAATAGTGTTAATAGCATCCAACCTAAGGGTTAGATTCAGACAAAGATAATAGCATCCATCCCAATGGAGTCAGACACAGATGATATAAACCATCCTAAAGGTTAGATTCAGACAAATATAATAGCGTCCATCCTAATGGTTAGATTCAGCCACACGGAGATAATAACATTCATCTTAATGGTCAGATTCAGGCAAACAGATTATAGCATCCGTCCTAGTGGTTAGATTCAGACACACTTATAAGAACAGCTATACTAATTTATATATTCAGACACACAGATCACAGCATCCATCCTAATTGTTAGATTCAGACACACAGATAATATGATCCATCATAATGGCTAGTTTCAGGCACATAGGTTATAACATCAATCCTAACGGTTATATTGAGACACAGATATAATAGCACCCATCCTAATGGTCAGATTCAGACACAGATTAAAGAATCTATCTTAATGGTTAGATTCAGAAACGAAGATAATAGCATCCATCCTAATGGATATAGTCACAGATGATGGAAACCATCCTAATATTTAGATTCAGACTCACTGATTCTGGCATCAATCCTAATGTTTAGATTCAGACACACATATAATAGCATCCATCAAATTGGTTAGATTCAGATAATGACATCCATCCAAATGGTTAGATTCATATACAGTTAATAGCATCCATACTCATGGATTCAGGCACAGATGATATAAACCATCCTAAGTATTAGATTCAGACTCACTGATAATAGCATGAATCCTAATGGTTGGATTCAGACACTCATATAATAGTACCCATCCAAATGGTTAGATTCAGACACACATTTAATAACATCAATCATAATGGTTAGATTCAGATAACAGCATCCATCCTAATGGTCAGATTCAGACACAGATTAAAGACTCCATCTTAATGGTTAGATTCAGAAACACAGTTAATAGCATCCATCCTAATGGTTAGATTCAGACAGAGATAATAGCATCCATCCCAATGGAGTCAGACACCGATGATAGAAACCATCTTAATGGTTAGATTCAGACAAATATAATAGCGTTCATCCTTATGGTTAGATTCAGACAAAGATAATAGCATCCATCATAATGGTTAAATTTAGACACACAGCTCGTAGCATCCATCGGGATTGTTAGATTCAGACACACAGATGATAGCATCCATCCTAATTCAAATCCTAATGGTAAGACTAAGATACACAGATAATATCAGCCATCCTAATGGTTAGATTCAGATAATAGCATGCATCATAATGGTTATATTCAGACACGCATATAATATCATCCCTTTTAATGGTTATATTCAGACACACAGATAGCAGCATCCATCCTAATGGTTAGATTCAATAGCTTGTAGGGTTAACGGACCACTTTTAGAAGGCTTCAATCGCTTCACCGACCCTTCCATACCAAAGCCATGTATTTTTACCGCGATGATACATTTGTGGGCTTCTGCCAACGCGTACGCGGATACCGATTTGTGGTTGCGCCCTTCTTGCTGCTATCAGTTAAAATTTGATCAAGACTGATTAAATAGCGTGTTCGATGATCATTCAAATTTATTGTTATAAAATGCGAGGTCGCCCGAGCATGACTAAAGAAATTTCGGAAACGATTATAATCCATGTCTCCGTTGCACCAAGTCTGATAAATATTAAATACAGCAAGATTACTTTAGGTATTGCTGCATGCCATTGGGTAACATGAACTCAAGTCCGTGTTTTATTTCTTTCTCGAGAAAATATCAGGGCTGGATTAGATTGTTTATCCAGCGTAACATCATCATATACTACTAAATTATTACTTCTCCCATCAATATCATCCATCATAAATAAATATGGATTTAAATTGTGTAAATACAAGAGGTGTACTTTTACAGGTGAATTAATGACAATCAGAATGAAAAAATATAGAGCAGCGCTTACTGCTAGGGGTGCACGCTGTGGTACAAAAACTTACATTTAGCCCTGCAGAACACCTTTCATGATATACTGTGGCAATGGAACCAGACTTGATATCTGACTTGACAACCAAGACCAACCAAACCCAGGTGAATGTCCAATATATGTTATCAAAAAAGCTCGTCACACTCATGATGTAGCTTATCGATCAAATTATCTTTAGCGGCGATACATCACATATGTGAAATGGATTCACGCGTTACATTCCATTACAAAATAAATCTTTCGAGGAATCATTGGCTAACTGCTTATTAAAAACCGCGATGAATGGTAAACTTGTATTATGGGCTAGCAATTAATAATGGATTCAGTTTGTTATTCTCCGAGCGGATATTGAAGAGGTAGCGCCTCGATTACTAAAATTGCCGAACCTGTATGTATTGACAAAGCCACCGCATTGGCATGGTTAGCCCGACAACCGATATGGCAAATGTATATACCACCGCCTACACGAGTTCAATGCGCACATTTTGATGTTTTCGTCCCTAATGAATTTCATCAGGCTGATATTTTATTTTACCACATTATACTAGACGTCGTAAAACATACACATACGCATTAACTGTTGTTCATTTTGCAAGTAGATACAAAGAAGCAGAACCGTTATGACATAAACAGCTAGTGAAGTAGCTTCTACGTTTAAACAATTTATCAACGAGGTGGTCTACGATGGCCACAGCTGTTACAAGTTGATTCTGTCAAAGAATTTCAAGGTGCAATATCATCATTGATGAAACAATATAACGTCAAAATACAGGACATACTGCAATTCATCGGGATCAGGCCATTGTTGTGCAATTTTAATTAAATACTTGCTGACAGATTATTTGGATATCAATACGGGAAGCAGTTAATTCAAAACAAAATAGTTCGAGAATGGTTTTTTAAGATTACCGAGTGTGATAGCTGCGCTAAATAATGAAATTACTCGAACAATGAACATGAAACCCGTTAGCGCAATCACACGCGCGCATATACCTGTGCTACATGATTTTTCAGCATATCCAGTACTGGGAAATGTCACCGTGAGGTATTTATATGAACCTGGTAAACTTGAAGGTGGTAAAAAACAGAGCGACTGATCCAGTCTGGAGTATCACAACACACACAATTTACAGCGTGGTTACATCCACGGGTAGACCTACAATCTACAGATTAGATTCGACTGCTCTTCAACGTGGATTTACGCGTGAACAATTATAAGTAATTCCCGAAGATACGCAATTGTGGTCCCGATCGCTTAACAAGCATCTTGACGTCATTTACACTCAAGATAAGTTAACATCGTATTTTCGCGTATATGACCAAAACTGTTAACTTTTCTATCCATGGCAAATTGTTTTAAATCGTTTTTCAGATATCGCCATAACACTAAACAATTACATCTCAAACAGTAATTATTCTGTTTCTACTTCAGTGTCATGATAAATTCGAAATCGTTATCAGAATCTCGATTATTTTTTTTATCACTTTGCGTATAATTGGCTAATTGTATTTCTTATAGCGCTATCGTCGGTTATATCAGCTGAGATATTCTTCTAACTCGAGACACTACCAAAAGAAAAAAAACAAGTTTGAGCATTCCACATGATTATCTACGATCCAAACTCGAGTATCAGAAATAGTTAATCCCTGAGATCAGCGAATCGTCATCGCGTATCCTAACATCCATGGAGATTTGTCCGCGCGTAAAGCATCCTCAACAATGCTAATATCAACCAAGACAATAGTGTTTAATACTAAATTTTGCTTCTCCATACCTTCTGGTATATCAGCGTTGATGTTTTGCCGTCGCGTTTCAGCTGGTCTATAATACAACGACGTTGGTAGGGTCGGGAACATTTTCTTATGCAACTGAAGAAATTGCTGCTGAAATGTACCACAAGTTAATTTTTTACTTGCTACTATTAAATCGTTTGGAGTCCACGTTTGCAAGAAATCATCCATGGAAGTTTCTCTTATTAATGTGCCTAATGCCCTACACTGATTTTTATTTGGCTACAGCCTGATTAAATTTTTAAGTTGTTTTATAATTTATCATCAAGTGATTTGTGGTCGACATCGATTTCTCCGTAATAATCAAAAAAACGTTTAAGCCAATCATGTTGTCGTGATCGCCACACATAATCACAGCTGTGTTTTCCGAAAACAGCCAGTCAAGAAATAGTTGTAATGTGTCCAGCAATTCTGTGCATATCTCAACCCAAATAATATCCCCGGGAATATATTTATTACCCATTGCGTCAGGCGTCCACGCAACACCGTTGAATCTGAATCAGGTCCTCGTCTCCCTGGCAAGCCTATGTGTTGGTGTTAATTCGATCTTCCACGTTGCCTTGCTAGGTCCATTCAAATACAGTTTTGTGCCTGGATACCGGATCATGCACGGACGCTGCCAAAAAATAGTTGTGATATCTGATAACATTGATAGCAATCCAATATCGTAACAATGATAGTTGGTTTATAATTGCACAGCTCCTCCTGTTTTATTCTCCATGATCTCCACGATGCATCCTCGCTGATAAACTGAGATAACAGGTATTTCTTATCGATATAAAACGAAATCCGTGGCAATTCTGACTGTGATGAGAGGAAATGTGTTTATCATCGTTAATAAATTTATGAAGACATAAGGGAGAAACGATGCTCTTCGATGTGTGTATTGAGGTGATTCGTCATGGATATAACCAGTAACACCTACTTGCGTTCCGTCAGACAAATAGACGTTTTCCTTGAATGATAGTATTTCTTTCGTCGCCGTATCAGCGACCACGATTTCATATTCGGCGGAATCCACCCTGAGTAAACGTACAGATTATGTTTCTACCAAGATCCTTTGCGGTTTATTCCCACTGTTTTTGAGTTTCATCTCGAGAATTGTAGGAGATCCATTGACAATATGATCAATGGGAGAATCTGGACAATTATCGATAAATCGCTGATGACCTTGTCATGATGAATACACTCAGGCGTAGATAACCAAACTTTGGTATGCGCATGATATTATATAATTGCTACATTGACCGTCAATATTGTTAATATTACAATATCAAGCATGTATTGTAGCAGCACTATGAGAACTGAGCGCGCTTCTGAAAAATGTCTACCAAACCAGACATAACAAATTGGATGAAGATCCTTAGCGAACTCGAAAGACACTATACGGGCAAACCCGGTCAGGTCAAAATCAAGTAATGGTCCACTAATCGCCACTCGGGTCATCTCATACGTGGGATGTCCAAACCGCGACAAATTCCCGACGCATTCGTCTTTTCCTAAAATAAAATATCCTGGGATAACACGCGGCAATATCAACCGAAATGACGTCTTTGCGGTCATACCGGATATTCCACAAACCAGTATCTCCGTATTCACAGAAGCTTGTTTATCATCGCTGAGAAATTGAGCATGTGTTGGCTTCCATTTCTTTCTTTTTCGTGCAAAATGAGCTGCGACTGACGCAATCGTAAAACAATTACTCAGTAATTCGTCAACGTTGTCAGATGAAAATCTAAGTTTCATCACGAGAATGACTACGATATAATTTGCCGTCGGGTCGAACAAATTGATTATTTTTCCATCATTGGAACTCTAAAGCAGCCGTACAGACACATGATCGTTTTTACTGATTTGGTGAATAATATCAAATATAACTTCTGAGTCTGGGTAAAGGCTATTTATTTTAATGTTAACAGTCTTGGTATCAGGGTTGATGCTATTTATTTCAATGTTAACAGTAGTGCTATCAGGGTTGACACTGCTAGCAATCTTACTATCAGTGTTAACGATGCTTATTTCAATATTAGCTATCTTGTTATCGTTGCTGAAGCTGCTTATTTCAATGGCAGCAATTTTGCTTGTATGTTAATGCTGCTTATTTCGATGATAGCAACCTTTTTATCAGGGATAATAATAATAATAATAATAATAATAATAATAATAATAATAATAATAATAATAATAATACTAATACTAATAATAATAATAATAATAATAATAATAATAATGAGAACTTTGTATAGTGCCTAATCTTTAGAAGCTCTAAGCGCTTTACAACATCTGTAATAAAATGACTACATAAAAGCAAAAAATAAAAGCCATGAAATTGGAAAACGTAAACAATGCTGGATATATTTAAGGTAAAAAAACATTATAAGGTCTGAGTTACAATAGTCCAGTATTGAAAGTAATAATGAACACACAAGTGGTGAAGTGGCATCAACTGAAATCGAATGGAGCTGATGCATGACAGCTCAAGATATGCAGCCTTGCATATGTTCATGACATGCTGGTGCAATGTGAAAGTACACTCTAGAGTACCACCTAGGTTTCGTACTGACTATGTGAATTTAATGTTGGTTTTGCTAATATTTAATGTTTGAGGTAATGGATGTGAATGAGAAAGTATTTGTGTTGTGATCAGATGGCCTCAGTTTTATCATCATTCATCTTCAGCATGTTACATGTCATAAATGATTTCATATCAGACATCCACATCTCTACTGATTAGATGATAGCATCAACTTCAGTTGTGTGGCTAGACTTGTATATTTTGGTGTCATCGGCGTACAATTCATGAGACACTGTGTGATGATATATGACACTTGAGAGCCGCTGAGTGTATATAATGAAATTAACAGGTCCAGAAACAGGTTCCTGAGGAACAAAACATATATGAACTAGGCTGCAGTGTATTCCATTTGCACAATTAGTGTCCTGTTGACTGAGTAGGACTTGGACCACTTTAATTCTGTATTCTGAATGCCAAATACATGCTGGAGAAGATGAAGTAATGGTCTATTGTGTTAAATGCTGCAGATAAATCATGATTTAGGACTGTAATCATTCCACTATCCAAAGCAGAGAGAATGTCATTAAATACTTTCAGAAGAGTAGTTTCAGTACTGTGGTAAGGGCGATATGCAGACTGTACATTGCTAACAAGACTGTTTGAATTCAAAGGAGATACAAGTTGGGTTAGAACAACTTTTTCTAAAATGTTTTATATGAACTGGAGATTAGAAACTTTAAATCGTTATGGTCAAGTGTTGGTTTCTTCAGCTGAGGCATTACGATGGCAATTTCGAAAAATGATGGGAATCCCCCGGACGAGAGAGAGATATTAATAACATCAGTTAGTGAAGGCAATACTGGGTCTAAGCACTCAAGCAGCATTGTTGTTGGAATTGGATCAAGTTCACATGATTTATGCGCACTCTTCACCACGACATTCCGTACTAAATCAATAGACAGGTTCAAATGCTCCTAATGGTTGTCGCTGTATCTCTACATCATAACTGTTTAATGACGAGTCAATTGAAATTGTGATGCCAGGCGTATCTCTAATGGGTTGTACTTTGTCACGGAAAAAATTTGCAAATAGGTCCGGAAGGTTCACTGGAGAGAAGGTAGTTGGAAGTGGTGTACATTTATTCCTTGACATTAGTTTGTTAGTTATCACGAATAGCTCTTTGCAGCTGGAACTCTCCGTTATCTTAGTATTGTAGTGCGATAATTTGGCTAAATAGACTATGCGACGTTCTTCTTAGCTACTTCATAGATTTGTTTATGAATAGCTAGGCAGGTGGAAAGCCAAATCTTCTCTGCTTTACGACGATGTCTTTTAGCAGTGCGACGCTGGTCACTAACACTGCTATACACTATTTTATTATTGATACTCTGCATTGGTGGATGGGACCTTCTTTTCAAGCAATGAACGCAGGTAGTCATCGAGTTGTTCTGCTGTAGGAGGTAAGCAAGTCGTTGGGTTTTATTGGATCTCATGCATTAGTTTGGTTTTATTTATCATACGGAGGAGCAGTAGGAAGGGCTTACCCACCTCTTCCTTGTTGACCTCTATTTGATAAAATAATCATTATTTTGAATTTTTTACGGTGAATAGTCATCGCGGTAAAATATCATATACTCGAAAAACAGCTGCGTTGTGAAACCCTAGGATTTCCAATCGCAGATTTTCCAGATTAATTATCGCATAGAGGATTTACCCACTGAAATAAACCCTAGGAATTTTTTTTAAAAATTGGTCTGTACAAGGTTGTTCCCATAGACGCTCAAAAAAACCAGCGATGCTCCAAATTAACCCTATATGCGATCTAGTCCTATCCGATATCGTGTTACAGGGTTGGATAAATTTATCGTTGATATTACTAAGGGTGTGATTATCAACTCCGTTAAACACCGTTAACACGTTGCAGTTATCTCTGATCACTTTTGGAATTTGAGTGCATCGTTGAGTGACGTCAATTAAGTCGTTATTTTTGTGTCTGCCTCGGGAAAATATCCTAGCGGGATTCTGTTGTCGTTCCAACATGGTATCATCGTACACGACACGATTGTTGATGTCTCCGTCGATGTCTTCTACGAAAGATGCTTCGTCGATGTCTATGATAAACTCAATGATGTTTTCTCCTGTGATCTCCTAGGCTCTCTCGTTATAATCTTTTAACACCTGATAGCAGTGTTGATCGTCAACGCTCGGTGCCACTAAATATAGTTTGTCACATTTTAACCATTTCATAATCAAGTTGAGTAACAGTTGTGTTTTACCGCTACCTGATGGTCCGATGATTATCATTCGAATGGAGTTAGGTAGGATCGGATGATGTTTGACAAGTACTCGTCGTTTCAACGCGAAAAAATCTGCAATCTCCATTAAATATAACTTACTAGTATTATGGATTTATATTGTGTGAAGTGTAAAGCTAGCACCCAAACGATTAACCCAAAGCATACCACAACGAAAAATAACAGAGCAGCTATCACTGGCAAGTGAGCGCGGTGCGGTATAAAAAAAATTAGGTTTGTGAAAAGAAAGCAGTGGTGATATCACCTCCAAGTTAACAAAACTCCCAGGGGCGCCATGGGCGAAGTAACCAGGAGAATAACACATTTCCGGATATAGTTATTGTGGTCCCAGAACACGATTAGATATTAGACTAGATAACAAAGATAATCCTCGCCCGGGTGAATATCCGATAAACGCCATCGATGAAGCTTGACGTGTTTATGATATCGCGTCTCGTAGTGGTGATCTTGGACAGCGTCTTCTCGCGGATGTAAAATTGATTCACGCGTTGAATTCAATTCCGTGTTAAACATTCAAAAAAAAATTAGCATGCTGGATAATAAAAACTGCCATGAAAGGTAAATTAATGTTGGTTTCCAGTATTTGATATGGAAGCAATTTATTATTCTCCGACCGGATACTACATGGGAAATTCAGCTATCGATAAATTAGCTAGTGTTGCAAAAGTAACACATGAAACAGCAGCTGACTGATTAGCCAAACAAGCTATCTGGCAAACGTATCTACGTCGTCCAACAAAAATTAAATAAGCGTCATTCGATGTTAATATCCCAAATGATGTTCATCAGGCAGATATATTATTTCTACCGCATGATACTATCAAAAACGTGTTTACAAATACGAGTTAACCGTTGTCGATGTCACGAGTAGATACAAAATAGCTGAACCGTTATCATCAAAATCATCATCCGAAGTTGCCTTCGCGTTTAAAAATATTTATTATCGAGGACATCTCCGATGGCCAAATCTTCTTCAGGTTAATCCCAGCAAGGAATTTCACGGTGAAGTATCATCAACGATGAAACAACATAACACTACGATACGACGAGAACACACTGCAATCCATCGCGATCAAGCAATCGTTGAGCGGTTTAACAGAACTCTCGCTGTTAAATTGTTTCAGTATCAGTACGCGAAAGAATTCATCGATCATAAATGATCTGTCGAATGGGTCAAACAATTACCGGAAGTAGTTGCATCGATCAACAATGAAGTTACTAGAACGTTAAATATGAAACCGGCCATCGCGATAACAAAAAATATGTAAAAACAACAATCAAAGATTTTCTATCGCAGATCTTACCTAGCAATGTCACAGTGAGATACTTATATGAACCTGGCGAACTTGATAGTGGTAAAAAAATGTCAACTGATCCGATATGGAGTGTCACTACGCATAAAATATTTTCCACGGTAACATCTAAGATAGACCAACGCGTTACAGACTTGATCCAACTGCGCCACAACGGAGTTTTACCCGTGAACAGTTACATGTAATCCCAGACGACACTCAATTACCACCGATTAATCTCAAATAATAGCATTTCTCCGAAGCTGATTTATTCTTCGTACTCGTGACACAGCGAGATATACTAAATTTAACCACTCGATGAAGTCATCTACGATCCACATAATTGTATCAGTGATGGTTAATCCTTGTGATGAGTGCATCGTCATCGCGTATCCTAACACCCACGGAGATCTGTTAGCGCGTAGCGCGTTTTCAACTACGGCGATATCAACGTATACAATATCATTTAATACGAGTTCTTGTCGTTGTGATTTTCCTGGAATATCAACTTCTATATTTTGTTGTCGAGTATCCATCGGCCGGTAACATAACGAAACCTGTTTCATCGGAAATATCTCTTCATGGATTTTAAACAATTCTACCTGAAGTTTAGCTCGTATTTTGTTCTGTTAGCGACAACAATATCTGTTGGTTTCCACATGCCCCAAATATCATCAATGGAGGTTTCATGGATCATCTTACGTGCTATTTCGCATTGTATATAATCCGGTTGTAGTCTTATCGCGGATTTTAACGCGGTCAATTCTGTATCAAGTGAACGATAATTCGTATTGATCTCTTTGTAGTAGTCCACGTTGGTTTTCAGCCATTCATGAGGAGATTCTTCGACAAATGGAGGTGGTTGACCATGATCCCCGCACATGATCACCGGGGCGTTTCTCTTTAACAACCTCGAATAAATGTTTTAAATAACTCCAATGATACAGTATCGATCTCATCCCATATAATTATCTCAGGAATATATTTTGTTCCCATGCAATCGGGAGTCCACGTAGTCCTGTTGTATCTAAAGAAACTATGATACGTGCTCGCGTTAACTCCTCGAGATTTCATATCGCGGGTAAGACGATGAGTTGAAGATAGTACAATCATGTCAGAATTCTTCCCAAATAAATCAATTAGTCGAGTTGTTTTTCCAAATCCTTTTGGACCGTTCAAATAAACTGTTTTATGTCTGGTTATCGGATCATGCACACAAGGAAACAATGATATATTCGTAGGTATTCACGCGGTAATTATCTTCGATGGAAGTAACAGCTGGTTCGCAGTATTCATGCAGCGTCTCTTGTTTTATTCTCCAAGTTCCCCAATCGCCTTCCAAGGTAGTATACTCTTCGACGGATTCCCGATGTTTTACATCGAAGTAGAATGAATCCTCCGTGGCGACTCTAACCGCGATGTCAGAAAATCGTTTAAACATCGAGAGTAAACTTATCGAGACATAACTAAGCATAGCTGATCTTAAATAAGTATATTGTGGTGTTTCTCCTTCAAAATATTCAACGATTTTCCCGAGTTTTTCATTGTTGGATAAATAAGCTATTTCCCTCCTCGTAAATATTTGTTTCTTGATGGTATCCGCGATAATAAAATCTAGTTCAGCGTCATCAATCACTAATCGAGTACAAGGTCGTTTATGATCGTCTGTTCATCCTTGAGTAAATTTCTCTATTATTCTTCTTCCCAGATCCTTCGCTAGTTATTTCCGGATATTTTTCTATGTCCCAGTCGTCGTATTTTTCAGGAGTTGGTAAGCAAACATCCGTTTGTTTTTCAGTATGAGATTACCGCCGTGGATACAGTTAACCGCGCCAACATCTGTTTATCTACCAAGAACCTTAATAACACTATCGGAGCATATTTTTTCACGCAGATATGTTTTTCGAACCATGCATCAAATATCGGAGGAAGTCCATCCGCGGATTTAAACGATGTTACCATGGCAAACCCGGTCAAATCAAAATCAGGTAATTGTCCATTAATTGCTACTCTCGTCATTTCGTGTGTGGGATGACCAAATCGTATAAAATATTCATGACATTCTCCGTAACTGAGAAAACTTCCGGGGTAACAAGCTGCCATGTCAACGGAGATAATAATAATAATAATAATAATAATAATAATAATAATAATAATAATAATAATAATAATAATAATAATGATATGACTACACTACAGAACAAACAAATGACAAAAACAATGACATTGGAAAACATAAAAACATGCTGAAAATATATAAGATACAAAACACGATTATGTCACTAAGTTTGTCCCTGAAGTCGAAACAGGTGAGTCTTGAGAGCACTCTTAAAAGGGACCACTGTGTCTTTGTGTCTAATTTCAATGGGCAATTCGTTCCACGTCGCCGAGCCCTGGTATGCAAACGAACGTTGTCCATATGACTTTGTTTTCACCTTGGGAACAATGAGTATACGATCATCAAAAGAAGAGCGTAAGGATCTAGCTGGTGTTTACACATGGGTAAGGCTGGATAGGTATGTTGGACTGGAGTCTGTCGTTGAAATATAGCACAGAGAACAAATTTTGTGTTTGATTCTGTATTGAACTGAAAGCCAGTGTAGGGTACAGAGCAGTGGTGAGGTGTGCTCTGATCGAGGTACTCTAAAGATGATCCGTGCAGCTGTGTTTTGAACTTCTTGAAGTTTCTGGAGTAAATATTGTGATGTACCAGACATAATTGAGTTGTCCAGTCTTGAAAGTACTAATGAACACACAAGTGTTTTCGTGGCATCAACTGAAAGATATTTACGAATAGAACTGATGCGTCTCAATTCAAGATATGCAGCCTTGCAGATATTCATGACATGTTGGTGCAATATGAAAGTACTCTCTAGAGTAACACCTAGATTCCGTACTGACTGTGATAATTTAATGTTGGTGTTGCTGATATATATTGTCTGAGGTAAAGGATGTGAATGAGAAAGTCTTTGTGTTGTGATCAGAATAGCCTCAGTTTTATCATCATTCATCTGCAGCTTGTTGCATGTCATCCATGATTTCACATCAGAAATGCACTTCTCTACTCCATGGATGGTAGCATCAACTTCAGTTGGGTGGCTACACTTGTATATTTGGGTGTCATCAGCGTACAATTGGTGCGACACTGGGTGATGATCTATGACACTTGAGAGCGGCTGAGTGTACAGAATGAAGAGAACCGGTGCAAGAACAGATCCCTGTGGAACACCACAACATACGTCAACTGGGCTGGAGTGTATTCCATTTGCATATATAATTTGTGTCCTGTTGACTTAGCAGGACTTGAACCACTGTCAGGTTATATTCTGAATGCCAAATACATGCTGGAGACGGTGAAGTATGATAGCATGGTCTATTGTGTCAAATGCTGCAGATAAATCCAGGAGAGTGAGGACTGTAATCTTTCCACTATCCAAAGCAGAGAGAATGTCACTAAATACTTTCAGAAGAGTAGTTTCCGTACTGTGGCAAGGGCAATATGCAGACTGTACATTGCTAAAAAGACTGTTTGAATTCAAATGAGATACAAGTTGAGTTAGAACAACCTTTTCTAAGATTTTGTATATGAAAGGGAGATTAGAAACTGGGCGGTAGTTCTTTAAATCGTTATGGTCCAGTGTTGGTTTCTGGAGCAGTGGCTTTACGATGGCAGTTTTGAAAAATGATGGGAATTCCCCTGATGAGAGAGAGATATTAATAACATCAGTTAGTGAAGGCTATATTGGTTCTAAGCTCTCAAGCAGCAGTGATGTCGGAATTGGATCAAGTTCACAAGACTTTATTGCACTTTTCATCACGATTGTCCGTATTAAATCAAATGCTCCTAACGGTTGTCGCTGAAATTCTGCATCGTACCTTTTGTGACGAATCAGTTGAAATTGTGCTGTCAAGCGAATGTCTAATGGTTTGAACTTTGTCATTCAAGAAATTTGCAAATTGGTCTGGTAGGTCTAGTGGAGAGAAGGTCGTTGGAAGTGGTGTACAATTGTTCTTTGTCATTAGTTTGTTAGTTATCTCGAAGTGCTCTTTGCAGCTGGAACTCTCCGTGATCTTAGTACTGTAGTGGGATGATTTGGCTAAATGGACTATGTTTGTGACGTTCTTCTTATCGGCTTCGTAGATTTGTTTATGAATAGTGAGTCTGGTGGAAAGTCAAAGTCTCTCTGCTTTTCTGCGATGCCTTTAGCAGTGCGAAGCTGGTCCCTAACACTGCTATACCAAGGAGAACACTTTTTATTGATACTCTGCATTTGGTGGCTGGGGCATATTTTTCAAGCAATGCATTGAGGCAGTTATCAAGTTGTTCCACTGTTGGATGTAAGAAAGTTTTAGGTTTTCTTGAATGTTATGCATGAATTTGGTTCTATTTATGATACGGAGTTTTCTCTTAGTAGCAAATAAAGGTGGAGGGTTAGGGACTGATACGTCGAGATGGCATACAATGCAGAGGTGATCCGATGCAAGGGTTGATTGCAGAATAGTATCATCAGTTCTATAAAGAAACCAGTCTAAAATGTAACCAAGTTTATGGGTAGGTTGGTTAACTAACTGTTTAAGATTGAAAACATGAATGGAATCTAGGAGTTTTGACGTGTTTGGTTTACCAGGAAAGTCATAGTGAAAGCTGAAATCTCCAAGAATAATTAGGTTACCACCTATCGAATTTCCATACTCTAGAAGATTTGGAAACTGTTCCAAAAAGAGAGATTCAGTCAGCTTGTTTTTTCTACTAGGAGAAGGACGGTAGAGACAGAAAAAATGGACTGACATTTGTTCCAGGGTGAGTGTTGTTTAGACTAGTTCAAACGATGTGTGGTAAAAGTTGAAGGTTGTATTGTACTTGAGGCATTTGATCATGGAATTCCTTGTAATTACAGCAATTCCACCTCCGCGAGAGTTGCGGGGGAACGACTTGATGGAGTAATCGCTGGGTGTTAAATCGGCACACTTACATTCATCACCTGCGGAATGTAACCAAGTTTCTGTCAGGAAGAAGATGTCAATATTATGGTCCTTGATAAAATTACTAATTTATGTGCGCTTTTCCGGTGATCCTACTGATTGAGCGTTGAATATTGCAATACGCAGTGGTATCCCTGGGACATGTCGCGGATATTATATTTTGTGTTCCATAATCCACCGTGACCGTATCCTACGCAGTTAGCTTGTACATCCTCGATAAAATCATGTCTGGTTGGTTTCCAAGAATTTTTCTCTCTAGCAAAGTGAGCTGCGACAGCTGCTATTGTAAAACCTTTTTTTGGTTATTTCATCTGGAGAAATTCCTTAAATGTCATCGGTGTACTTCAGCGCGATATTATTCATAAAAGTTTGGAGTTCTTCTGTTCGGTATAAATCTCGTTAAATGTCCTGACAAACTGATCATATCCTCCTTGCTCGCTCTTAAACAACCATATACCAACGGGATCATGTTTAATTATTTCTTGGATAGCATTGAATATATACCCGGAATAATATTTTACCGTTCGTGATACAGGAAATACTCTAACGGAACTACTCCACTCGTGAGAGTTGTTCTCGATGATTTCAATCGGTGTTCCTCTTTTTTCTTAGTGACCGGACTCTTGTAAAATATATCCCGTTATGTTTTTTACGATAATCGGGAATTTTAACTTCTTTTCCAATTCGGCATCATCGCTTATCGATGCTCCTGTGGTCTTAACTAATTCCGCCCACGCTAATATTTTTGATGTTCTTAGTTCGACGAGTCCGCTTCCTCGTTGGATGTTTTGAAAATGCTCTATGACTCGTTCCGCAACGCAATTCAACGACGAGGAAACTATCATCTCGGAGAGGATTTTCACAACGAGGACATTTATCAGATATAATCCATAAATCAACACCGTCATACGATATGCACGATTGTAATACCTGTTGTCGATTCCAACTAATGTACCTGGTTGGGTTTTCTTTGTCAACACGACTGGATTTCCACGACACCAATCGTGGTTAACACGCGTTCACGATTATTATATAATCGCCAAGATTTTCCACCGGTGTTTCTTTCATAAATTTTCGTATATTTGACTTGAATGAAATATCTAACATCGTTCTCAAAATTTATTTTTGATAATATATCTCTGGCACGAGAATCAGTCATCCTGTATTTAAGAACAGGATCTATAAACGTCGAAAATACGTATACGACTCTGTCATATCTAAAATCGTATTTGGCACGTCGAATACCTTTTGTAATCATTGATTTTATCAGGAAATTTTATCTTGTTATTAATGATGTTTTTACGACAATTTAGAAATTGTTTTACGTGATCTTCATATGTGGATTGAAGCATTGCTAGTTCATCAATAGCGGTTTTTACATCGACGATATTCAATGTGATATAAATCAAAGGAACTGTCAATGTGCTCTTTGCATGCAAAACAACTATGGTTACATATGTTAGCAATTTAATAGGGGTGTTTTAATTTGTGATAATATTATCAAAATATTTATATAATTATAAAAAAAATTACAAGCATATGTAATGACTGGTAAATGAAAGTAAATGACAGAAAAACTATTAGCATAAGGAAATGAAAAGAAAAAAAAACTTTTCCAATTATTTGCAACGACACCATATGTTTTAACAATTAGTAAGATGATTCAAATTTTTAAGTGAAGATAGAAGCAAAAGAGAGAAAACTTAAATTTTGTTGGAAAAGAATCAAAATCGGAAAAAGTCTATTGGACAGAAAAATCACCAGTTAACGAATGTTTGGAACGTGTATGAAGTATCCAGGTGTTGTACGCTACGACTTAATGAGTTCTGTAGCCACATACATTAGTCCATTTTCCTACATTTGACATATCAGCGAACGTTTACGCACAAAATGTTGGCAAGTTTAAACCGTAATAAAACCTTTCGCAAAAATGAAACCTTTTGTTTTGACACGAGGTTTAATCCATAGGTAAATTTAAATTTGACAATAACCTCTGAGAAAATTTTGAATGTTTGAGAAAAGAATTTCTATAAGCTACTCTTTCTTTCTGGAGAATATTGAAATGAGTATAAGCACCGAACATTTATTTTGTTGTTTTTTTAGGCTTAAATAACCACTATCGGTATGAGCATATGGAATTCACATTATATACCCGAACTCCCACCACCATCATATCTGTAACTATTTCATGAATTTAGAATTCAATAACAAGCGGATGACGTAGAGACGAAGATCAATCAAAATACATCCAATGGTTTGGTTTACTTATATCTGATGTGCCTTATAGCTATAAAACAACAAATCAACCCAAACCATGTATTTAGCAATACGTGCAGATGGTTTGGTAAACAGAACGTGTACTGACGTTTAAATCGCTACATGATATCATTTTCCAGAGAATATCAAATAAGCTTAAAATAATAAGAGGAACATTTCTTTTCAAGCATATTTGGATATTTAAAACAATGAAAGCATGAATCATGCCGTCTGTTCACAAGTCATACCTTAAAACACTTTCCAACTGCACAATAAATACCATCTCAGTCAATAGAAAAAGCCCTCTCCCTTCCCAAAAATAAAAAGGAAAGACTGGAAGGATACCACTAACCGTTAACAGCAACAACATCTGCAAGAAAAACAACTGGAAATATCGTCCACATCATCATCGCAACAGCACAGAACTAACGATCATCGTAAATGACTGTAATAACAACCATGATGATGATAGTAATCATTCGGTGGCATTGATAATATGTCGTTCCGCTTGTTACGATCATGTTGATAAATAACTTTATGATGATGAAAATGGCGTTGATGATGCCACTTATTTAAATGGATACCAACCATTTTTTTGGTACCCACACATAAATTTTATTTTTAAAAAAAATTTAAAATGTTTTTGTTAAAATGTACAATCCGACCGATAAATAGACAGTGACTGTCAGGTTACACCCAACAACATCGTGACCTTGACCTTGGAGTGTACTGAGAATAACAGCAACAGTAAAATGCTGCTAGACAAAATCACTTCCGTGATAAATGTTGCACTCAGTTTAGAACTTTAAATCGCGTTTGGTGCATGCCATGGTGTCTTTTGGAATAAATGGAAGATTTGTCAAAATACGTAAGTTGAATTCTTTTTTTGCGGCGATATTACACAGGCCTTTAGACGTTATAAGGTCGAACGCTAATATGTCACTATATACCGATGACGTAATAAAGAAGCCAAAACACAGAATGGTCCCCTGTCATACATTTACATTACTGGTACGAACGAAAACGAAATCGTGACCTTTACTAATTCACAACGGTCACGGATACTGTAACTAATGTAAACAAAATGGCCGATGTGTTCAGTGCTATGCAATTTTCTATGTACTGATTTAAATCAAATATAATATTTTATTGAGAAAAAATTATAACTCTAAATGTACTATTGCACAGTTCAATGTTTTAATTGTTTCACTAAGGGAATGTGTTTTAAAAGGCATACTGCTCTGGAACACTTGACACAAGAAATGGCGTTATAGATGGAAATAAAATGATTCTGTGATAATTATCTAATGACAAGAGCTCTCTAACACACTGGAAAAGATAGACAAGCATGGCGCATGAAAATGTAGACCCTAGTTATAGTGCAGTTATATTACCAGTGATGGGGGAAGGATAATACAGTGCAAAAGTACTTTATTTAAACATAGTTTTATTCCTGTGAAGGTGTGGTGGTTGCATCATACTGTGTAACAGTTCTCTATTCAAAGAGTTAAATTTATATTATCTGTGATAAGTGTGTGTGTGTGGTGGGGGGGGGTGCATACTAAAGTGTAACAGGACTATTAAAACACAGTCACAGAATTATATTCCCTGTGAAGGGTAAAGCATACTACAGTGGAACAGCAATCTGTTTAAACAGTCACGGATGTATTAGAAGTCAATCCCTGTTTGACTTTAGGAAACGCACACATATGTATAATTGTATTTCATTGGGAGGGGGGCCATGAGTGGTTGAGTGGTCTAACATGCTCTGTTACGGATCACTGCTATCTCATCCCTGTCTGTGTGGGTTCGAGTCAAAGATTCGGCGAATGTAGTTATGTGAGAAAGCTTGCCAGTAGCTTCTCGTTGGTCATGGTTCTTTCTAGGGTGTTTCCCCTAGTTCTTACTCCACCAATAATACTGACCGCCATGTATAGCCTATCGTGTGCTGAAAATAGCGTTACACCCTACAACATCAATATATTCCATGGGAAGGTGGAGCACATTACAATAAATAATCACTCTATACAAACCATGGAAAATCACATGGGAATTAACAGTCAATACAGATTAAATTAATACAAACAGGTGTTGAGTCAATATATCATGTTATGAAGTTTTGTTTCGAAAAATGGGACACAATGCTATAATGGCATGAATGCTAATCTGATCCTCAATTTATTATAGACATGTCTACTAAGTTTTGATTGTCAGCTTCAAGTGATTTTAGCTTATTCTTCTTTACAAGGTTTGTGTCAAATGATTTCAGATCCCAAATGTTTACAAATGTGTAACCAATGAAACTTACCAAAACGTCATGAAAGTCTAATCCGGTTATTTCAATATAATAACACAGGTCAAATCGAGCTATGTCAATATAATAATGAAAGAGTAATAGAGTTATTTCATTATAATAACGAAAGTCTAGTCGAGTTATTTCAATATAATCATGAAAGTCTAATTGAGCTATTTCAATATAATATTATAAATCTATTCAGTTTATTTCAATATAATAATGAATATCTAATCGGGTTATTTCAATATAATAATGAAAGTGTAATCAAGTTATTTCAATATAATAATGAAAGTCTAACTGGGTTATTTCAATATAATAATGCAAGTGTAATCAAGTTATTTCAATATAATGATGAATGTCTAATCAGGTTATTTCAATATATTAATACTATGGCTATCAATACAAGTTCCTCAATGTCATGTATCATATTGGACTGGCAAGTTATCAATTAGAACTACTTGTAACAAGCATGTTACATATTTCCTGAAATTGGAACGTGATGATTGTAATTATAGTATTTAAGCAAATTTCTTTATTTTGAAGGGTTTTGGAAAAACTATCTATTAAATAATCCAAGAATAAATTTTAAAAAATTAATTTACAAAAGTAGCATGCTCCTATATTTAGATTAAAGCTGCCAATGCAATTTTATTTAGCACGTTATCTGGAACTCTACAATACTTTTAGAACAGTATGCATTTGGGTGTGGGTCTTAAGATTGTGCTACTCTGTGCTAAAATATGTGGAAATTTAATCCAATACAGTATACACATATCTTTAAATTTCCTTCAATGTGATGTTGTTGTGGTGAATTTAATGTCAGAAAAATGGAAATGAAACTTCTTTAAGTGCTTTCATTCTAGCAATACTGGAAAGCTCCTCTAGAATACAATCTAACACATTCACAGTACAACATTGGCATGGGTTGTAATTGTGTATAGAAAGTATGGTCTACTTCTCCTCAATCTATTTCTACCATAAACAGAGAGTAAGGCTAACTCCTACTAAATCTATGTCTACCATAAATAGAGAGTACGCTTTACTTCTTAATCAGTATATACTGTTATAGAGAGTATGGCTTACTTCATAGTATTTTGCCATTTAAGACTATATCCATATAAAGAAACATATGAGCCAAAAAAAATCTGTTCTCTAGATGGTAGTTGCAAGATTGAAGAGTCATATTGTTGGTAAAAAAAACCATTATATGGGTTTCTCAAGATACAACTCCGCTGTCAAACAATCACTAGCTTTCTTATGATCGAAGGTAAATCTGCATCCACTCAAGGTCTTTCACTAAATTGTTGGCCATGCTCAACACTATTCCATGTCCTCAAAATATGTAAATTTCACTATGATTGGTTTGGTCCTTGTATCTAGCATGGTAGTCTAACAGTCAAATACAAAGCACATATTTTCAACGTATTCATAATCTAGATAGATTGATTCCACAAAGAAAGATCGAATAACTTTGCAAATAATTATACTCCCTAAGCACTGGGGAGGTCCTTGCTACAATAAAATATTCACCTTTTTGCTTTGTTTTTTTTTAAATTTCAATAGCCGTTCTTAAAGTTCAGCTATTTGCCTGAGGCTTGCATTTCTTCCAAGTGATCAATGATTTGCTCTCAATGTTCCTCTCAAACAGATATCTATTTTCTCTCTAGCTCTCTAATAGTTTCACATAAAAACTGCATGTTCTATCTCGTTAATTCAATTTTATAAAGTCATCGATATTGGAAGTTACTCTGACAAACTCTAGTTCAACTTCTATATGAGCAGATTCTCGAATTCTTGATCTATCCTATGATATTTTCAAATTTTGATTTCTTTGGGAGGAGGGGGCGGTTAATCTCAACAAGAATCTCTCTCTCTCTCTCTTTCTCTCTCTCTCTCTCACACACACACACACACACACGACTATGTCCAAATTAAATTCACATTCCCCATTGATGACCACCGAAGTCTCGCTCTCGGTTGACCCACTTGCCATAGAAGGATATTTATTATTATAACCACATTCATTAACTATCTATGCGCAAGTCGTACACGACTGGCTATTATTGTACTGCCTCTGCTTGACATGACTCAAGCTTACATTGGCATGTAAAATGTTACACCCACACAATCTCCATTGATCAGGTGATGAGCACAGGGTGAAAAACCCATACGATTTTCACTAGCCAACACTAAAATGGTATCATATTATACCCGTATCAATAATTATCTTGCAAATCTACTAGATTTAGTGTCTCTGTACCCTTCTCGACAACATTTATCATCACGTTCAAACCGAAGACACTGGATGTCAACTAAATTTGTTTACCCCAAGTTAGCACCTTCGAACAAACCGGAAGTCATTAGTTTGGTTCTTGGTTATTGATTTTGTATATTAAGAGGTCTCGAGGTTACAACTGAACGCGGGTTTGCGAATAAATACGCCAAGACTCTGTATTGTATTCCGGATGAGTGTTAGAAACATGTACACACCGACGTTCGATTCAGTAACAGACGACATAAACTGGAGAGTGCAGACGTTTACATGGAGATAGGATTTTCATTGAAATAATCAGGGTAGTGTATACATGAAGTTTTGAATAGCAGATGCAAACAACTGGATGATGATATATCTGTATTGGTTATACATTTTTAAAAATATATTTTATTGCATAAGGTACTGTAAGCATGCTTGTTTCCGTTAGTAAAATGAAAAACTCTGAAACATTCACTCATCTTCTAATTTATACACAGTAGAAATTGTGTATAGATTTTAAAAGGAGGGGGGTGTCTTTTTACTGAGAGAAATGAGTGCTCGTACGGACTACTGATTGTGTAGACTTTAATGTCTGTCTCTAGAGTTCATCCATTCCCGTTTGTGCTGCCTAAGTATTGTAACTTTTAAAATCATTTATATTTTCAAAAGGAATTTTTTATTCATAGAATTAGAAAAACGAATTTACATTGAAAATCTTACCATGTGTGTCAACTGATTTGATTATTTTTACTTGAATTATGTGTCTAATGTTTACTTAAATTATGTAACATTGTTATGTTCATTTATCTTTTTTATTTACACCTAGCAATTATATGGAAGTAGGTAGTTAGTTATAACGAGCGAAAATCGATCGTTTTCAACTAATGACTCACGAGCTTGATCCAAGGGCTAAAAATAAACCCAAGGGCCTATATTGATTGCATATATTAATTTGTATTTTCATGGACTGTAGTCGTATAAATGGTTATATGGCTGGGATATCAATAATTTAAAGTTCTTAAGTATGGTCCAAAATGTTCAAGTTTTTTTTCTACCAAACCCAAAAACAAAGAAATTTGCTTAAATACTATAATTTAAATACTATAATTACAATCATCACCTTCCGATTTCAGGAAATATGTAGCATACTTGTTAAAAGTAATTCCGGTGTTGATAATAAGTTGCATACATTAGCTAATTTGTCTTTCCATGCTAGCAATTGTTTATATGGGTATAGAGTGATAATCTCAAAAGTTTCAAAATTGTTATACACGGGTAGGGATTCAATGCCTTGTAAGTGCCAGTTATGTGTACATTTCTCTTTGCATGTCCAGAATGTCTATAGTGGCTGTTGGTGATCTCAATAATTTGTGTGATGTGACCCGGGGCATACGTTTTTTTGGAGGGTAGGGATAGACATCGGGCTATCACCTCACATTGTTTGTATTCATATTTGGTCCACAGATCATATATAGCAATTCTCGTGAGTTACTTACAATTTATGTAAAATCACTGCTACTCCAATAGCCCTACTTTATTCTGAGCAATTTAGTTTTAATATTTTTTAAATGTATTTGTTTACAGTGACAGTAATAGTTGCAAAACAGTACAAAGTAGCATCTATACTATAGAAGAAAATAATATTTTAATAATATTTTGTATTACTTTTATTAGTTGAAGTTAAAATGACAGATGATAATTAACAGGAGGTACTTGAAACTTACGTGAAATCGCAGCTAATATTTTAGCCCTACTTTATTCTGACTAACGTTTATCATTTTTGACTCGAACGTATTGTTTATAGTTCGTTCTACATATCATAGTAAAATTCTCCAATCTTTAACTTGGTAAATATTCAGGTCATCGTCATTTAATGTAGCTACAAAATATATGTAATTCCTTTTAAAAACTTCTTGTGACATTTATTAGGTATTTTGTGGAACGAACTATAATAGTAATAATAATAAAAATAATACAACTATTACGATAATGGTGTAGGTGTGTAAAGTTACGACTGTAGAATATTGTTTTAGGTCAGAAAAATGTATATAGATGTATTTTCATTTGTTTGGCATTGTTTTTTCAATGTCTGTATTTTGTGTATTCCGTATTCTGATATGTCTTTTTTTTATCCACAGCCGGCCGTAAACCCAACTACCATGGCGTTGTGCTGATGGACGACAAACTGATAGTCGTAGACTTCGATGAGAATGAGAAGAATCTAAAGGTTTACAATCGTCATAACGGCAAACTGATTACATCACACAGACTGGAGTCCCGTCCCATGGAAGGATGTCTTATTAGCAAGACAGAAGTCTCTGTGTGTCTGTTAGACGGTAGGATTGAAATCGTATCTTTGAAATCGATAGATGACGTAAAACTCGTCAAAACTTTAAGGACAGGATTTGATTATTGTTATTCGTTGGCAAAATTTAATTCAGACAAACTCGTTGTCAGCGGTATGAAAGACTGCATGCTGTGTTGGGGAATTTTATCTATTACAGATGAACGTCTGGACTCAACTCACGACATCTATAAAGGGATAGGTTGGATTCGCCTGGCCATTAAAGATAACACCGTGTACATCTCGTGTCAGACTAAAGGTGTTTATGCTTATGATATTTTTAAACCACACATTAAAAAGTTTCTGTATCAACACCAGGAATTAAAAACACCAGGGTCAATAATGGCTGACAGGGATTGTGTCTACGTGTGTGACTTTGACTCTAACACAATTCATCAGCTGACAGACAGCGGTCAACTAGTGACCATACACACAGTGTCATCAAGAATGGATGGAATATTCTATGATGACCAGCATGGATTACTTTACACCACACATGGCTATGGAAGTAATGTGATAACTGTCTACAAAATGGAGTCTTTACATCAACCAGGTAATTCTATTTTATTTTATATCACACCACAACGGAAACTACATACTTTTTTATTTACATTTCCTAATTCACTTTTATGCCCAAAAATATGAGTTACAAATATTATTGTCATAACTTTATTGTAAGATAAATATGTTTAATAGATATAAATTAAAATTAAAGTGGAATAAATATATTTTTTATTATTCAGGGAGTCTGAAAATAGTCAAGTTTGTCGTGCATGGTGATATTGATAATTTATAATATAAATACAAATATTTTTTTATTTTAAAATTTATTACAAATTGCATTATAGATATTTGTATTCATCAACGATTGTTAAGTCGTCTCCACGTTGGTTGTCACTACATAATTTTCATATAAAATATTAAATCTGTATCGACTATCACAATGGCTGCTTGTCTACAAAACTCGCATCATCACCAGTTCAGGGCATTCCACATTTCCCCCACAAGGTGGCGCTTTCATTGCTAAATATTTGCACGCGACATGTCATTCCACGCGACATGCACGTGACTGGATCTCGTACAGTGGTTAGCAGCGTCTTAAATTCTCACGTATTTTGTGTTGATAACATTCATGTTGATGGAGCGGTTCTATGATGATTTTTCAAGGTGGATTTATCAACGAAGAAAACTCAAATCGGATAACAAAATAACTGGACAGTTAAGTTTTAAAAAATAAATACCATTTTGGATATTCTACGATATGTTATAAAATGGGCGCTATATTTACTACGATCTGTTCATGTTTTCGTTAAATGATGTTGCAAACCGAAACAGATGAGGCTGAAAATGAAGGTAGGTCTTAGATGAATGAATATGGCGAAAGATTATAGAAATAATTCATATTGTAAAATAACGGCCGACATTTTTATTAAAATTAAAATGTTGGATGTTGGAGTAATTATTTATATTTTTTGTCACACTCTAGTCCTACGCGAGCTTTCTGTTACAAAAAACCCAATGATTCAAAGGAAATAAGATCATAGAGACTAAGAGAGTGACAACAATGTCTTAGATGACCCGTTATGTCATATAACCCTCACTGTCGCGCTGTATAATTGACTTCATCAAAATATTTTTTCTTCTTCTAGCACATGATATACACAGACCTAGCTTATCATTCTTGATATCTCCATACTTTCTCTGGGATATTTCAGTTGCAGTCAGTGGTCTGCATGTCTGTCCATCATTCTATGACAAATCTAGTCATAATTAACTATTCACAATACTTGAAGAATTTAAATGAATCATTTTACATTTCACGGGTAGATACCTGGTTGATTTCAGGCAAGTTTAAACCCTGAGACTGACCAATTGATACTTTCGTTTTATAGGCAATGCCTAAAAAATACCCACCACCAGCAAACACTCCAAATGTGATAATCAGTTTTTATTTCTTTTTGCCCTTTTGGTAGGAGATGTATTCATTGAAAACTCATTGAAGATGAAAGTGTTTCATTTTTTTTAAATTGACCTGCAGAGGACTTTTGTTCCAAATGGCAAATGTGAGATGGTGTGATGATGTAAATTTGTTTGCCAGGAAAGCATACAACTTGTATTGCTTCCCACCACAACCACCATGTGTTCTAGTGTATCCATCTATTCACAGAGCACATAGAAGAAATGGATATATATTTTATAAGTATCCTAGCCATTGTTAGAAATTGTTTACAGGAAGTGGCAGTTTATACTTTTCTTATTGCTGACAATGGAGAGAACGTTAAGGGAAGTAATTTCAAGATGCACTTATTGAATTGGGTCATAAAATGCATTGATTATTCTGACATTTAACTATAAACTAATGGAATTGGCCTGTAATGCTGTATAACCTCAAACTTGGCAGGCCAGGAACATTTATTCGTGTCTGTTGAGTCTATAGGTCACTAGAACCACATCAAACCAGGAATTCCAAACTTGGGCAAAAACATTATTCTTTAGGTTTGGCTCTTCAGCTCTGTAATTTATATAAGGTTTGATTTTAAAGAAAATATAATCCTGGATATTATTAAAAGAAAACACTGAATATTATATAAATTATATAATTAATGCTAAATTTGAAAGTAATTAAACTTCAAATTATTTCAAGAAATTTTAATTTTCCTGATTTTGGCCTGGGTCATGGATTTAACTTGTGATGGACAAGATACAGATTGACATGCTTGCTAGTTGTATCATTTTCACTTATGAGACATTAGACATAAATTAGAAATTAAAACAATAGCATAATTTGTTCTAAAAAAAGTATATACTTTATAGCCATCTCTGACAAAATTCAGTATATAGCCTTAGATGGTGCCGGATTTTCATAATGACAGCATGTAAAGTAATTATAGATCAGGAAAGCAGTATTAAGGCATGCAAACATATCTCAGCATGTTGCAAATGTAAAATCTTCACTGTAAAACTTGTGACTGTCCATCTTTTAGAAACACATAGTAAGTATAGAGCAGAATCTTATTAGTACCTGTTGAGTCTGCTATATTATATATAACAGTACTATTTTAATCCTATTTGATATTTAAAAGTTATAGTCTAATTTTCATTTGTGCAATTTGACACTAATAAATTGTGTATGATGAGTTTTATTGGCAAAGTATTTGTTAATGTTGCAGACATAGATAAGAATGATATAGCTTGAAGTTGAACACTCCGGTTTAGCTATCTAAAGTTTCAGGTCGATATCTTTCTTTAAAAATCTGCATCATTGTTGATAATATACATGTATATACTGTATACATAACTAATCCATTATATGAACAGGTGTTCCAATAGAAATTTTGAAAATGGATGACAGATCCATTCAACTTTTTGAAGAGGCTCTAAAAGACGGAAAGGAAACTGTGCATAGCATACGTATTATGGTTGTCGGACACATGGGTGTAGGCAAGACGACCTTAGTCAAGCGTCTTCTTGGAGAGGAGGTAAACATTTCCGAGAGACATAGTACAGAGGGCATAGATGTCTATATCAATTGCTGTGATGTTTCTTTGTCGACCCATGAATGGACAAGGCGAACAAAAGGTATGTGAATATACATACCCATTAATGATATACCTTTTTGTATTTATGCAAATGCCAAAAGGTGAAATGTATCACTTTGAACTGTTTTCTGTCCATCCAGCTCTATTTCACTTCTTCAGAATAGCATAGTTTTCCACTATCTAATGTTACCAAATGTTGTTTACATTTTGGACAAGGAAAAGACGTACATGTATCATTTTCTGGTTTAAAAGGTTTAGAATCAGGGGGCAAAATCAGTGTTAAAAGGATGATATTGTACACACAGAATGGCAGATTTTCAAGACGTACTTGAAGAAATAACTGTTCCTCGTCATTCACATAATTACACACAACAAGGTGGAGTTTTTAAGTTTTGATATTTAACGTTTACTACAAGTATTTGGTATGTTGGCACATTGCGTATGTTGTTGTGTATAATTGTGTATAATATGTTGTGGTGTATAATTATTGTACTTTTAATATTTGCCTTTTCCTCCTTCATCTACTTGCACTAATTTATATATACTGTTTGCATCCTGTATGCACCTTTTGGCTTTTAGTCACCCTCTGTTGTATGCTAACCTGCTTTGTAACATAGCTCCATGGTGAGTGGCATTTGTATTAACACCATATAAGCCATTAACCAGGTAGCCTTGGTAGAATTGCCTGGGGGTTCAGGTTAGAAGGATTCTATGTGCTCATTTTTGTGCCCATATATGTGTGTATTTGTTTCCGTTATCATTCTTAACCATAACTGTAATCGACTAGCACAAGGCTAGTAAATTGTCTGTCTATTAGTTTTCATAATTTCACTAGTATAATGGCTAGTTAATCTTGTTATGTGTTAAAGTGATTTGTGACAAGGATTCATTAGGAATAAGCAGGATGAGTAATGTTCTGTGTCCACAACTTTTATAGTACTATTGTACACCATTAAAAATGGACATCTCATTGTAGGATAGAACTAAAATGGATGAGGGCATTCGTTTGAATAGGAAAATACACAAAGTACAGAAATATGTTTAGTATGGGTGTGCTCTTTCCCATACTAGCAAAGCTATTAAGTAGTCAGCTGTCATATAAGAGTTTGATAACACAAATTTCTTGGAGATGGAAAGTCAAGGAAATATTGCATCCACCTTCTACTCACACCATGTGATTTAGCCCCGTGTTTTCCTTACTAGTACTTCTCCTCCTGATGTCCCTGTATTTCCCCCCTTTTTATATTTTCTCTCTCTCTCTCTCTATTGTGTTTCCCGATTATTATAATTTGGCTGCATGCTCTCATATTCCTAACTATAAAATCAGTTATTTGATACAGTAATTTAAGTGTAAACATTCCATCTAAATATAGTATTTATCTGCTATTGTACCATTGGGTTTCCTTGATTTTTAATATTATATCACTCTCCGGTTTATTTATTACACATTGAGTCATTGTAAGTTTTTTTTGTAAAATCGTAAATTTTGCACAGTGGACATTTAGGCGACACTCTGATCATATGCCATCTCACTGCGAATTCTCCTGTCAACCACATATCACGCATGTATTTGAACAGAAGACTTTTGATTTTGAGTGATTCTAATTTGATCCAGTTTCCCCAGGCCCTATTCCAGTTAATACTTATGTTATCTTGCTCTATTTTGTTTTTGTCATTATTTATAGTGTGATTGTTGATCCATTTGTATGTTGATTTAGTGTCGACTTCCCATAAGTCCCTATATTTGTTTAAGAGTTGTTTTATTGATCTTAATTTTCTAGGCACCTCTATTAATTTTGTTAGTTTGTTATTTTTATATATGTCGTTTCTCTGCTTCATTGAGAAACCAAAATAATATATGTAGAGTCCCTGCCAAGCTATCTTGCGCGCTGCTTTAATTATTTTAAATCTGTTAAGGATGTTGGTGTTTTTAATGAGGGTTGGGTGGGGGAGGCCTAGGCCTCCCCTTTTCTCGTCCCTATAAAAAGTTTCTTTGTTGATGTAATGCATTTTAAATCCCCATAAATATTTACTAATTTCGTTATCTATAGTTTTTAACGTTTCGTTTTTTGTGTCTGATGATTTTAATTTATAGTTAAGCTGCACATACATACATACATACATTTGCATCTTGAGCCCGTTCCAGTAGGCGTAATGGTGTTAGCGCCCAGATTTTGATATTTTCATTTATTTTCTCCCTGATTTCCTTGAGGTTTTGTTTCTCCTCGTTTCTTCTAAAATTTACACCTAAGGTTTTTACGTTGTCTTTAATTAATGGGGGAGGTAGCCCATGTTGCTTGCCTCTCCAGTCTCCTATTAGTAGTATTTCTGTTTTGTCGGGGTGGATGTTTGATCCTGACACCTTCCCAAATTGTTCAAATTCCTTAATCAGTTCTTTATAGGAATTTTTGTCTTGTATAAAGTTAGTGCAATCATCTGCATGTTGTAGCATTTTCACCTCTTTTTTAATGTTTGGAATTTTGATCCCTTTGATCTCTTGGTTTTATTAATTTAATACAAAGTATTTCTATTGAAATTAGTATAATAACATAGACAGTGGGCATCCTTGCCTCACTGATCTTTTAATATCAAATTTGTCCGTTTTGGCCCGTTTACCTTTATCAGGGTTTGCTCCATTTACCTGTACACATGTTTGTATATGCCTGTACTGGATCTTAGAACAATTTTGGAATTGTTTTCCAAATCCAAATTTCTCAAGTGTCTTGTATAGATAGTTTTGTTCAAATTTGTCAAAAGCTTTTTCCTGGTCTATTAGTAACATAGCACAATGTTTTCCAGTGATATTTATGTGTTCTATGATAGTTCTAATATTTAATATATTGTTTTGTATTTCCCGCCCTTTCGGGCCACTAGTTTCATTTACATTAATAATTTTACCAAGACACATTTTCACCCTTTCTGCTAATATTTGACTTATAATTTTATAGTCAATATTTAGGAGGGAGATGGGCCTCCAATTTTTTTAGATCTTCCCTATTCTCCTTCCCTTTGTATATTAATGCTATCATACTCTCCCTCATTGTGTTTGACATGTTATGGTTCCTGAATGCAATGTTATTATATAACCATTCTAATACTGGCGACAATTCTCCGCAGAATATTTTGTAGAATTCTGCAGAGATTCCATCTCTTCCTGGTGATTTATTTTTTGATAGTTTCCCTATAGTCTCCAATATTTCGTCTTGTGAGATGAAATCCTCAAATATTGTTCTATTTTATGTGGTTACCATCTCGCAGTTTGTCTCTCGTAAGTAGGTGTCTATAACTTCTTCTTCTATGTCCTGTGAAGTATATAGGTCTTTGTAGTACTTTTGTATGTAGTGAAGCATTTGAGTTTTGTCTGTCGTGCTTTCCCTCCTATAATGTTTAGTGATTCTAAAGTTCCCCCCCCCTTCTTAATTCCTCCCTTTTGTAAAGCCCCTTCTGCATTTTTATATAATTGTGTAAATTTCCCTGCTTTCATGTCCCTTCCCTTTGCTCTTCTTTTTTAGTTTTATAAATTTGTCTTCTAATGATTTTTTTGTGCTTTGTATTGTTATCGTTTTTATAGAATTTTCCAGCGCTTCTATTTCTAATTTTGTTTTTCAAGCCCGTAATTTTGAATGAAAGATTGCTATTTTATTTTAAAAATCACCTTTAAATTATCTCACTCTGGTATTATATCCAAATTCTCTTTAATTTTAAATTTTTCTATTTCCATTTTTATTTCCCTCCCAAAATCTTCATTTTCTAATATTTTATTATTTAATTTCCATTGTCCCCTTCCCCATTTGGTTCCTTTGCTTTTCCATATCTCTGCAAATATTAACTTATGGTCCTCAATTTTGTATTATATTATCCCTGCTCTTAAGTATTTATTTGTTCCTGATGTTGTACCCCAAAACTTGTCTATCCTACTCCCTTTATTTTCTTTGTAGTCAAAAGTGTAATCCACCCTTAGTATGTTTAACCGTCTGTATATATCAATTAGTTTTTGTGATTTCATACTGTATTCCATTTTGTCCTTAAACCGTATGTCCTCCGTTGTCAGTCTTCCTGTTCTGTCCTTTTCGTCTCCTGCCCAATTAAAATCCTCTCGTATGATCAAATTTTCCATTGTGTAGTTTTCTAGATATTTCGCCAGCTCGTCTATAAATTATTGTTTCTTGTATCTATTAGCTGGTATATACACATTCAAAATGTTACTCCCTCTCATTTTTATGTGAGTAGCCTTCCCTTAAAAAATACCCCTTCTTCTACCCTTTCCCATTTACACCCTTGATTATTTTTGATAACCGTAGCTACCACTCCATTAGTGTTCTTTCCCACATAATAATAAAATTAATAATAATGAGAACTTTGTATAGTGCCTATTCTTACGAAGCACTAAGCGCTTTACACCATCAATCATAATATGACTACACTACAGAACAACAAATGACAAAAACAATGAAATTGGAAAACATAAAAACATGCTGAAAACATATAAGATACAAAACATGACTAGGTCGCTAAGATTGTCCCTGCAGTCGAAATAGATGAGTCTTAAGAGCACTCTTAAAAGGGAACCACTGTGTCGTTGTGTCTAATTTTAATGGGCAATTCGTTCCACGTCGCCGTGCCCTGGTGTGCAAACGAACATTGTCCATATGACTTTGTTTTCACCTTGGGAACAATGAGTATATGATTATCAGAAGAAGAGCGTAAGGATCTAGCTGATGTATACACATGGGTGAGGATGGATAGCCAATGTAGGGTACAGAGCAGTGGTGAGGTGTGCTCTGATCGAGGTACTTTAAAGATGATCCGTGCTGCTGTGTTTTGAACTTTTTGAAGTTTCTGGAGTAAATGTTATGACGAACCAGATATAATTGAGTTACAATAGTCCAGTCTTGAAAATATTAATGACCACACAAGCGTTTTCGTGGCATCAACTGAAATATATTTACGAATGGAACTGATGCGTCTCAATTCAAGATATGCAGCCTTGCATATGTTCATGACATGTCGGTGCAATGTGAGAGTACTGTCTAGAGTACCGCCTAAGTTCCGTACTGACTGAGAATTTAATGTTGTTGTTGCTGATATTTATTGTCTGAGGTAAAGGATCTGAATGAGAAAGTCTTTTGTGTTGTGATCAGAATAGCCTCAGTTTTATCATCATTCATCTGCAGCTGGTTACATGTCATCCATGATTTCATATCAGAAATGCACTTCTCTACTCCTTACATGGTAGCATCAACTTCAGTTGGGTGGCTAGACTTCTATCATGTGTCATCAGCATACAATTGGTGCGACACTGGGTGATGATCTATGACACTTGAGAGCGGCTGAGAATACAGAATGAAGAGAACAGGTCAAATAACAGATCCCTGTGGAACACCACAACATACGTCAACTAGGCTGGAGTGTATTCCATTTGCAGATATAATTTGTGTCCTTTTAACTAAGTAGGACTTGAACCACTGTAAGGCTATATTCTGAATGCCAAATACATGCTGGAGACGGTGAAGTAATATATCATGGTCTATTGTATCAAATGCTGCAAATAAATTCAGGAGAGTGAGGACTGTAATCTTTCCACTATCCAAAGCAGAGAGAATGTCACCAATTACTTTCAGTAAGAGTAGTTTCCGTACTGTGGCAAGGGCAATATGCAGACTGTACATTACTAAATAGACTGTTTGAATTGAAATGAGATACAAGTTGAGTTAGAACAACCTTTTCTAAGATTTTTTATATGAATGGGAGATTAGAAACTGGGCGGTAGTTCTTTAAATCGTTATGGTCCAGTGTTGGTTTCTTCAGCAGTGTTTTTACGATGGCAGTTTTGAAAAATGATGGGAATTCCCCTGATGAGAGAGAGATATTAATAACATCAGTTAGTGAAGGCAATATTGGGTCTAAGCACTCAAGCAGCAGTGATGTCGGAATTGGATCAAGTTCACGAGACTTTGGTGCACTTTTCATCACGATTGTCCGTATTAAATCAATAGAAACAAGCTCAAATGCTCCTAACGTTTGTCCCTGAAATCCTGCATCATAACTGTATGGTGACGAAACAGTTGAAATTGTGCTGTCAAGCGAATCTCTAATGGTTTGTACTTTGTACTTTGTCATCGAAGAAATTTGCAAATTGGTGTGGTAGGTCTAGTGGAGAGACGGTTGATGGAAGTGGTGTACATTTGTTACTTGACATTAGTTTGTTAGTTATCTCGAAGAGCTCTTTGCAGCTGAAACTCTCCGTTATCTTAGTGCTGTAGTGGGATGATTTGGCTCAATGGACTATGTTTGTGACGTTCTTCTTAGCGGCTTCGTAGATTTGTTTATGAATAGTGAGTCTGGTGGAAAAAGCCAAATCCTCTCTGCTTTTCGGCGATGTCTTTTAGCAGTGCGAAGCTGGTCCCTAACACAGCTATGCAATGGAGAACACTTTTTTTATTGATACTCCGCAGTTGATGGATGGGGCATGGTCTTCAAGCAATGCACGCAGGCAGTTATCTAGTTGTTCCACTGTTGGATTTAAGAAAGTTGTTAGGATTTCTTGGATGTCATGCATGAATTTGGTTCCATTTATCATACGGAGGCTTCTCTTAGTAGCAAATAGAGGCGGATGGTTAGGGACTGATACGTGGAGATGGCATACAATGCAGAGGTGATCGGATAGAAAGAATATAGTTGCTCTAACATAGTTGTTAGTTATAATTATACTGTACATGTCTCTTTCAATTTGTTCTTTAATTTCATCCATAAAACTGTTGTGTGTTTCCTGTAAAAAAAGTAAGTCATAATCCCCTATTTATGTCACTTTTTGTGCTTTTTCTTTATCTATTCCGTTTATATTAAGAGAAAACAAACGAAAGTTTTGTCCTTCTATTTTTGTTGTACACCAGGTTTTTAGATGGCTAATGTTTGTATATTATATATTTCCCTCATCTACCACTTAATCTGGGGATTCTGGGTCATCCCTTTACAGTCATAATCGTGCTCTCTGATATCTTAAAGTCCCTAAAAATAATATTAGCAGGGACCTCAGAGGCAGTATCACTTATTGTTTGTGTTTCTTCCTCCTTTTTTGCACTCGCCATGTTTGCCCCTTCCGGCCCTTCGTTACTTTCTGTTTTGTTCATTTTTGTTGTGTCTTCCTTCCCTGGTTTCTCCTTTGTTTCCCTTCCTCAAGAGAAAGTGACAAGGTTTCCTTGTTTTTCTTATTCCTTGTATCACTCATAGTCTTCTCTTATAGTGATCTTGATAGGTTTATAGCTTTTCGCTTCTTGGTGATCCTTTTCCCCTTTGGGATTGTGGTGGAGTATGTCAGGGAGATATGTTCCTCCCCTGATATTATGAAGCTTTCTTTGTGCTATTTAATGTGTAATGTATAAGGGCATATGAATACTTTCCTTCATTGGTGTTTTCTGTACGGTTCTGTTTGGGTTCAAGAATTCTATCCATTTTTCTTGCCTTTCCAGGGGTTTTACTGGCTCCTTAGTTCCTTCTTCCCTCGCTTCTTGTGTGTGTGTATCTATTATTTCCTGTGTTCTTCTTGTGCTTTGGGTGGGTATCCCTGCAGCTACATCTGCATGTCTGTTCTCCGTTCGGCGTGTTTTGTTTGTTTTTTTTGTGTTTTTTTTCTTCCACATTCTTATGGCCCATGCCCATATTCCCCACACATGCGGAATTTTCTATCCGCCTCTCAGGCCCTGTAACATGCCCTCAGCTTGAAACCCATGCAATAGAAGAATGAGTGGATTGTTTGGGCATCTTGCTTGGACACACTAATTATCCTTGCTCCAGACGACATATGGTTCCATCCCCATATGTTGGCCATTTTGTGCGAGATGATTCTTGTTACTAGTACGGTGTACATTTTGTCGTTCAGTTCTTCTGTATTGACTTGGTATGGTAGCCCACTAATGTGGCCCTCCACCGATGTAGGTAATATCTGTCTCTCGAAAGGGAGGGGGGCAGCAGTCACGTCTGTTTTTTCCCTTTTACTGTTATGGTTCCAGATGTTAGCAGCGGGGTTTCCAGCCCTACTGTGTAAAAAAAAATTATTTGTTGTATCCTGCGTTTTGTACACTCGCTATCATTGTCATATTTATTCCCATAACCTGTAATGTGGCTAGGATCACCGCTTGGCGTGGAGCTTTCTCCGCCTTCTCAAAATCAATCAGATGGCATCATGCCTGGTGGTAAGCGAGCAGGACGTTCCCGGCAACCACGACGTCAAAATAAATATTTAATTTGGATCTGATTCTTTTAATGGACTGCTTTTGTTGAGTTTTCTGACTCTGAGGGTTACTATTTTGGGGATTTTTTTTTGGGCCCTGCTCCTTCCTTTTCAAGTCGGTCAAACCCCTATTTTCCTGATTTAATCCTTCCATTTCTGTTAGGTAAATCCTAAATCGAGACGTAAATACTAAATCTTATTGTAGATTTCTCCAAAATGTTATAGAAAAATCACGGGCACATTCTAAGCGTGTTTTCCGAATGGTGAACTTCTATTCAAAATTTGCGAACTTCGACGCAAGATAAGAATGAAGTGTCAGATGATGAATTATCAAAATATTTATCTGTTGTGACCTAACATAGTTGATTGAAAATGAGAGAAAAAACATCTGGAGATGTATTTGAATATGATTTTGGGAGACAGTGATTACTATAAACAGGACTTAGAAGGTTTTGAACCAGACGAAGTGTGAACTCCACGTGTTTTTGTTCTCAACGAATCAAAGTGATTTATTTCAGTTTTCTGAGAGAGTTGGACCCACCGAAGTGTTGCATGGCTCCAGCAAAACCTTGGAATATTTTGAAATCGTTGATTTACATGAACTGTTTGAAATTATCATTCATGTAATGTGGTAAATAAATAATTGCTTGTGCATTGTACCTGTTGTGTTACCTGTATATTAAAAGTTTTAATATTAGCTAACCGAGTTGATAATTTTTGCCGAGTACCGAATCCGAGTATTTGGATGTACTATTTGTCAGATCCGGTTACGAACTGAGTAGTGTGTGCGACTCCGGAGAGTACCGTTTCTTTCATTATCGTATGCAAAGCTTAAACTTTTCGTGCACCGTATACATTCTTGCCAACCCCTGACGAGGAAAATGCATAATCCAAGAGGTCAAAAAGCGTAATCCATATATAGCATGCTAAAACGTAAATAAACAAAAAATTATTTGCCCCTCTCGTTTTTGAACATCCTTTAATGTTTCAAGTGTTCATATGTAGCAATTTTAGCTTTACACTAGAAACCATCTTAAGACTTTAGCGGCAAAAACTAAAATTCTTTCCACATCTCCGGAAATAGATGTCACGTGATGCTGCACTCTAGTCTTAATATTTAGAGGATTCTGTTATATTTTGTTTCAAGGTTTTTGGGTCGCCCTTTTCTAATTTATCAGGGAAATGTTTGAAAGGAGAGATTTTTGCATACAGTAATGCAAGGACTAAAAAAAATGTTAGCGCCAAAATTTCATTAGACTGGTTCTGCAGAAACTATTAATTAGAACATGGAAATCTGCGCATCTTGAATTATGATTAAATTTAGAAAACCTGTCTGCTTTCTCCTCCCTAAGCATACAGATGCTATAAATAGAATTCGAGGTCGACAGTAGAACTAGGTTAGCTATAAATAGAACATGATACTGTATTGTAGGAAAGTCCACGGTCAAGCATACTCTTATATTGTATTTACGTAAAAGCCGTCTTTTCAAAAAATACGGTCTTTGGGATTAATGGAATGTTAATAATAACGAGAAAACAAATAATTGATTTCTTTGGGAGGTGGATACACCAAAAAAGCATAATCCATATATGTTTAAGCGTAACGCGTAATGTAGTGAAAAAAAGGGTAATGATTACGCCAAAAGCGTCATGGTTGGCATGCATGCCGTATACCGTTTATTATTAGCTAAAATTATTATGTATTAAAAAACAAAAACGTTTGATATTTATTGAATTATTTTACTTGTAACCATTTGTGCGCGTATTATTTGCCGAAGCGAATACTTCCGAATAGTACCGAAGAAACGGATATTCGGCCGAAGCAAATGTCCGACGCGATTTCCGGTTAGGCCCTATTTAATATATATGCACATTGTGTTGAATTATTCATACAAGTTGATTTATAACCTTTATTTTGATACCAAACACAGCAAGATATCTTTAAAGTTGGCAAAGTTATGTTCTTTCAAAGTCCACAGGTCATTCTGCTTTACAAGTCCCACTAGTCCAAAGTCAATGACCATTGATTCAAATGCATTAATCATTTATATTTGTATGCAGTGGGCAGAAGACATCGAAGTCACAAATACCTAGTCAATGTCTCCTTTGCCTGACAGTATACATATTTCATGAATTGATAGTACATGTACACATTAATTGTGAAATATAAAAAATATTACATAATAATTATATTAAGTAAATATTAATTCATTTAAGTGATGTCTCTGCCACAGAGGTATTGGCAAGACATCTGGTGGTAAGTAGCCTGGTATTTACTACTCAACTGCAGCACTTGATCTTGTAGTGACTCTGGAGGATCAAAGTTGCACCATAAAATTTAGTGTGTAAACAAAAAATTATATGTACTGTATTATGCTTTCTAATTTCATTACAACTTGATACCCTGATGTAAAATTTAGCTGTATTGCTTATGTTTTCAGATTCAGAACAGGATTATAAACTGCAGCGCCTTGTCAAGGTCCTAAATGAGAATTACCAAACAGGGGGAAGGGAAGTTGATTCGGAACTTGATGCAAGCTCTAATCAAAGGGAGACAACTGATGGCAATCCTTTGAGGCATGTTGCTGAAGATGACAAGACTACAGAAGTACTAAATGGCCGTTCTCAAAAGCAAAACTTCGGCCAAATTTTTTCATCTACATCTAGTCTACAAAAAGAATCATCTTCCGATGTACTTCAGAGAAGTCTCACTCAGTTTGAAACCAACACAATGCCTGGATCAGAGTTTGGAGAAAATGTTGCCACTGAAAATTGCAAGATGGATCCATTAAGGGAAATGTTAAAATTGTTGCAACAAAATCCCAATAAAGCAAAACAAGATGTATTAAGCAAACATGCCCATTTAACAATAATGGACTTTGCAGGGCAGTATGCCTTTTACACGACACACCAAATGTTTCTGACAAGACGAGCCATATACCTCTTGGTATCGGATGCCAGTAGAAAGGTCATTGATCTTATAGAAGACGATTGTTACTTTGACAGTGAGGGCATACTGAAATGCAAAGTTCATGGTGAGTTCTGTGCTGTTTGTTTGTTACAGATTTGTTACTGTTTTAACATTAGTATTATTCTTCTATGAGTAACAATTGATTTTCTCTCAAACTAATGATTTATAAAATTTATTTAATCAGAATTTTTTAAGGTCCAATTCCACGCAACACCAGTATTTTTTATACTCATCTGTTTTAAAAATTTAATAAACAGCATGTTGACTTGCTACTAAAGAAATAGGTAACACCTAATGAAAATTTATTTCCAGTGAAGATGGATGAGGAAGTTAATTTTGGTCAATTCTACAATTAAGAAGTTGAAGGATAAGAATAAAAGTAAGTTACTGTTGCAAGGACTATTTGGTCTTTATTGTAGTTTAGGCTTCACATATTCTTTTTTAAATTAGGTAAAATAAACCCATTGTGTCAGGGACTGAAAGTGGGTATTGGTTATAAAAATACCTTGCCAATAAGTACATGTTCTTCATTCTAACAATGTCTACAGAATCAATGATGTTTTATGTTTTGACTTTTTCAGAACTAGTTCAGGTCTGGATGAATTGTATACATTCATGTGCACCACCTGACAAGGAAAACTTGAATTCTGCAAATTCCCATACGTCTTATAAAGTCCTCCCACCACCAGTGATTTTAGTGGGGACACACATTGATCAAATTCCACAGGTATGTCAGTAACACCTGGAAGTTTTAATATTTCACAAATTATTACTTTATTCTCTCAATATTAGGATTCTCCTTGAGTGCATGAAGATGCAGTATTATGAGTGTCAGGAACAGGACAGCTATTTCTTTGCCTTGATTCCTGATTTACACAAGCCTTACTTGATTCAAACCATGCAAGATTTTAAGGTTGCCTAGTACTGGATTAAATATTCATCCATTTTTAATAGAATCAGTATCACCAATATTTTCAGGTACACACTAAAAATTATTTTCTTGAAAAATACATTATAGAATGCTTACAGACCCTAACACATTAAGCGCTGGAGGATTTGCTGTTTTCACATGAAGTGTGAGTAGGAAATACAATTTGGGGTCTATTTCTGAACATATCCTAATACATCAACTTCCAAAAAATTTTCCATTAGCCTAATGCCTAGACTTAGTTGTGTTAAAAACAATGTTTTCCATTGATTATTTTGCTCGCGCAATAGCAGAAAGAAAAATGTTGGAGTTGTTAAATATGTTGATTTTCTTTACAGACCCATCAATTGCCAATTGCATATGGAGACCACTCTTTACTAAAAATGCCCACCATATCCTATTTTTTGCACAGACTGTGTACAGTTCAGACCAGTCTGATCTGGCTTAGATTTGAGACAAAAAAGTCTAAAATCTGGACACATCAGACTCCCACCACTATCAAATTGGGTGAAGAAAAGAAAATGAATCCAAAACGTTTTTTTTTTCTTTTTTTGTAGTGCAATTAAAAATTCCAGATTATTTAGTGTCATTGTCGAGCTAAATCTTTCTACCTTTCTACAATACCATCCACGTTAGTAAAGCATATATGACTTTGACAGAGCTTCTTCATTATGTGAAAAGTGTTCTGTACTATTCACTGGCTAGTTAATTTGACATAAATGGTATTAAAAGAGTAAATAAAGGATCACTGGCACTGCTTCCCTACGATCAACCATTTCTAACTGAAAGAATATCATATAATGACATAAAGTATTTTTATAAATCTGTATGTTTGTCAATCTTTGCAAAATATGTTGAATGGAAACTCCGGGGCCCCGAGTGGTTTAAAGCGCTGTGCATTACGGATCCCTGCCATCTCACCTCCGTCTGTGTGGGTTCGAGTCTAAGATTTGGCTAATGAATTTATGTCAGAAAGCTTGTCAGTAGTTTCTAGTGGGTCGGTGGTTCTTTCCGGTGGTTTGACGGGTTCTTCTTCCACCATTAATACTGGCCGCCTTGTATAGCCTATATTGTGCTGAAAAATGGCGTTAAACCATAAAAACAAAACAAAACAATGGAAACTCCATAAACTAGATAACAATAAGACCACTTAAGGAGAGTGGCATCACTTATATATAACAAAGCAGAGATGAGATTGTATTGCGCCGTTATATCAAAAACACATGCCTGACTTGTGTGAACCTCAACAAATATGTGTACTATGCTTCTGGTATCCACATACAGTATAGCACATAGAATTTGAGTCATTACTAGGGTGATGGGGGTAATGGTCATGCAAGCAAGATCCGTACTGGTCCACATTAGGTAATATCAATGACTGGTGTTACGTATATCTGCTTTAATTTATATTTGATTTAATTTAAATATCTCTTTGTTAGTTGAATTTTTTTCTTATTCCATTGCATGCTATTTCAATGTAATTTTGTTTGCTGGATATGATATTTTCCAGAAATTCGGTTCAGTTTCTTTGAAAACCTAAATTAGGAGTGATGTATCCAAGTTGACTTAGGTCCTCACCTTAAAACCTGATTTGATGTAGATAAAAAAAATGTATTTGTTCTTAGTGTGAGATTTTCGTGGCCTAAATTTTAAAATTCAGGGATTTATTAAACTGCATCTTAGATTAATATACAATCCTTATCTATAGAGAAGTTAGTTAATATACACTTTTAAAAACTTCATGCCAAGTTGTTTTCTTCTGTTCTGACAGTTTTTAAGTTTTATTTTTTAGTTTTATTTTAGTTATCTTCAGATTATGGATTTTAAGAGATAAGTTCGTTTCTTTAGAGGAATATTTAGTGCTGATACAGAATTCTTGGACAAAGACATGTATTGAAAACTTGTTCAAAATTGAACACTTGAGTGCATTTTCTTCTTTTTTTCACAAGAAACTGTAGACACGAATGTACTCTGCAGGTTAGTTATATCATATAGCATTGCATTCCATCTTGGATTCTTGATGGGACTGAAACTCAAATTCATTAGAATGATTTATTCCTAAGTTTTCATCTTTTTAATTCTGGGATTATTTTTTGGATTTAATTCTTAAAACGATAAGTTCAAATTTTCATTTTTACCTTTTTTCTTCTAGGAAAATAAATTATTTGTTAAATTTAATAAAGTTTCTTGTTTTAACTTTCTTTTGTTACTGTATCATAGAATCTAAACACGTAACACTGGTTGATGCACCGTATCCCTGAGATTCTCATTCTTTGGACTTCTCCCAATGTTAGGCAGCTATGACTCATCTTGGTTTAACCCCAATTTAAAGACGTCCAATCTCATCCCTTGTCAGAACTTTGTGTGCATCAAGATGATTTTCTTAGTCAGGCATAGGAGGGTTCATGCCCAAACAGACATGATCCGACAGATTGTACCTCTCATTGTGGGTCTTATACCAAATCTTTGTTATCAGCAGCAACCTTTCTTTACCTTGCTGTCCTGGGAGTTCTGAACATGGTGGTAGAACTGGTTCCACTAGAGAGACTTCACTTGTACCAAATCCAATTGATGTTTCAGCACCCTGAAGACTGTACACGGACCCACTTGTCAGTTTTGATCAAGATATTGACTTTTGATTAGGGTGTGAAATTGGATGCCAGAGAGGTGGCTGTAGTTTGTATGAATAACTGCATACCATTGCATTATCTTTTTCTTATTTGCAGAATCGTCAGGGTGTTGCTGGCAAAATTGTAGGTCACATTCACAGATTTGTTTCTCCTGTGCTGGCTCAACGAGTAAGTTGTCACTTTAATTTCTGTATCTTAACCATATTCTGTGGATCGGTCTTGGGATGCTTTCATTGACCATACATAAATAAATACATCCACGAGTACATTACAACATGTTTAATGTTCTCACAGGCAATAATAAATATGAAACTTTTATCTACCCTTGAAAACGTTTGTCCTGCAAGGAATTTTAAGGCTACATAAGAAAAGATGAAATACAAGTTTGAATGAAATTATTAAATGTTTGAATATCCAGTGTTCACATTAATTATTGATTGCTATCTTTGTATCAATAGGATTTCTTCCTTATATATATATATAATCAACTTTACCTTAAAGTAAAACTAAGGAATGAGAGAAAAAGGAAAGAAAATGATGGAAATTTGTTCTTGGAAAATTTATATCAATGATTTGACACATTAAGTATGCTCCTGGCTTGGTTTGTGTTTGTTGTCTGCAGTACATCAAGGTCTCTTAATGCTGCGGGAATTGGGGTTTACACCTCATGGTAGTTATTGTTGCTCTTTGGGGGTTTAACACCAATTATCAGTGCAAGATGAGCAATATATAACAGAGAGTAATACTCTTGGAGGATAATCTCAGGAAGAACGACTGACTCAAGGGAAGCTACTGGTAGCTTTTTCACATATCCACATTGGTCTAGTCCCAGGCTTGGACTCGTATAGACAGAGGTAAGAGAGCCTTAACAGATAAAGGCAAGCTCACTCAGACCACTCAGCTACCTAGTAGCTGGACCTGACTGATGTTATCAACAGGGCTACCTCAGCTTATATTGACCTGACTGATGTTATCAACATGGTTACCTCAGCTGATATTGACTTGACTGATGTTATCAACTGGGCTACCTCATCTGATATTGACTTGACTGATGTTATCAACAGGGCTACCTCAGCTTATATTGACCTGACTGATGTTATCAACAGGGCTACCTCAGCTTATATTTGACATGACTGATGTTATCAACAGGGATACCTCAGCTTATATTCACTGATATTATCAACAGGGCTACCTCAGCTTCAATTGACTACTACTGATGGATTATGCAAGAAAAATTGCATTTATAAAATGTTCAACTTCCTCTCAAAGTAGTACTAGTGCTTGCATCTGATGGAAAGAATGATGGAAAGAAAATAATGAAAACTTGAACTGGGAAAAACTATCAATGATTTCACACCTGATTTTGTTTGTTATTTACAGCACATCAATACAATTAGGAAATTTAGTACTGATCAGTTGGAGTAAATGGCTTTAACAAAGAACAGACCATGGTAACTGAATCTGACAAATTTTATCAGCAATGCAAAATTTGAATGAAAACTATTGTTTCCTTTGTAATAAAAGTTGACATAAAATGAGGTGCCATTGCTGATAAAATATGTCAGGTTCAGTTACCATGTTCTGTACTTATTTAAGCTCGGTGCAGTGTCTGACATAATATCTAGTCTTTCGCTATATCATGGACTATTGTTAAACTTTCTGTGTGATGACCATTAACTGATACATGTATGATGTTATGGGGGGAGGGTAATGTCAATTCTTAGTGCATGATCAGCTATACATAGGGACTTTAATAGCTGATGCAGGATGAACGCAAGAAAATCAAGAATCACCGACTCAACAAACGTTACAGGCAAGATTTCTTAAAACCACACTTTCCAAGCTCGATAAAGGAATCCACATGGAAAGAGGAGAGATGGTAGTGATTTTTAAAGGCGGCCTCTTTAGAATACTTGGTCACTTACGTCCCCAATATATGAATGTACATATTCCAAAATATCACTTTGCTCCACTAGTTTGCATTAGTGTTATTGCTCTTTTCATTCTGTTGTTAAATGGCCATGAAACTTTCTAGATGATATTTTTATTGCTATAATTTTGTGAAACTCATTCTAGTATAATGTGCTAGTCCAAATGGCAAGTTAACAAGAAGCACTGACCTCAAATGTTCCACTTTGGAAAATTATTCCTATGTCTCCTTTATACATGAGACCCACAGAAGGCACGTTTAAAGTTGTGTGCTTAACCATAGAAGCCATTTAGAATTTTCTTATCATTTTAATATGAACTCTGAGAAATGAAAGTACCCTGGCATATATTTCTTTTAAACTGCCTTCCCTGAGTACCATGCATGTTTAAATGAAACAGTCCCAAGGATATATTGTGATGACCTTTGATAGGATTTGTATATGTGACTGTCAATATGGTGGATGTATGCAATTATATGTAATTGTATTTTTTGTGTGTGCACATACCTGTCCTAAAATTATTGAATAACCAAACTTTTAGGTTCCTCAGTTTATTGCAGAACTAACTTAATCATGCACAACAGTAACATATGAGAATATGTAACTAAACAATAAGTTTAAGAATTAAAATAATTTAAACTATCATTGTCTTTGATTATATTGGCACAATGTTGAGTATCAGAGTCAAAGAAAGAAGAAAAGCATTGGTTAATAACTAAACTCTTGATCACACCAGCTGGAATAAAAAGAATGATGGTATTCAAATGACATCTTAATGTACTTCTATTTGGGCATTTCAACTTGATTTCAACCTTTTCCCTGTTTGAAAATTAACGCAGCATGTTTATAATAGTAAGGAAATAATTTACATGCAATGATTTTAGATATTAAATTACATGGCCGTCAATGTTTTTATTAAAGTATATGCAAACACTTTTATCTCCAATACATGTATTTGAAATGGACTATAGTTGAAATGCTTATGCATCTAATATCATCTTTCCCAATTCCGCCAAGCTTCTGGTTTACATACCTTATGAGATCCCATAATGTAATAATCCCATGGTGTAATTCCTACAGAATTCTGCAGACAATCAGTCACCAAATATCCATGAAATAATAATTACCTCACACAGAACAGTTTCAGTACAGTGAAATAAACAAAACAAATTCTTCTATAACACTGCCGAAATCTGGTAGTTTATATCAAAACAAGGGAAGACCCAGAAGTGAATCGTAATGAGGTTGCTATAGTGAGATAAAATACTGCATTAGACAGAAGAGTTTCCTTGAAACAAATCACCAATATGAGGCTGAAAACAAAATACAGTTGTGAATTTATATAACAGATACGTATTTATAGAGAATTAGATGAATTCACTGCTAACAAAGTTCATTATGATCGTTCATAAAAAAGCATTCTCACCACATATTAACATTTACCCCACCCACACAGTGCCCACAATACCATAAACAAGCTAAATCCACATGTTTTGTTCTGAATTATGTGCCAAATAGCAGTCACAGAAAATCTTTTTTTCAAATTTGTTCCCAATCATAATACCTTTGAAGAACTAAGACTGCCTTGCACATACAGATTGTACAGGCTGAAACATTTTAGTTCAAAGGCTATAAGTTATCAACCAAACTAAGGTGGAATTAGATCTATCTTTTGCTACAGAGCTTGGTGCAAAAATCCTGTGAAAGTTTCAGTAACTACTTAAGCGTATTCAAAGTCACATGCTGTCTAAACACAGAGACTTTGCAATCCAATACCAGTATTCTGTAAGATTTTTACTTTAAAACAAGTTCGAAGAAATTCTGTATGGTAGAGAATTACACCCCATTTATGCTTTTCAACTTTTCTTTCTCTCATCAGTGACAAAAAGATCTGTCTTTATAGTATCATGAATGTGCCTATTCACACACTTAAGAATTCTTGACCAGATCATTTGTCCATCCCATCCCTTTAGATATGTTTAAAAATATAATCCAGCTATAGTGTGTGATATGAAAATTCATTCACTATTGCTGTGTGATTGATGCTATCATTGTATATATACGGCTAGATTGTTTCGGTACTAATTTTAGTGTCCAGTTCGAAGTTCTAAACACAATGTTTTACTAATGGAAAATCGCTGAAGCTTGTAGGATGCTGATTTCAGTTGAGGATTTTCTTTCACTGGAGGATATAGCCCTCCACATAGTTCATCAACCAAGAAGCAATATTGACAATCATGCTCTGAGACAGCTCCAGATCCTCTTTCACCTCCACAGTTGGATAAACATTTATTGGCTGTACTACCAGTAGGTTGTTTATCACATGGGTTCAATACCATATCACCTGGTGGGAAATGGGATACAGAGCAAAACAGAAAAAGTCTCTGTTACCATCTCATATTTCAGATTTTCAGCCCAGCTATGATGATCAAATTCAAATATCCCTTACCTGATGATCTGGACAATGTCATGGCAACCTTTATTATCGCATCTCTTCTGTTATGGTCAGATTTAGGAAATAAAGAAACAAGCCACCATGAAAGGATTTTCAGAGAAATTAACCAAATGTTAAAGATGGACACTTTTGATGCACAGGCCTCATGGAAGCAGTCGTACTGAATCTACAACTGACAAAACGTTTGACACTTTGTTGTTTTAAAACTAGAGTAAAATGGTTTGGATTGGGATTATGAGTATTTTTAGCACATGATTCTAATTATAACAGACGTAAAGACTAGTCGTAGTGTTTACTTCCTCATCATCAGCATGTGTTTGCTTTGTAATTTCATGGTGGGTTTTTTAAAATTGTTCCTTTTCTATGTTTATATGTGTTATCTTATTTTGCTAACTACTAAGAAGTTCTGAAGATAAGGAACTGTACTAAATCCACATTATTATTATAATTTTATTGATATTATTATTATTATTATTATTATTATTATTATTATTATTATTATTATTATTATTATTTGAATAATATGTGTTAAAATCAAGCTTATTATGTACATGCAATTAATACGTTGAATCGTTATCTATATGGTTTTATTTTCAGCTTATTTTCTACCCATGCTCTCAGGTTCATAATGAATGACCATGTCAAAGAATTTTGTGTTGTGCATTATTAGTGAACACGTTAACTCATAAATATAGAATAATATACCAGATTTAGAGTTTTTAATGAAATATAAAGATCCGTTTACTACTCAGCAGTTGATAGGAAGCTGTGAACAGAAGAAATGGTCTTATATTAGATTACTGGAAAGTAGAACATCTTGTGGTATATATTTATTATGTCATCATCTCATCATGAAAACTGGGAATACAGACTACGTTAACATTACCTAAAGCCTCATGTCCTTTTTGTGTGTGACATTCATGGACATCATTACATGGATGTCTAGACTAGGGATTACCTAAGTGGGCTGTACCACCACTGGGGGGGGGGGCGAGGTAGGGGCAATGGGTTTATTAAAGGTGGCACTAATGCTGCATGATGCTCATTACTGGGTATGGTAGGTTTGGGAACCACTGGTTGAAACAATACCTCATCTTGACAGTCTCGCATGCACTAAGAATGGCTGAAAACTGCAACAAGACTTGAAATATCTGGATTGATCTAAATTTTCATATCACTCTTATCCTGAATGTACTTATGTACAATACAGCTGTACACAAAATGTTCAGTCAAACGTAGATATATTATTAAGGAGTGTAAATACAAAGCAGTTTATTATAGCGATGTATTAGTGTTTAGCATGTTTAAGAAATAAGTGCTAGTGACATTTTGGAGATGTCTAAGGAAGACAGCAAATGGTCCAAAAATGATAAATAGGTTTATCATCAGACAATACTTGCAAACATTTTGACAAAAATGTCTTTACACCAACCTAGAGTTCATCATTGTATGCATACAGTATATAAATAAAACTACCAATCATTAAAATAAAGAGATAGTTGTTTCTTACTTAATGCAATCTGTCTTCCATTTCTAGTTGTATTGTCGCAAGCATGGTCAGAGATACTTAGAGGAAATCCGTTCTTATCTAAGGGACAAACCTACTACAGTTCACTTGGTTGATGAGGACTTTGCCATTGACAACTCAGTTCCTGACAGCAAATTGGAGGAGTTGAAGAAGAAAATTGTAGAGGTGGCATCACAACAGCCATACTGGGGAGAGCAGATACCAACTCGGTGGTTTCTCCTGGAACAGCAACTGATGATGCTCAGGGATGCTGGTGTGAAGGTATACATTTAAATGCAAGATTATATGTGCCATTTCTATGAAATCTTTGGGGTACAGAACCCTTCCGGTTTGACCTTTTTGTGTTGTCTTATTGAAAATTGAAACTGGACAAGTATGATTTGTATCCTATGAGCAGCAAGTGATTTGACAGGTTTAGATAGGCATCAGTATATCAGTCATGACCCCATTGATGTATTATCAACAGTATTTGATACAGATTCATATCATTGCGACCATCTCACCTCTGTTTGCATGAGTTTGAGTCTCAGGACCTCTATCTGCGTGTTTGTGAGTCTCAGGTTCAACCAATGAAAGGTTGCCAGTAGCTTCTCATGGGTTCATATCTCTTTTCAAGGTTTTCCCAGATTCTTCTTTCACCATTATACTGGCCTCCATGTATAGCCTATCTTGTGCTGAAAAATGTCTTTAAACCCTAAAACAACAACATCATTGTGATCGATTATCTCCCTTAGCAAAGTAAGACAAGGTATTGCACATGTTGTGTATGGGAGAAATGATGTTGGTGGACAAACACGTAACTTAATAATTGTGCAGAAGTTGTATTGTGGTACTCTGTTTACATGTCATATATTATAGTACCCCATTTGCATGCCATTGTCACTTTTCTGTATTATTTCAATGTCACATATTTGTATACTATCATTCACATGTCTCTTTCTGGTTTCTGTTATTAACCTGTCGGTTCTCTGTCTTGTGTCATTTATACTTAGAAAAATATCTCATTAGTACTAGCATATATACATGATAAATTTGAGGTATCCTATAATTTATAACTGTTCATAAATAACAATTATTAGATGTGGATTGTCTTTAGAGTCATTCAGTCATAGCTCAAGTGGCATCATTCATTCTTGAACAATTCTTTCATATCCGATTGACTTGTGACCATTGTAATATAGACCAAGCTTTTACATTTTCATCAGTCTGTTGTGTGCAGAAGCAGAACTAAAAGATATTAAAACAAACCCCACATAACTACGTATTGAGGGGTATTCCCCAGAAAAAAAGCAAATGTTAATGAATGTAGGATTTATGACACATGACTGAAGTGACCAAGCTAAGCCAAGAACTCACTTGGATATTTGCAGGGCCATTTGTACAAATTAAATCATACACGTGCAAATGTTAATCAAATGCATGCAAATTTTAATCAGTTAAGGATTTATGACACATGACCGAAGTGACCAAGCCAAGCCATAAACTCATTTGGATATTGACAGTCATTAATATACAATGTAGTATAACACATTCCGTTGATGATGACTGCAGGATTTACAATACATGACCCAGAATATCGTTAAGTTCATATTGATATTGGCACTCAGTTATCATTGTAATATGTAATGATAAGTGTACTCATTCAGTTGCTAGATGGACAGTGGTTATAGCATCTGTCCCAGATGCGGGATGTTGTGGGTTCGAACATTGGCCGAGTCATACCAAAGACTTACAAAACTGTACTAACAGCTGCCTCGCTTTGCACTCAGCATTAAGAGATTAGTGTTAGGTCTGATCCGTCTGGTGTCAGGATACTGTGACTGGGTGGAACATCATGCTACATGTCTGCTGCATGATGTCCAGTTTAAAACATATTTTTATTTATAAAGTAATGAGATTAATGTCTTTCTTAACTTGCAATTGCAGGTAGTTTCCCATAGTACTGTTGAAAATTTAAACAAGGAAGGAACTGTTCGAATAGAAGAAAGTGAAGAATTGGATCTGTTTCTTAGATATCTGCATGAAACAGGAACAATCATCTACTTCAGGTAAGACTATATAGAGCAGGTAAGAGTCTTGCATGTTATTATTCACTTGAGGTGAGATCGTAAGGCAGATATCCATTAGTACTTGGTGGAATTTAGTATTTAGAAGCTATCAGTTGAAAAATGAATCATAATGTTATCAAAGTACATGACGTTTTCCTTTTTTCTGTTCATCAAATGGAACATTTTCTTTGCACATATTCATTTAATTACTCAATAATTAATGCAAATTTTAAAGGTTGGCAGAATTGATAGTTCTTATCAAACATATGTATGACTGTATGTGTGTCTAAGTTTTCCGTATTGTTTAATTTCTTTAGAACATACAACAAAAACTAAATTCTAAATAAAATTAGCTCTGTTGACCTTGTGTCAACTTAAACCAAGAACCTTAATTTATACAACACAAGAGTCACTCATTACATACAAGACCTTTTGAAATGTTGTTTTTTTTGTCAGCATTGAAGTATTGAGAGATAATATTCTGTTAGACCCGAAGTGGATGATTGACGCACTGAAGTTCCTCATCAATGCTCAACCTAATCTGCCAATTAACACAGCTGACAATAACACTGAATCAAGTAGCTCTGCTGCCAGTGCTGCTCACAGTGATATCACAAAGAAATGGTCTGACTTCAAGGAGAAAGGAATACTTACTGTGGAACTTGTTGGTTAGTACATTTCTTTTTTATGTTACCATTTCTTAAAATAAATATAAATTTGAAGTAATTGAGAGGTACTTTAAGCATTTTGTAAGTTTGTTAATTGTTTTCTGTTTTACACCCTGAATATATCAGAGATACAATAAGGGAAATTGGAAACATCTTGACAAAAGTAAATCAACCATATTACAATCTGAGTACTGTTACCGAATTCACATTCACGAGAGACATGTATTTTATTATATATTGAAGCTTATTTCACTAACACAATGCAAATAGATGTCAACAACATTGGGAAATGACAAAAGTGATTAATGTATTACATTGTTTCCCATACCTTATTATACTGAACTTATTATCATACACATTAAAACTATTTGATATATGGATACATCTCCAGGAAAATCAATTAAATCATCATTGAACTTGGGTTATTGTGACCTAACTGCAAGGTTGAATGATTTTTGTAATTTAGCTCCATGCTAATTACACCCACATCCACTATTTGATATCAGTAAATCAACTGGATATATGTATTCATTTCATAAATAACTCCCAATAAAAGCAAATTAGATATATAATTATTACATCACTGTGACCCAAATTTATGATAGAGTACATGTTGTTTTCTTCTTGATCTTATTGTCATCATTTTCTTCTATAACCTGGACATATGTACCTACACATTTAATGTTGGTGTATTTCATGAACGTAACATGTTCATACCAAACCTACAACACTGTTACCCATGTTTTATGCATGCACCACTTTAGAGGAATACTTTAACATCCACAAATTACAACTGTTGATCACCTTTTTGACCTGCAATTAATGCCAACCTCTTCTTTAGCAATGCCAATATATCTGTACATACTAAATGCATGGGCAAATGATTAGATTCCCATGTTAATGATATTAAACTGAGAAAATGCATTTTTTATTAAGTCAACTACTTAGCTAAAAGACTTTAATCTTTTTCTAGCAATTTTCAACCTCTGTTTTAAAGCCTCTGAATGGAACATTTCTTAAAAGGAAGTGTGGTTGGTCTTTCTGTGACAAATATGGGCATGATATCCAGTTACTGAACATTGATATGAGATGGGCATTCTTGTACATTTTATTGTAACAGTTGTGCTCATTAGCTAGCATGGATAGCGAACAAATCTGATTAACAGCTTGAATCAAAAGGTTTTGCTATTCAATATCAGTTTGTTTTTTGCTAGGTCTTCTGTGCAATAGAATTGGAGGATAATTACAACAACACTATTTATTATTGACTCTTCGGATGATTTTGTCCATGCCTTATGATTGACTGTTACTAGCAGTGAGCTGCCTTCACTAACTGCCATATCAACTTTTCTTTTTACTTCAAATATCATTAACTTTTGTGGTTCCATTGAACCAAATAGTGTGTACATGCACTACTGGTACAGGTCATATTTCATTCTTCTGTTAGTGAAAAGATATAATGTCACTATGTCCGATTTAAAAGATTTACAGCAATGCTTCTATTTTAAATTTCTATATCTCCAAGAACCCTTTTGTATTCACAATTTGATTTCTATTAGTTAAGGATGTAATCAATTTTAAAATGCTAAACATGGTGGGTATTAGTCTTTAGAATGGAATGATAATGACTCTAGACTCAAACAACCATCCTGAATTTTGCTACTGTCATATTATAGTAACATGTGTAAGAATCACAGTAGGATACAAATCATCATAAAAGGTATAACTTGGGATATGTTTATAGATACATATCTATTGAACAGGTTTAAAATCTAATCTCAATAATGAATTACACCAAAATCACATATCATTTTTATCAAGACACCATTCCTTACTGAATACAGGTAAGCATCTTTAGTGAAATTAATATTAATTACTTCATTGATGGTTGACAAAGTTTAATAATCATAACCTATTATCAGCAGCAGCTCAAGAAAATGAAAATACAATCATAACACATTTCCTGAAGTCAAATTGGAAACGAAACTTTATTGGAGAGTTTTGTCTGTTCAAGTCTGGTTATCTGATTTTGTTTGCAGATATCAAAAGAGACCAGAAACCAATGGAAATATAGCATAATAATAACAGCACTATATAAGAAAACATTACTCTGAAGTATCACATGCAATCGTAATGCCAATATTTAAATATTGACATATGTTCTAAGAGCTGAATTTCTGTGACCTCGTATGCAAAATGTTCGCACCTATTCGGTTACTCTCGTGATGTGATGTCATAGTGGCGACTCCAGCATCCCGACTGGCCGTTCTGCATTGCTTACAGGTGTAAATAGTACATTAAGAAAAAGCTGTGTACAACACTTTTTCACTTTTTCCAAATGATAAAGACATACAGAAAGCTCGGATACATTATTACAAGCGAGTCAAATTCAATTAAACACCATACGGCACTAGGTGCTCATTATATTACTGAAAGGAATGTTACAAGAGGGATCTTGAAAATAGCAGCTCTAGGATACGCAAATGCTAGGCCAAGACTAAAAGTTGAACTGTTCCAGACATATCATTGTATATTCTAAATCCTGGGAAAAGTGTCAAACGTACGAGTCACCAAAATAGGAAGGAGGCCGAGTAAGTGACCACTACATGCAACAATCAATTCACAGACCTTTTAATATACCATCATTGCTAATAAAAGTATGACAGCCCAACACCTGATCGTGCTGATGAACTGAGTAAATGTATTTTCAAGATCACAATCTAAATTAGATCACCACTGTCCTATGTGAAATTAAGATCTGACTTAAATGAAATTTAAGCTTTGCTAAAAGATAAGATTCTTAACCCTGACATTGTCAAGAAAACACAATTTTCAGTAATCTTTAAAATATAAAACTATTTTTAAAAAAACCAAACCTTTCAGTCTATGACTGTTGCATGTAGATTGTATAAACGGTAATCTGTAATGATTGGAATTGATATAAAACTATCTCTTGGGCAGTTCAAATAGCAGCTATTAAAACAGAGGCCTGATATAAAATCAAAGTATCACATTAATTGGCTGACTATATAATTGTGGGAGGTGTCTATTGACCCCGCCTGTTTTCCCCAATATGCAAGCACCCATGGGACACGCCTTTTCTCCCAGTGATACACCTTATTATCCCCTAGGACAAGACCCTTTTTTCATATTCTAGTCTGCATAATAGCTAGCGTTACAATTAAGTACACACACATAATGGCAGTGTAACAAATTAACAATTAATTCTTATCATTGCACTTATCTTGTGAAAAGGACTGGCCCACTGACATAATTGGAAGAAACCATGTGCTACAGTGTGTATATGTAAGCACCAGAAATAGATTGGCAAATAAATGATGCCCAAATTTGTTGTAACTTTCGACGCCAAAGACGTCATTTTAACAGTTCAAATCTGTTTTCCCACATTTTGTATCCAACCTTATTTACTATCATTTAAGTGATAAAACATGCAACGCTTTACTGAATAAAATATTTGTTCTGAATTAGTTCTTTGGGGGCACATATACTGTGTCGTATGTTTTGTTTTATTTCTTATTTTAATTTAAACATGGTAATGAAACTTTTCATATATGGTAGAGGAATGTCAGGTGGTAACTTTCTTTGCCGGAAATGGAGATTTTGTTTGCGGAGAAATTATGCAGCATTCATTGTGGTCAATCATAAGTTTTAACTAGTTCTGACAATTTTGTTTACTACAGTACTTTTGTAGTGGTTAAAAAATCTGAAATTTACGCGAATAATGTTTAATCTTAATCTATTTACTGAAGACAAACACTCTCGTGTGATATTAATTATTTCATCACTACAATATTACGTGATAGAGATAGATATTGTATCACAAACAAGTCGGTCTCTGATCAAGTCTCATAATTCAGTATCATCTCTTATGGATGTATATTTTACCAGATATCATTCCTTAAGTGTCTGTGTGTGTGTGTGTGTGTGTGTGTTGTGAGTAGGTAATGAAAAAGTTATGATTTAATACGATTGAACCTCATCCTTCTTAAATGAATTTAATGCATTATGGCAACAACAAAATTTGCATTGGTCACCATCACTTAATCGTTATCAAACTTTTGCACAGCACACAATGGATCACTATTTATTTTTAAATTACATTATTTTTTTGTTGTTTTTTTTTTGAAATTCCAAAATATGAAATATCAGCACCTTCTTACTGCTGTACTTTTCTGCTGTCGTGTCTTAAACACATTGTTAAAACATACTTTAACAGATATAGCTATGAGCATATCTTGGACGCAGATTCAACAGTTGAATGTGCAACCCAAATCTGGTCTCCTCCCGGCTGTTTCGCTTGCCATGTTTTGTTTGTATTCGAGGAATGGCTACTATTGCGTCACGGGACCATGTGATCGGTTGTCTCATCAAAACTCAGAAAAACTGCAATTTATGGAATCGTGGTGTCTTCCGCACAATATAATCACTACCTGCTATGATTTTGAAAATTTTAAATTTATAAACATTACAGTCTAATTAAAATTTGTAAAGAATTGCCTTCTTAATGTAATGATTATATTTCATACCCATACCCACAATATATATTAGGGTGTCCCAAACATAGCCAAAAACATTTTTGGGGGGAAAAATCAAAGTCTCACCCTCCAAAAAGTTTCTTTGTGATTATCTGATTCTACTTAAAAACATTTCAGAATTTTTAAAGAATATTTATGGGTCCCTCAAGGTCCCCAAATTTTCATGAAAATCTTCAAATTTATACAACATAATGCCCGCATTGCCCGGTTTTGGTAAAATCAATTAATGAGTATTTTTACAGTAATTATACTAATGTTGCATATGTCATGTGACCAGTCACTAAAAGCCACGAATTTACAGACATTTAATATTTTTTAATTTGTTGAATATTGACAATTTATGGAATAATTAATCATAGATTTTGGATAGTTATGACAGCTGTAGCAGGAATAAAACTTGGTAAGTGTTTGTTATAATTTACATTCTATTTCAGATAGTTTGGTTTAATGCATAAATTGTACATAGACCTACTAGCTCATGAGGGTTCCAAAATTGATTTTTCTGGTTCAGGTAAATCTGCTGCGGTTTTCGAACTTCTGAAATCATGGAAGTCGGAGACACTCGTCATTGGTATGTGCTTTGATTCCACTCCCTGTAACACAGGCAGAATGAATGGAGCGTGCTCTCTTCTCGAGTCATCTATCGGCAGGAACTTGCTGTGGATGGCCTGCCGGCACCATATGTGTGAGGTGCTATTGGCAGATTCTTTTAGTGTCTGCCTAGGAGGGCCTTCTGCTGGACCAGATATTCTCATGTTTAAGAGATTCCGTGATAAATGGTCCGAAATGAACCACCGTAAGCCAAAAGAACGTCAAACTCCCTTGATCAATGTGTCAGACAAACTGAAAGAATTCATTGCAGACCACTGTCAGCTCAATTATCCAAGAGAGGACTATCGTGAGTTTCTGTCCCTAACAGCTTCTGCTGTTGGCCTAGAAACAAAGTACGCGATCCGAAAGCCTGGTGCCCTGCATCGAGCACGTTGGATGGCAAAGGCCATCTACTCGCTGAAGATGGAATTGCTCTATGATGGCAACGAAACCGTCTTCAAACTTACCGCTCGTGAATTACAAGGAATTAAGAGGTTTAACAGATTTGTCGTCTGTGTTTACATCCAGTCATGGTTTACTAGTAGAATCGTCACAGATGCTGTGATAAATGACATTCTGCTGATCCAGCGATTGCGTGAATATGATGACCAAGCGTTGCAGACGGCTGGCCGACGGCTGGCCGAAAGATGATGACACGACATTCGTGGTACATCAGCCCGGAGTTAGCAACTCTTGCTTTGTTTTCACCGCATCTATCTTCAAGTGAGAAAACACAGCCTGTGATTTCAGCCCAGTCTGATCGAGGGGAATATTTAGTGAAGTCACTGCCTCACAGTGTGGCAGAATTGACCATATCTCGCACATTCTTCCACACTACAGGTCTTGATGAAAGCTTCCTAGATGTTCTTGTTGAATCATTTCCTGAAAACCCATTGTTTAAGAAGGCCGAAGATCTTGTAAAGAACCTGGCTTGTGTAAACGATTGTGCGGAGCGTGGCATAGCGTTGATCCAGACATTCAATGCCACGATTACAAAAGGTGAAGCTCAGCAACAATATCTGCTACAAGTCGCATAGCAACATCGAAAATTGTTTAGTCATTGCAACCTTGACAGTCTTGTAGATATGTAGAGTACATTATCGTAGCACACTGATTAAACTTTTGGCTTAAAAATGACACATAAATTGTGAAAACTTACTTTAAGTTACACTTATGTTACAGTGCATATTATTAAGTGAAAATTGCATGATCTGATATATTACTTATTGTGTAGATTTTGATGATTTTATTAAATTTTAGTTTGTTATACAAGTATAGCTAAGCTTATATTTAAATAATTTAATAGATTCTACATAGTTAGACGTTCCCATTTCATTAAACACATATTCGGCAATTTATTAATATGTTAATAATACCTAACATAAAATCATCACATTTCATGCCGTTTTGAAGATTTTCATGGAAATTTGGGGTCCTTGAGGGACCCTTAAATGTTCTTAAAAGATTATGAATTTTTTTAAATAGCATCAGATAATCACCCAAAAACATTCTGGTGGGTGAGGCTTTTAATTTAAAAAAAAAAAATTTGGGACACCCAAACATATATATAGGTATATTTTGCATTGCTGGTTTTAATGGTTCGTTGAATATAAATCTGTTCTTAATGAAATTAAATAATTAGATATAACATCTACACTTCCAAATCTATGAGAATAAATTTGGTTCTGATGTTTTGAAGCAAATATTTTTTAATATATTCAATTATTAAAATTTCCCCATTTAATCTAAAGTTCTTTTTTTAATTCATAGATGCTATCTGGACAAAGGAGAAACATCCAGATCTACATAAACACAAAGAACACATCTTGAGGATAATGGAACAGCTAAACATTCTCGCCAAACCACGATCATTTAATGAGATGGGAGAGAAGGTAAGTTTATCTGAAGGTTCCATGTTTTCTTCTCCTTTTGCTTGAGTTGCATTTTCAAATTTTATCTTTGTACCTTGTATTACTACATATTTACTTTCATTTGCACAGGTTTATATTTCTTAAGTTCTCAGAAATTGTTGAATTTGCGGTTGAAGACCTTATCTTTTAAATGTTATTATGTGTGGATTTTGTTGATGTGACATTAAACCCAGTCTTACATACATACATACATACATACATACATACATACATACATACATACATACATACATACATACATACATACATGCATGCATGCATACATACATACATACATACATACATACATACATACATACATACATACATACATACATACATACATACATACATACATACATACATACATACATACATACATACATACATACATACATACATAAATATGTGAGAAAGCTTGCCAGTAGTTTCTCGTGGATCGGTGGTTAGTTTTGGGGGATTTTTCGGGTTCTTCCTCCACCATTCATACTGAACCGCCATGCATAGCCTATCATGTGATGAAAAATGGCGTTAAACCATACAACAACAAAACCATACATACATATTGGAAAATGAACTTGAGTGTGTTACCAATTCAAAACATGTTACATTGATTTATTGCTGTATTTCATTGATTGTAGTACTATTTTTTTAGCCTGAAGGGATTTCATGCTTCAAAGCCTTTACTATGGTCTATACTGCCTGTTACAATGACAGATTTGTATTCCTAACACATTTTAATGGTAAGCATGTCTGGTCTTTTGAACCCTGTAAAGCCAGGAAAGATATATAAAGGGACATAACTCAAATTCTGATCAGATTAGTAAGTAAACGGAGTGCCTTCATCTATTTTTGTCATCTTCAAGCGTCCATGTATCACTTCAATAAATACAGATTCATTTAAAAACAAAATGTTGATCAAATGTTTTTCCTAATTATTTTTTTTTATTTTCTGAAGTTTTATGTTTACGCATAAAGGAACTTGCTTATAAACACCTCGCACTTTATTTTCATTTCTTTGATCCATTATATAGAGGACATTTTATTTTCCCATGTAATTATCTGATATATTTTATATTTTATGATTGGCAATGTCATAAGTAAAAATATTAGTTGGTTTTGGTTCCAGAGGATGATATATACCCACTATTAATGTAGAAAAAGAAAATTGTATTTTTATTATATACAAAATTTGCTCCAGAATTGAAGTTTAGAATGATAAACTTACTCTTGGGCACATGCCACTAACCCCACCTCGTTAATGTAAATGTGTCTGTTTCACAGCCTAATCTTCAAATATATACGAGTTAAGAAACTGGAAGATAATCTGTCACAGTCATTTTGTAAACTTGACCCTATCTTAAAACATATCAAGTTTGATTCAGCAAATGTGTCACAGCAGAATTGTTGGTGTTGTCATTTAAGCAAATGGAGCAGCATAGAGGGTGAATCGGACGTCTCTAATTGGGTTGGATTTTAAGCAAAACATTTTAAGTCTCCTTTTACCAAATGGAGCCTTAACGATTTTAGAGCCTTATTTGTCAAAATAGGGGTTTCTCATCCTCGAAAATTGTATAAAAAGGCGTCCATTTGGTAAAACAGAAACGATGCCACAGTCGTTGTCACCACCCCGTTGCTGCTATGAAGTTAACTGAATTATCTATAGATACGATCTAATCCGACGCGATATCGTGTCTGAGTATCGTGTATACTTATCGTCACAAATTCATGTGGGATAGCTCGGGCACCACTAAAGAAATTTTGAAATCGATTATAATCCCTATCGGAGCACCACGTTTGCCAAATATTTCGTAACGTATGAGTATCAACTCCATTAAATACACATAACTATCTCTGATGACCTTCCGGATTTGTGTGTAGCGTTGAGTGACATATATCACGTCAGAGATTTTATGTCTACCTCGGGAAAATATTCTACCTGGATTCTTTTGTTGGTCCAACATTACATCATCGTACACAACGAGGTTGTTAACACATACATCCAAGTCTTCCACGGGTGGTGATTCGTCGATATATGTGATAAATTCAATAACGCTTCCGCCGTAAGCTTCTGAAACTGTTTCATTATAATCTTTTAACACTTGATAACGATGCTCATCATCTACACTCGGGGCAACTAAATACAATTTGTCCCATGTCATATATTTCATTATCATCGTGAGCATCAATTGAGTTTTACCACTCCCGGACGGTCCGATGATAATCATCCTGATAGAGTTTAGTAACAACGGGTGATGTTTTACTTGTTGTTTTTTTTTTCTTTAGCGCTGAGAAATCGATCACTTCCATTTGTTGATATAACATAAATATATTATGGATCTATATTGTGTGAAATGTAAGAGGCGTACTCCAGTTATTGACCCAACGACTGTTACCACAAAAAATAACAGAGAAGAGGTCACCGGCAAGTGTGAAATATGCGGTATAAACAAAATATCGATTTCAAAAAAAAGGAGGCGGTGATATCGCCGCCAAGTTAGCTAAACTCCAAGGGTTACCATGGAGGAAGTATCCAGGTGAAAAACACCTTCCAGGATATAGTTATTGTGGACCAGGAACACGATTAGATATCAGACTTGATAGTCATGATAATCCTAACCCGGGAGAAAATCCGATAAATGCTATCGAGGAAACATGTCGGATACATGATATAGCTTACCGGAGCGGTGATTTACAACAGTGTCATCTCGCAGACGTGAAATTGATTCATGCGTTGAATGCCATTACTGATAAATCAGTCAAAGAAAGATTGGCTTCATGGTTGATAAAATCCGCCATGAAAGGTAAATTGATGTTAGGTGCGGGTAATTAATAACATATGGAATCTATTTAAGTAAAAAATACCACTGCAGCTGATTTGTTATATAAACAGGCGATATGGCAAATTTATCTACCACCGAATAAACAAATTAACTACTCGCATTTTGATGTGACAGTTAATAATGAAGTTCATCAAGCTGATGTACTATTTCTGCCACATGATGGTGGTTACAAATACGCGTTGACCGTAGTTGATATTGCGAGTCGATACAAACAAGCAGAGCCCTTAAGGACAAAATGATCAACTGAAGTGGCTTCTGCATTTGAAAGGATTTATCGAAGGGGTCCTCTGAGCTGGCCAAATCTATTACAAGTTGATCCTGGCAAGGAATTTCAGGGTGTAGTGTTATCAACAATGAAGCATCATAATGTCACCATTAGACGAGGACATACTGCACTACATCGCGATCAGGCAATTGTTGAACGATTTAATGCTTGCAGAGCGGTTATTTGGATATCAATACGCGAAAGAATTCATCCAGGATAAACGATCCCGTGAATGGGTTAAGAGATTACCAGGTGTAGTTACCGCGCTGAATAATGAGATTACTAGAACAATCAACATGAAACCTAACAACGCTATTAAGATAAAGTCTATACCTAAAATAGAAATTCTTCGAATTTCACAAAAAGATTTCAAAGAACAAATTCTTGGTAATGTCACTGTTAGGTATTTATATGAACCAGGAGAGCTCGAAGGTGGTAAAACAAAGAGCTTCTGATCCTATTTGGAGTGTTACTGTACATAAAATATCTAACATAACACGATCTACTGGTAGACCAGCAATCTATAGATTGGATTCAACTGCTCCTCAGCGAGGATTTACTCGACAGCAACTACAAGTGATACCCGAGGATACTCAATTACCACCGCGTGGTCTTAAATAGCACCTCTTCGTCTGTTGCACTCAAGACAAGTCAGCATCACGTATTCTCTGATATGACCAATGCTGATATTCTTTCTATCCACGGTAAATTGGCGAGGATCTTTATCCGACCAACTCCAACGCATTATACTATTGAAACTCGCGCAGTGATTATTCTGTTGTTGTTTCAATGTAATTATTAATTCAGCATCAATGTCAAATTCTCTATTATTTTTTATCCTGTTGTTTATAACCAGAGCGTTTTTTTTTTATTATGTCCTTGACGTTGTCAGCGCTGATTGTAGTGTCATTATCATCTCCTGACTCTGTCAGGACAACTCTTCGAAGTTGATTTATTCTCCTCACTCTGGACACTGCAAGATAAATTAAATTTGACCACTCAATGCGATTTTCTACTATCCAAACAATTGTGTCTGTGATAGTTAATCCCTGTGAAGAGTGTATTGTCGCTGCGTATCCTAGTTTCCATGGGGATTTATCAGCACGCAATGCATCTTCGACAACACTGATATCAACCAACACAATATCATTTAACACGAGAATCTGCTTCTCAGTCTGTCCAGGAATATCAACTTCGATATTTTGTCTTCATGTATCCGAAGGCCTATAACACAGCGGCACTGAAAGCGTTGCAAATTTTTCTTTATGCGTGCTAAATAACTTCATCTGAAGTGTGTCTCTGACTATCTTTCTACTTGCCACTATCAAATCGTTTGGTTTCCACACTTCCCAGAAATCATTTAATGGGGTTTATGAAATTATTTCACGCGCTATTTCACATTGGATTTTATCCGGTTGTAATCTGATTAGTTTCTTAAACTCACGTAATTCTGGATCAAGTGATCTGTGATCAGTACTAATTTCTTCATAATAGTCTACAAAATTCTTCAACCAATTATGTGGAGACAAACCGACAAAGGGTGGTGGTTGACCATGATCACCGCACATAATAATTTTTGTTGTTTTTGTTGATAACCATTCAAGAAATTTTGAAATACTTTTAACGATACCGTGCATATTTCATCCCATATAATGACATCAGGGATAAATTTCTCACCCATTCTATCGGGAGTCCATTCATCACCTTTCCATGGAAAGAAGCTGTGATAAGTACAAGCATTTACTCCACGCTGTACTCTAACCGCGGTATTAGGAAATATATTTATCATCGAAAATAGATTAATAGCAGAGTAACTAAGCATAGACGATCTTAAGTGTGTATATTGAGAACTGGATCCATCACAGTAGGTAACAATTGTACCCAACTTAGTCCCAGTGGATAGAAAAAGCATCTTTACGAGTTACAAGTTTTCCATGTTTCATTAAATCTGCTACAATAAAATCGTATTCAGCGCTGTCTATGATCAACCGCGAAGAATATTTTGCATCGTCATATCTTCCACCTTGAGTAAATTTACCGATTATTCTTCCTCCAAAATCTTTTGCTTGTCCATTTTCAATTTCAAATAACTGCCTAGACCAATCCATGATTTGTTGTTCACTGAAATTCGAAGAATTTCCATCAGGAAATTGTTTTCGTTGTTCGCGTATTATATCATCTATATCGGGTTGTGGTAGCCAAATTTCTTTCTGAGCTCGATAACACACAATTGCTTTGGAATTAATCAGCGATATCAGCATACCACAATCAATCATGTATCTCAATAACACAATTGGCATCAAGTGTTTTTCAGACATATGTCTACCAATCCAAACATAACTACACGGATGTAATCCTGTAGCTAATTCAATTGATACCACACGAGCGAATCCAGTTAAATCAAAATCAGGCAATGGACCATTAACAGAAACACGAGTCATTTCATGTGTGGGGTGTCCAAATCGTTTAAAATATTTAGCACATTCTCCATATCCGAGAAAACTCCCTGGATAACGCGCAGATATATCAATTGAAATCATACCCTCGCGGTGGTATTTTGTATTCCACAGTCCTCCATGGCCGAATTTAAAACAGCGTGATTTAACATCCAATAAATAATCACTTCGTGTTAGACGCCATGAGTTCCTTTCTCGTGCAAAATGAGCTACCACTGATGGAATCGTAAAACTATCCGTGAGTAGTTTTTCATGGAAACTGTTCGAGTTGTCAGATGAATATTTTACAGCGGTATTTTTCATCCTCGAGTGTAACTCTTCAGTGCGATATAATTCTCCATTCGGTCTTACAAATTGATCAAATTCCAATTCTGAATCTTCAGTGCTGTGAATTAACCACACTGATACAGGGTCATCTTTACACAACGCATGAATAGCATTAAATAACTTCTCTTCATAGAACACATCCTTACAAAACTCCTCGGTAATATATCTTACGGTTCTATTTCGTGGAAATATATTTACTGCAGGTGTCCACGCGTGTTCGTTTTGATCAATAATTTCAATTGGAGCTCCTTTTGATTTATATTTTATTTTTTATATTGATACTTCTCCGGTTATCGTCGCTACCGATATTGGAAATCTTAATGACGTTTCTAATTTGATTATATCTTGAATTGTTGCCCCGTGCACCTTCACTGTCAACCCCCATTCGGTTATTTTTTACTTCGTTGTTCAGTTAATTTATTCTCCCGGGATGCATTCGTGAAGTGTTCCATTATTCGTTCTGCTACACAATTGAACAACGACGTTTTCATAGGTGCTAGGTTTTCAATACTTGTTTTATCATTTAACGGATATATTCCATAAACAACTGCTGTTACAGGATAAGATCTCTCGTAGTATGGTTTGTCAATTCCAGTCAGAATTCCTGGTCTTGAATATCGACTCACAATGACAGTTTTTTTATTTTTGAAAATTGGTTCAAATTTATCTCTAATAATCCATTTCCCTTCATCTACGATAATGAATTTCATTCTAAAATAATACTTTTTCCCCCATGATGTGAAATTATCTCAGCTGCTCTTTCGTCGTTCATGGTAGCATCGATTTATGGGTACATTGACATCATCATCAATAATTTGAAATGTCGACCACGCATGAGATGCTCCATCGCGCTTAAATTCATTAAAACAGTCGCTGACTTTACTCAACACGATTCTATCGTCTATTAGACTTTTCGGTATATCAGAGATTCTATCGAGATTAAATCTAGCATTTTTCCAAGGCGTAATTTTCGATAATCTCTCCAACTCCTTCATATTATAATTAAAACAAGTATTTAAATAGAGAGTTTATTATATAATGAATCATTGCAAATGGCTCATGATTTGATCAGTAACCCCGTGTAACAAATCATGCAAAAATGAGTTCTGTGGGTATTATATGCAAAGTTATCGTGGAGGAAGTAATGGGGTAGGAGTGAGAAGAAAATCACAGTTGTGTCTCGGTTGTGGTGGTAAACGATACAGAGAGTTGAAGCGCTATTATGATAGGAGAATCAAAGATTCCATCAAAACCTCCATCAATGAATCTGACAGCGTCAACGATAACATCATAAAAACTCCACAAGATTACGTTCAGAGATTTTCCAATATCATATCTCAACCAAGTAATGAATTAGACAAACAAAGTACTATGTATATAAATGAACCAAGAATTTCAACCGCATCCCGTGATCGAAAACTATAAAGCGTCTCGTGACGGTATTGTCAGACATCGCAAACTGAAGAAGCCAGTTGGTACTGTGAATAATCTTGGATTTTTGATGTTTAACTCTGGAAGGAAAACTTATCTCAATCATCGTTTCGTGTATGAAGTGTATACGGGATTGATCAAGGATGGTCTTGTTATTGATCATATTAATGGTATTAAGAACTGATAATTCTTTATCGAATCTGCAAGCTATTACACAAAGTGAGAATACTAAACGAGGAAGAACTGGTTCTTGTAAAACAGTTGGGAAGAGACCTGTAGAATCTTTTAATACAACAACTAAAGAAGAAATAATAGTCAAGTCTATGAATGGCGCCGGTAGGTATTTTGATATTTGTATGCCCTCAGTACGATTTGTTGCAGAAGGAGTACAAAATTCGGCCTTTTCAAAGCATTAAGATTACTTATGTCTAACTATATGTATTTTACATTATTCAAGAGGAATAACTCGTTTAGGTATATTATGGCCTAACACAGTTACGCATCTCTAAACACTGTCACCTAATTTCGATGGTAGTATCTGATTGGTTGGTTTCGTTATCATGAATCTCAACAGGATATAATCAATTATTCACTTTTTGTAGAAAACGAATCAAATATGAAGTGTTTACAAACAGTTGTATTCGGGGTGTTTTTGTATTTTTTTCAAGTATTCTGTTTTACTTCAGAGTTGTCAGTGATCACTATTAAGCACAACAAAGAATGAAATCACCACACCTCTATGTGCTGTTTTCATGTATAAACAGCTTATATACCATATCGTCTGTTTTACTATTGGGGGTTTTCAAGCGGTCGAAAATTCATACGTGATCATTACAACCTATACACTTCCCGGTGTATGGGTACTCTTTTGTTATTCATACAACCTAGGATTTTATCTAGGTTGTAATGATCACGTATGAATGTAATCCATTATCATCCATTCATTCATTATCATTCATTGTCATTGAATAGTACAATCACGCCATTGACGTCATTCATTGTATATAAATCCATTCAAATTCAGTCTAATGTAATATGTAAAGATGTATATATGTATATATGTAATTGTGACGTCTATTCCCTAAGCATACCTTCTTAGATTTCTAACCCGTTGTTTGACGAGTTAGTTATCTTCATAGGAGATTATGTTTAGTGGTACCTGTATTGTTATAACCTCTATGCGTCTCCGATATGAAGATACCTGAGGCGCATATGGGGTTCACAATCGTATATAATCGCATATAATCGCATAATATCCCTATGCGTGAGTAAAATGATACAACAAATTACCACGAACGGGGTTCATAAATATCGAATATAATCGCATAATATATCTCTGGACGTGCTAAGTTGACCAACAACTTATCACAAACAGAGTTCATTTTTCAAATATATTTTTTTGATTTTAAAAACGCTAGCATTTTCAATTGAAAATATAAGTATATATTACTCAGATTATAAATGAAATCACATAATTAAAAAATAATGATATTAAACTATCAGATGATTTGAACCCTGATAAAATTATGTCAGAATATCAAAATATTGAGTTTGCAACAATGAACAACAAGTACACACTTTCAAAGAAATATTCATTGATAAAGAATATTCAAACTTCCATACGTAATTCTCTTATTTATTGTGAAGATGTTGGTGTGTTTGTCCCGTTATGTAATATTGTAATAAAAGATTTAGGTCAAGAGTATGAGATTAAAAAGCTGATTAATTCAAAGGTTAGGGATATTAAAATTCTAATTCAACAGAATGAAACCCTTTAAAAGCCTCTGTTGTATAAACTGTGTAAAAATACTTCAGTGCATGTATGGAATACCTGTATTCGTAGGTAGTTTTGGACTAAAATTCTATAGGCGGTGGTCTCCCCATTCAACAACAAACAATAGCGGTGAAATTCTATAGCTCTTACACCTGTATTTGCATTCAATTGATAGCGCGAGTGGTGTATATAGCCATTCAATTTACAACCAGGAAGTTGTAACACTGAAATAATTTTTTGTCATTGAATCTCTTCGAGATTCAGGCTAGTATTCTAAGTAATTCTTAAACAAGTAAACACGAATGAATATATTGCATGATTTGATCATAATCACAATTAATCGTTGTTATAGCATGTTCTTGCAATTTTTGTAATTGTTTTTCAGTCAGTATGAAATTATCATTGTCGCTTAGGTTATCAATGATTAGTTCAACGTTAAATCTCTTCGAGATTTCATCCTTGGTATTTTCACAATGTTGAAAAATTTCCCTTATTGCGTTTTCGAGTTTATGTTTCTCATGAATGGTTATTCGCGTATGATGATACATATTATGTGAAAAGGTCTACATTGCTCTAAATCGCTTTGCAATTTAATTGCAAATCTTCAATGGAAAATGATTTCTACGAGAAATAATATAGAAAATCGACCACTTGACCCGACTGAATAAATTATGATTTTGCATTGATTTTCATTGATTTTAACTGAATTTTGATTGATTTCCATGGAAAAACCATCAAAAATGTAAAATCTCTTTGAGATTTTCACCGTAACAGCTTTGAAAAGTTCTTTAAGAACTTTTCCCTATGGAAAATCCCATACAAAATCGACCATTTGACCGTGTAATTTCTTTTGAAATTCACACTGAATGCATCAAAAATGCATCAAAATCAGTAAATATTCCATATAAATCAGCTAAAATCAGTTCCAATAAAAATCATTTTATGATTTTCAATTATTTTATTGAAATTACTTGTTGAAATCGTAAATTACTTTGCAATTTCAAAGATGAAAATCCTGTGGATTTTCCATTCACGACTTTACATCTAGCGTTATTTGTAGTTTTTCCCTTCTAAGATCAATCAGGTTAAATCATGATCGGTTATTCTAAAATTCATCCTTGTTATGAGTCTATTAGTGGTTTCCAAGTAGGTTAAATGAGGTGGATTTTTCACTATGAGACTTCCCGGAGAAACATCCGGAGAAAACGAATATAGGATATATCCTTGATCAGCGTTATCTAATCTTGAAATATCAACTACGAAACATCCTAACACTACATCACAAATAACGTGTATTGCAATAACTGATGATATATCAAAGTTGCCAGGGGATCTGTGTTTGTTGTTTTTATATACTGAATTCGTTTATGTTAAAATTTCCATGTGGGGAATTATTTTAAACCATAATGCATGAATCTGGAAAGGATTCATCAATGAGTTTCTTCAACGACGCTTTCAACGCTGGTACGTCCCATCCTGGAAATTTATAAAAGACTAAATTGTCATCGGTGAGTGAAAATACTCTTTTGAACTTCTGCTTTTCGGAAGATTTATCTTCGTAGACGAGAGAGAGAGTAATTTATCATTGAGGTAGTTCATATCGGCGATAATTTGATTTAATTGACGCTATTGTTGCTTGATTGTCTCACGTTGAGTTGTTAAATCGAGTAGCAGAGATCTTTGCAGAAGATCTCGAAGTTGGTTTAGTTTTGTTTGGAATGTTTGTTTCATCGCGTTGAAGATCCCAATGAGACTTTTTCTGTGATTATAAATACACCTTGATCACCTAGAGCAAATCGCCATATTATTTTACCATACTCGTTGTATTCGTAACGTCTAAGTGTATCAGTTTCTGTTCCATCGTAGACATCATATGAATACTTTTTATAAATATCTTGAGGTCGTAGAAAACTGATGTACAGCGGGTAAATCATCAGTGAAAAAGTCAGATTTTACAGGTTCTGGTAACTGGTGATGAACCGCAGGAAGACTATTCAACCACGCTGTGTGAATCCGTGGGAAGAATTCGTCGATGGTGTCACTGAGTTTTCCTCGCATCCATGGTACGTTATATCCTGGAAACTTAAACGTTGGAATATCTTCAACGCGGATTTTGTTCTTTGTTGCAAAATATGTTTTCGTTGAAAGATGATCACTAGATAACATATATTGAATAACTCGCAAATTAAATCCATCCATGTCGGCGATAATTCGATTGCATACTTGTATGTACTTGATTATCTCGGATTGGTTTGGTGGAATTGTACTTATTGCTGTTATTAAATAGCCATTAAATCGCTCAAAATCACTATTCATCGCTGTTAATGTTTTAGTAATATATGATTCATCTATTTTAATATGCCCGTGTTCGTCTCGATAACTTGTTAAAACAGATTCCATTTCTAACAAGTATGTTAATTTAGGTATAACACCAACATCACCACGATCAAAACCGTGATAATCTTCTTTCGTCGAAACAAAGTCAGATTTAGTGGCTCGCGTGGTAGATCCTTTATATCAACGGTGCCTGGAATATACTCAGGATACCCCAATATGGTTCTAATTGAGCTGTTATATATATCTACGGCGTAGTTAGGTGAATTTATCTCAATGACCTTTGACAACAGTAATTCATGTCCTTTTATCTCAATGGGATATTTATCAGGTTCATCTGGGATGGGAATTATATTTTTTCATGTGATTGCTTCGATGGAATTTATGACCTCCGCGTTGATATCTTCGATGTCATGTCATATGCGCCGGTGGGTAGGTGTATTGGGTGCCATTCTGGTTCAGTGGTACCATCTGGTTCGACTTTATTTTTATACGAAAATGTAAAACTGTTGTTGGGGAGTTTACCATTAAACGGTTCTGATCGCACATTTGGCCAGCTGTAATAACATGTTAATTGCGTTAGCGCTATCTCACATGCTGCAAGCGGAGGATTAAATTCAACGCTACACTCTGGTATGTTTGTTACCAGCGAGATCAACTTTGTTTTCGTCGTGGTAGTCTTGTCTGCTATTCGTTGAAGTAGTTCTTGTGACATTATTATTGTAAATATTTTCAATTTCCGATTCTGACATCGTTGAATCATATAACTGAACCATTTTCGAAAATTCATCATCGCATATAAACGTGTCATCGATGGATGTTGAGATCAACATTGACAATTGCGAGTATGCGGTTGATACAACATGAAATTTTATTATGTAGTCACGCAATTTATGCTGACTGCATGATGATATTTTTTTTGTTATCCCAGTTGATATACCCGCTATTGTAGCCACCGCAGAAATGCAAATTGGAACTACGACCGGATCAATCATTGTAACTGATGCGAGTATTATTCCAGCGCCAGCGAGAACGCCTGACCTAGAGCACACGGTAAAATCAACTGCGGTGATTTTTCGTCGGTATTTTTTTTATTTTTGTTTGATACTCCTCAGTGAACGCTTTGAGTTTAGTTTGCAATTTTCTGACCTGATACTAGCGGTATTGTTGTGGCGTTGTCACTTTTATTTTAAAAACGCTAGCGTTTTCAATTAAGTTGTTTACTTTAAATCTGCTACGAAGTCTACATACCATGACATTGAAACCCTAGCTAGATTATTATCCGTGGATATTATCTTGAATTGTTCAATCGTATCCTTGTCGATGATCGTTGATATTGTATTGTTGACCCCAGATGAATTCGACGATGATATATTAAACTGAGTTGGTGTCACTAAGGTTAATCGATAAATACCTTTGACGGTTGCAGTGATATTTAATATATTATTTAGTGGCGTCCACGCAAATGATCCGTGTTGAATCGTGTATACCATATTGATGGTTCTCTCATGCGGAATGTTTGTTTTCTCAACGATAGCTATCATCCTTGTTGCATCCGCTATGATGGCATTGCTGGTCGTTTTGGGATCTTCAATAGATTTTTTAATAACCGCGATTAAATCTGAAATTGATCTCTCTTCGCTAGTAACACCTAACCGGGAATTAATCGCGGTTATTTCATCGAGTTTTGTAATAATACTTGCAAGAGTTGTTTTAATATCATCTGGTTTTGCATCCTTTCCGAAGAACTTGTCGACGGCGTCATCAGCTCTTCTAAAATTTCTACGTAAACTAGTAAATTGTTCAACATGATAATCAAAATCAGTTCGTAATTTTGGTAAATTATCGACGGTGGCTTTTACTTGTGCGATATGTAAATCAGGGTATGCACGCGGAACACCAAGGAAGTTATTGATTGGAGTTTCAATGGTGTCAATGATATCCTGTTGGAGTTGATTAAATTTGGTTATATGATCGTTATAATCGTCACGTAGTTTTTTCATATCCTCTGCGGAGTCACCAGCGGCGACTTTAACGTCATCGATGGTTTTTTGAAATCCCGTTAGAGCATTTATTTGATCATATATTTTTTTTAATTCATCTAAGTTTGCTATAGATGATATAGCTTTGTTGATTATTTTTTTTACTTGTCCGATAGTAACTCCTTCTGCAGAAGGACGTGGTACTGATCTTCCAAAAATATCTGCCATGTTATATATTACACGAATCTCTTTAAGTGATTTTGAAAAATCTGATTTTTCATCGTATACTCGTGGATGGCTTTGTGAGGTAATTTAGAACTCGTCGAGATAGCTGTTAGCGCACAAATAGGAGGATCTGTTAATGTCTGCGTGGGTAAAGTTGAATACCAAATTGGGATTTTAGTTTCAGTTGTAAACAACTTAGACGCATATTTGATAAATTCGTTCGGGGGTGGTAATCCATATGAGTCAAAATAAATAATCGATGTTGGATATATTGCGTAACAAACCCAATGTGTTCCAGGTCCAATGTTGTCATCTAGATTAATTATACCAGTTTCTGGCATTTGTGGTTGTGCTGGTAATTGATCTTTCATGAATACACCTCTGAAATGTTTTATTGTGAGTTTTTTTACTGCGTCGAGTAAATCAAAATTTGACATTGGTGGAAAATTCGTAGAATTTTCATTTAACTGGTTTTGTAATATCTTGTGAATCGACTTCATGGTAGTCTGAATCCCTTTCATTTTTTTTTAGTTCTGCGAACTGATACACCGGTTGCTTTCTTTACTACAAACCCTGCCGCGGTACCAATAGCTCCTAGCGCCGCCGCTTTAGCAACCGCTGGGGCCGCTGCTGCAATCAACGCTGGAATTGCAGCTAACAGTGAGAATATACCTCCGGTTTTTACCATGTCGCTGACAACAGCTTGTGAAAAAGTCAATATAACTCCTGTGTTACCCTTTAATTCTTTGTTGAAATGATTAATCTGAGTTTTCGTCAGCGATAATTTATATGATCCACCTATCATCTGTTCTTTTTTAAGCGTTATCGTTGTGCCACACGCAGTAGAATTTTTCGATTGAAGTTTCTTTACCTGACCAGGTGTCAGGGTGACATTAACATGATTGTACGACATTTTATTTAGATAGTGATCATCTAATTGTCCCATTACATATTTTATATTGGTGCATCAATGACTCGCATTTTCCCACCACTACCTTCGAGCATCATTGATTTTTCACTGAGAATAACAGCAACTGCTCTAAATCCTTCAGCAGGAGGAGTACGGATATTAGCCTGAAATTTTACATCAACGGTCGAGTGTTTAGATATATCAAGATGTTGCAATGAAAAGTAATAAATCGGGTATAGTGTTTTAAAATCCAATTGTGATATTTGTAGTCCAGTATCGACATTTGATCACGACCCATAAAACACCACAATCGATGATAAACTCGTCCTATTTGATTGTTACCATAATCGAGAATAAGTTGCTCTGTGGGCTCTTGCTGATTACTTATTCGCAATGATACTTCACTGACACCACATTGATTAAATATCATATGAGATCGCAGCTGTAAACTATCAGCTGCAGCCCCAGCTATTTTTTGAGTTCTATTTACATTTTGTAGAGCAACAAAAACATGTCTCGGTGCGGAATTATTTTTTGTTAACGCAAGTTGCCAAGTAAAATTCCCAGCAACGGTACTGGTTATTGTAGCTCTTGTAACATCACACCAACTCAGCATTGATTTTCCTCCTTGATCCATAAAGGATAGCAACCGAGTCTCAACAGTCAACGATGGAGTCATAATTGGCATCCATAGTGCTAATTTTGTTAATTCTACATTACCATCTCTAACAGGATCAGCACCATGCCAAAGAGCATACTCGTCAGTTGATCTTCGCGTGAGCACTACAGTATGACTAGCACCAAAGATAACTCTTCGTACATCTCTACAAAATCCAAATATATGAGATAGTGGAATCGTACATGAAAATCTACCAAGCTTGTCTATGGTTTTTTTCGTGCTGCAAATCCTGGATTGTAATTAGGATTACCACTTACAACAACAGCCTGAACATCAGCATCATCAGCAACAGCTGAAGTTTGTTTTGGTATTCTTATAATAAATGCATTATTATCAGCGCTATTGGTAGTATCCTTCGCAAACATCATTGAATGACCAGCAGATTTAATAAAATCATTAGAGTATCTAGCTAAAGCTATTATTGTAGTTGCAGCATCAACATCGTTATCGATGGATTCGATTCTAGTAGAATTGATTGTATACTGCGCATTATTAAATAGCGCCATGCCATTATTGACAAACCCGATCGGGGTATTTTCGAGGTGATCACCGTCAACAAATGCAGTATTATCATACTTTACTAGTCGTCCTTCTACTTCTATGTAAGCTTCACACGGCAAGAAGTATTTAGATGTATCATCAAATCTAAGTTCAATTCGTGACCTTGCATTTGCATTCTGGGAATGATACGAAAAATACTGATAATCACGTATAGAATCATTTGTTCCTACAGGAGCATCTACATCAAAAGCATCATCGATTTCGTGTTTAAACATTTTATTTTATAGTCGTGGATCTAAATCATTAATCGTTTCAGACCGGAACCAGCAATTAATCTCAATCACGCTTTTGCTATTTTATTAATTGCGTTACCTATTTTAGGTGGCATTTGATCAATAGATTGTAATTTTACTGGTTTTCTTCCTCTTGCCAACGACATAAGTTTTTCTTTGGCAGCATCTAACATATTAAATGCTTTATTACCAACCTCAGTACTAACTTTTTCACTGAGAACCCCAATAGCCTTTGACGCTAGTTCTTTACCGGTTGGTATTAGTTTTGGAGCAACTCGAGTAAATAATCCACTAACAACCTCACCGAGTCCATTTCCATACGTGAGTTTGTAAACCGGTAATCGTGAATTTACAACATAAACATGTCTTGCTCTGCTCATACTACGATATACTATAATTTTATTTAAATGCTATATATCTAATCGGTGATGAAAAATCCCTTAGATTTTTAGTCGCTGTAATAATCATCAGTAAGTTCATCGATGAAACTACGATATAGTTGTATATCCATTACACGATCTTGAAATAACCGTTGACAGATTTCAGTAGCTTCGTTAATTATCTTTGGGGAATTATTTCCAGCTCGTTTTCCTCCAATGAGAACTTCTAACCGTGATATATCATCGAGGACACTTCTTGAACAGGGTATATTACCACCGTGATAACTCTCGCCGGTAAATTCTTCATGAGATTCTTCTTCAAGTTCTTCTCGTTGAGGATCTTCCACAACAGGATCTTCTTGTCTTCGTATTCCTCGCCCATGTCCTCGTCCTCCTCGTCATCCTGAACGTCGTTGAATACGCTTTCGTTCTTCTGCTCGTTTTTGTTTTAATCGTTCTTGTTCTACTTTTTTACGTTGTTTTTGTTCGGCTTTTAATCGATCATGTTCTTCCTTTTTTTGTTTTTGTTCAATTTTTAATCGTTGTTCTTCAGATACTAACAAACCTGTTTTTTGTTGATAGTCGAGATGTTCTCTTCCAAAAGCAGTTAAATATGCCCTATATATAGGATCATTATTATTAACTTTTGGTAGATGATTTTTAATTCTATAAACAGCTTTAGCCATATTATCTACGCTTGTGATATAACCGAATTGTCCAGGTTTAAAATAATTTCCTTTATTATAAAATCCCAACACAGCAAAATCTACTAAATTAGTTATATTATTTTTGCAATCTTCGCTAAAGCCTCCTCGGTAAATCTATATCGGAGATCTTGAACTCGTTCATCGTATTTTTTAGGAGGTTTAACCTCTGGTTTACTCTCCTTTATCCCGGTTACAACTTCTCCAGTTGCCACAGTTATAGGCTTAAATAATTGTTCAGTATCAGCGGTAAAATCTAATTTTGCTTGTTGTCGAGCTTGTAAATTATCTCTGAAAGAATCTCTCACCTGGAGAAATTTCTTAATCGCGGCCAACCGTTCTCTAGTTAATCTAGTTATTTGTGCTTCTCCGACGTTTGTCATTTATATACATAAAAATCGAAGATTTTCAATTGCTAATTAATTCATCATTGTATCTATAGCTAATTCGGTTAACTTCATAGCAGCAACGGGGTGGTGACAACGGCTGTGGCGTCGTTTCTGTTCTACCAAATGGACGCCTTTTTTTTACAATTTTCGAGGATGTGAAACCCCTAATTTGACAAATAGGGCTCTAAAATCGTTAAGGCTCCATTTGGTAAAAGGAGACTTAAAATGTTTTGCTTAAAATCCAACCCAATTAGAGACGTCCGATTCACCCTCTCTGCTGCTAATGAAAATAACTTTAGAGATGTGCGAACAGTACCTGGTCAGATTACCGTATCTAAGATTAATTTCCATGTCTGAATCTTAGGGCAGTTTCTATTCATTTGTTCTAGCTTATAATGAATTCATATTGTTCTGGCAGGTACAACGGTTATTGCTAGCTAGCATTGCATGGCATGATGAGAAATCATATATTTTTACATGGGAATAAATCAGGATATATGTTTTCACATGTAAAAATATAGGATTGAATCAAGACAAATTAATTTTCCAATAAGAATAATACTTCGCACTTAAGTATATAATACAATATATAGCATTATTCTAGACAATCTGTGTACTCAATAATTTTATTCAATATTTTCATTCTGAATATATAGCATTACATGCAGACATGATTTTTCTCCGTTTTAAAATGAAATTCAGCATTTTTTTCCTGACTTGAATCCAAATTTTCTTGATCTAGTCCGTCTTTTTTAAAAAAAATGTCCGATTCGATTTTTTTCTTCTGGTTTTAACTTTTCTTTTCAGTCCCATTCCGCAACAATCCTTGTAAAGTATTCGCTCCATATATTAGTTAGCCCACGACTCTCGTAAAGAGCATTCTGATAGGTCAAAAGTTTAAATTCATCCAATTAATCTTCGTTTAAAGGAAACTGATGGCAATGGAAAGATGAAGCAAAAAATAGCGTCCGTAGTTGTTGAGAGAGAAGACGACACGAATAGTTTAGATAAAAGTTTTTTTTTTAAAAAAGAAGGCAATGGCTGGAACGAATTGTCGACGGAAATTTAGTTGGTCAATTTAAAAGAAAACTGAACTCTCGAGGACTGGCATTTTGTGCCCTCTGCAATATGTACATTACAGAAGTCGTGGTTGAAAGAGTCTGGAGCCGCACCTACAATTTACAAATGAATCTGCATATGGAAAAAAAAATGAAGCGCTATGTCAGAATATGTACACTGCATGTTGCCAATACACGCTGGAGCTTGAAATGAAAAAGGCTCTCGTTGAGAAGGAAAATAAACGATTGCATGATGAGCCAGCAAAATCATTGATGACATAAAGGAAGACTAAAGAAATCTGTCTTAATGCCGCAAAAAGAGCTCAACTGGCATATCAAAAGGTTGTGTTCAGTGGATAAAAAGACAAGTGAATATATGGGAGTATTTGTATATAGATGATGTATTTGGGTGTTTATTTTACATATTTGTTATAAAAAGAGAAAAGTGTAAAATGTCAGCAAACAATGTACAATTATTGACTTGATTACGATGTGAACACTGACATGCACATGAAATAACTTAAGTACCAATGGTGAACAAATTCATGTGACAAAAACATATTGTAAAATTATTCAAATTTTTGGTAAATTTGTTAATTTTTCAAATGATTATTTTGTTATAAATTATGGTCAAAAGTTGTACCAGGAGCAGATTTTCATGCGTGTAAAATGCATTTTTAGTCGAGGGTCTTTGACCCCCGGAACCCCCCTGATCTAGGGCCGTTGCCACTCGAGACCATGTTCGGAGAGTACCCCCACACCACCTTTTTGCATTTTCAATTTTTTCGTAAAGGTCAAAATCATGTCTGTACATGAAACCTAGACGTTCTTTGTACTGAGTAATTTATTTTGTATTATTTAGCTTTACATAAAACCTAGACAGTCTGTGTACTGAATAATTTGATTCTGTACTATATAGCATTACATGAACATCTATACAAATGTGTACTCAGTAATTTGATTCTGTATTATATAGAATTACATGATACCTCCATACAATCTGTGTATTCAATAATTTGATTCTGTATAATATAGCATTACATAATACCTAGACAGTCTGTGTACTCAATAATTTGATTCTGTACTATATAGCATTACATGAAACATCTAGAAATTTCTGTACTGAAGACTTTGATTCTGTATTATATAGCACTACATGAAACATCTAGACAAACGTTAAATGATATCTTAACAAAACCTATTTTGACTTAATGGCACAATCATTGCTTTGGTCTTATAAACTTCAAGTTTTGTAGCAATTGATGCCAATCCATCATTAATTTCATTACATAAAAGACAAATTATTTTCAATGACCATAGAAATATTTGGCCTGAAAGCATCAGACAAAGGGTTTTCAAATGTGTGCTATTGATGCATACTGACAATTTAATATGGCTGTCTTAATTTCTAAAATTTATCAAACTGGATAAGATTTTAGCAGAAAGAGCATTAGCATAAAGGACTTTCATGTATATACAGAAAGAAGCCATTCGGATGTCAAATATAGCTGCCATTCTTATAATTGTCAATAACTTTATACAGCATCAGGTCCACATACTTTACTAAATTTGATCAAATGTTCCACATTTGCCATACACTATGACTGCAATTTCTAATGAGAGTAAAATCCTTCTGGTAACCTGTTCTCAAAAGTTCACAAAAGATGCAAATCTGCTTTCAACGTCTGATTTTCGAAGTCGTGGAAAGAAACAAACCCTGTTTGTAAAAGTAAAAGAACCTGAACAGCATATTCTAAATCATTACTTAATAGACTTTGTTCACATTTAACAACATATGGCATGATTATAATTCAGATTTTACAAATGATTTCTAATTGATCATGGCATTATGATAAATTAAATTCAGATTTTACAGATGATATCTAATTGATCATGGCATGATGATGATTTAATTCAGATTTTTACAAATGATGCCTAATTGATAATATCATGATGGTAATTTAGATTTTATCAAATTATGTCAAACTGATTAGATAAGATTTTACAAATGATGCCTAATTGATCATGACATGCTGAAAATTCATATTTTACAAATGATGCCCAACTGATCACAGCATGATGATAATTCAGATTTTCTAAATCATGCCAAACTGACATCAGTTATGGCCAGTATTGCTAAATTTATACAAATATGTCTGTTATTTATTCTCAAACATAAATCGACTGCACTTGACTACATCTGGAAAGTATAAATTTCTTTAAAAATAACAATTGCCTGAACTAAATTTTAAAAGGTTGTATTGATTGCTGTTGGATGTAGAGTATGTATTTACAGCATACTACACAATTCCTTACATTTCTGATTAATGTTGCCACTAGAGAGACCTGTATCTGATCAGATTGTTTATATTGTCTGATATTGAACATAACATATGTTGTGGTCAGATTGGTTCAAGTGGTTCTATGTTTGGGCCTCCTTATTTTGGATATCTCTGAGGTGTTTGTTTTTAATTTTAAATCTCCCTTGGAATTCTGTTGTAGTATTGAATACATAAAATGTTTGCTGCAGGCATGGCAGGTGATTAAGTAAATAACATTTTGTGTAGTACAGTGTTCTTTTAACGTGGAAGACTATTTGAGGATTGTAAATGTACTTCCAAGCATTTTAGATTTATTCTTTATCTTCCAAAATGTGCATTTAACAGTCTTGTGATCTAGTACATTGTTTCCAAATGGTTTACTTGTAGAATCTGGCTGCTTTCTTCAAACCATGACTTTTATTAAACTTGATTTAAAACCATATCTGACAGTCAGATTGACAATCAGCTCTAAAGACCTGACTGCACATTGGAAAAAATAATTATCCTATTTATGGAAAAAAAAATAGAAAATATAATGATTTCTCCAAGAATTCATTGTCTGAAAGTAGTTGACTAAACTTTGTATAAATCATCTTGAAACTAAAGGTCCTGCTCAAAATGTATGTATATTTAATACTTTCAGGTGGAGAACTACTTCCTTACACCTTGCATGCTTCGTCAAGAATCTCCAAAAGACGTTATCTCCCCTGCAGAAGATCCCCGCATGGTGAGAACACCAGACATGTGCTGCATTTTTACAGGGAAGTATTTGCCAACTCCCATCTTTCACAGGCTTCTTGCTGCCTGTGTAGCTCGCTGGCCAGTTGCCAAGAAGAAGGAGACATCAGAAAATCTCATTTTCTGTGGTTGTTGTGTTTTCGACTTGGACCTTTTCCACAGATTAACAGTCTACATTAAGAACCATGTTGTATTTGCAAGAATAACAAGGATGGTGATCGATGAAGTCAAGACCCCCGATGCAAAGCTGTGCAGCAGAGTTAGAAGGTTCATTACACTGAATCTCTCCAAGATTATCTCCTACCTGGGCCAGAACTTGCAATATGAGTTGCAGGCAGCAGTTCAGACTTGGCATGCAGAAGAAGTGAGTTGCTTTTGGAGGGGGGAAATATTTTAGTATTGCCATCTCTATGCATTTTATTCTTCTTAACGTTGTCTAGTTTTGTACATAAGTTACTTGATAAGGCCCCTATACCCCACTAGAGAATGGTTCCGAGGTGAAATATATATTTTACATCATATAATGAGTCTTTAATGACATATGACAACTGTCAATTATGCACATAGTAATAGTTGGGCATACATACCAGAGTATAATTGTAAATTGTGCTGTCCTAAATATATTCCTTTAGTAATGCAGTTTTAATTTTGATAATGTATCATGGTAAGTACTAAAAGATTGTTTAATCACTGTGCTTTGAAGTTCTATATACAGTAAAGCAGTTAGTAGGTTAGAAAATATGTTTATTTGTGCTTACATTCTATGTGGTAATAATTTGACTATTAAAACCTGTAGCTTATGTTTCATAGAAGGGATGGAAAATTAGATTTTTTTAAAAAATTTTATTAATTAGAAGGAAGGATTACACACACACAGATTGAAATGACTGTCCATAATGTGACTTTGGAAATGGGTTGGGTTATGTCATAACAAAATAAACTAGACAATCAATATCAATGGGAAAACATTTGACCATCAATATCCTGAAATTCTGTCCAATACATTCAGTGAATATTTGCCATTCTCTTTTGAGCTGTAACGCATGCCTATCACAATTAACAAACGTCATTTGCCTATGCTTCATTTGTGAAATTTGGAGTAAATGTCAGTACAGTTGATATTAAGATTGCCTGAAAGTTGCCAACTTTAGGTTAATCGTCAATTAGGGAAGTAATCCTACATGAAAGAAATATTTCATAAAACTATATTACCTTTCTTGTTGAGGACATAATATTGCTTAAATATCACTCTTGATTCGGGGATAATCAAATCACATAACCCAACATCCCATAGTATGGCAAGTCAAATTTTGCAACATACGTGTCTGCAACATGTTATTTGTATCTGTTGTAAAACGAGTGACAAGTTTTTATTTTCGTGCTTTTTTTTCATTTATCTACCTCTGAACATACATTTCATTACTGCTTGACTGCATTTGGGATAAGCTTCTAAAGTATTAGGGACACTCCATTTTCGAGCACTCTCGGTTATGGATCACTGCCTTCTCACTCTGTCTGCATGGGTTTGAGTCTAAGATTCAGACGTTGAGGGTATGGGAGTAAGCTTGCCAGTAGCTTCTCGTGGATCGTTGGTTCTTTACGAGGTTCCCAAGGTTCCTCCTCCACCATTTATACTTGCCACCATGTATAGCCTATCTTGTGTTGAAAAATAGCATTAAACCCTACAACAACAACTAAAGTATTAAAACTTCAAAACACGCTAATCATATCAATGATGTTATGCTTTATTAACAGTCTTAAAGTATTGCATTTATACAAACCAGATCATCACTAGTGACTCAATGTGACTGTCATTCAGCAAGTCAGTGTGATTAAATTAAAGAAACTTTGTATATTAACAATTGGTGCTTATTTCTTTATCAACTGATTAAATGATAGTAAAGATTCCACATGCTAGTTTTACCTGATCCACAGGAGAAGACAACAGGAAAAACAATTACACTAGCTAATAAGCTATGTTTCTATTTACATGACAACATTTATGATATGATCAGGTTAGGAGTACTTGACAAGCATTATATTATTTACTAATGAGACAGATGTGCTTCCCAAATAATTTTCATAAGGACGGTAATAAGGAAGATTTTGAGGTAGTACATTCATTTCAAGGTGTAGGGGTAAAACAAGACTGTAACTGAGTATAAGGTAAATATTTCTCGCAAAGGTAGCAAATCAGAAACTTTTGCAGTCAACAGTATCAAACACGACATAACTAAAATAAAGAAATTTTCACATTGGGTTGAATGTTATCCCTCCCTGAATTTTTTACTTAGAAACAAATGCATTTTGCAGTTATTGTGAATAATATCCCAAAGTGGCACAGCTTGGAAGTTCCGTGAGTGTAATTCTCCGTGGATCTGACAAATTGAGATTCGATTTTTTTAAAAATAATTCATTTTTTTTATCTAATTCATCTATATTGATATAAACTAAACTCCTCTTGTCAGCAATCTGAATTAGAAAATTTTAATTTTTCATGTAATCTAATTTATCTACACTAATATAAAATAATTCAACAATCTGAACTTGAAATTTAAATTAATCATGTAATCTAATACATCTATACTGATATAATATAAATTCCTCTAGTCAGCAATCTGATCTTGAAAAATTAAATTAATCATGTAATCTAATTAATCTATACTGTTATAAAATAAATTCATCTAGTCAGCAATCTGAACTTGAAATTTAAATTATTCTTGTAATCTAATTCATCTATACTGATATAAAATAAATTCCTCTAGCCAGCAATCTAAATTTGAAAAGTTGTCATGTTATCTAATTCATTTAAACTGATCTGAATTATTGTGGTGATCCAATGACATCTTTAACATTTATCATATAATCAACTTAATGGGTATTGAACTAAAATTAATTCCTAAAAATTAATCTCAGAACTTGAGAATATGTTGCATGCTCTTTGTGAAGACACATAAGATACATTATCTATGCACATGTCATCTTGATCTTTAAGTGGTCTATCGGTGTTAGAGTGACATCATGTTATATATGGTTTATTGTTTACATTGGGGGTCATTTCATATGAAAATTATGTAAATGGTTGTACATGCATAGACACAATCACATAGAATGTATTTAACATACATGCACCATCACATGCATGCATTCACTATCACACACACATTCAATCACATACACACACACATACACACACACATGCATGCATGCATGCATGCATACATGCATACATACATACATACATACATACATTCAAACAGACATACATACATACATACATACATACATACATACATACATACATACATACATACATACATACATACATACATACATACATACATACATACATACATACATGCATGCATGCATGCATGCATGCATGCATCCATACATACATACATATATACATACATACATACATACATACATACATACATACATACATACATACCAATATCACTGTTACAAAATGACTTTCTACCACAGCTGTGGATCAGTAGTGTTAACTTTCAAATTATCTTAATGTTATATTTATAATTTGTTCATACAAATTAATCATATTCAAATGAAGAACACATATTTTACCGTCTTGAAATAACTGGCAAAGCTAGATTTTAATTTAATAAGTTTAAAATACAGGAGTAATGACACAACAGTGTTGAAAAAGTATGGAAAACTTGTCAGATTTCATTTGCAGCATGATTAACTGAGATTAAGGATGATGTTATGAGAAAAGTACCAAAAGTATTTTAAAAATAACTAAATCAATAATTGATTGTTTCAGCCAATAAAATTGCAAGAGACAAGGGAAATCAGCATAATATGTGGATTGCTTTTGGCAGTTCAATTAGTGCCAGTGGTGCATCATGGGAAAATAATATTGTGTTGAAGGAGAGAAGGATAAGTTAGATTTTGATGCATGCATAGGCATACAGTTCAAAATACATGTATACACAGGAAATAATAGTGTAGTCCCAATAATTCCAAATCATCCTGTATGTCATTTACCATGCCATTATATCCCTTAGTTCATCATTTATCGGGATAAGATTATGGTCATGTAGATTAACATGAAAGTTCAAAATAGCTAGATGATAGATGCAATTACCCACAGCATTACATTGAATCCTGTGTAGAAAGATTGTTATCTCTAATCTTTTTAATTATATTTATATCAATCTCAATAAAGTTGTTTACCTTTCTTATTACTTGTTAAGTTGTGAACTAATTTTGAGTGAAGTGCACTCAGTTTATTATTTCATAAATCTGTGCAAGAGGACATGTATCATCAAACATTTTGACAATATCAGAATACGGAGTCTATAACCCATGTATGTACATGTGTGTATATATATATATATATATATATATATATATATATATATATATATATATATATATATATATATGTGTGTGTGTGTGTGTGTGTGTGTGTGTGTGTATGTGTGTGTGTGTAAACTAGTAGGTTTTTTTAGTTTCAAAATAAGATCATTAGTCTTTCATACAATTTATTATTTTAGCTTTGGATTTGCACTGAGAAATATATATTACAAAAATATATTCTGAATCTATACAACATTTTTGAAAAATAGTATTATCCCAAATCATACAATTTTCAGGGACATAGTGTATGCCAATTCTTTTCTTTTTTTCTCTCAATACAATAGAACTTAATTTTCTTGCACATAGTTTTTATTGGTATGATGATCATCATAATTGCAAATTTAGTACTGTCTCTTCAGTAATTGCTTCATGAGTGCTGTAATAATATTGACCTTATTTCTTTAGGGTCTTGATCAAGATGCACCCATAACGCCTGAGCACATGAATTACGCTCGCCTCTGTATTGCGCTCATAACTGTTTGCGGAAATGCTCTGAGAAGGATTCTCCTTACCAACTTTCCTGCACCATACGCTGACATCTACGAAGTAATACTAGCCAATAAACTAAAACTGGTCAGACCACTTAACAATACTCAGATTCGGTTGCTTTTTCCAGATCCCCTGGGGAACAATGTAGGAACATTGGATCAGTTTGATATTTCTATGTTGTATTTTCTAATTAGAAATGTCAGCACAGTTCCTGAACCAGAAACAGGCTGGGACATGGACCCATATGATCAACCAAGGGATACCTCACTAGGAGCTAGTGTGGAGCGAATTCGCTCATTTAGAAATCATATTAGTGGCCATAGTGCAGATGGAAGGATTAGTAGACAAGGCTTAGATAATTACTGGAACAAATTTGAAGCTGTTATTCGCGACATTGAAACTGTACTTGGTGAACAGTTGTGCAGTCAAGAGTTGGAGAAGCAAAGGAGACAGGTCATCTCCATTTATGAGGCCTGTTAGCCGATAATGAAAATGATGAGCAAAAGGTACAAAGTGTAAGTATAGTGTGTATGATATGATGGCCGAGTATGCATACAACTTATGATGAAGAATTTGGTTGAAAGGTTGCTTTCAGTTTAACCATCCTATTTGCTTGTATACAATTTAAAACTTTCCAGATAATTCAGGTATTTAGCCATGGAACATCAACATAGAGTGTTAATATTGTGGCGGTATTTTGTTGTCAGATAGATCACAATTTCCTTAAAAGGTAAAAAAATGTGTCATGATATCATGTGTACTTTACATGTGTCACGTGTCATAAAATGTGGTTTAATGCTTATGCTCGTAAATATTAAATTATAGTTTTATACATTACAGTATGTCACATCACATTCACATACCATTACATCACAGATCACTGTTCTTTTCCTAATTTGTTCTCCAGCATGATACAAATTTCATTTATTGTTAGAGAGTGAATTTTTTTAAACTGGTTATGGCAGGAGATATTATGGTTACAGTAGTGTTTTATTTAAATTTTTTATGCTACATTTTGTACCCATTTTCACAAAATAATTAATAGAAGGCTTTCTTTTTATGAGCTACTTTAATTGAATTTTTACTGTTTGTTAGTTTTCATAATATGATATGAGTAATGTGAAATTGTATAAAGTAGGTAACGTCAAAATTCTTGACAGTTTTGTAAATTGTTTGCCTAATTTCAGACTGAGGATAGGTTTTGGAATTATTATTTGAACTTTGTGTGTGAGTGATTAGGATTTTTACAAAGCTTTAATAAGTTTTCAATCATATCGCTTTGATGTCTGCAATGCGGCAGTTAATAGTGATTTCTAGCACTGGGGCATCATGCCGCAGACATGTAGCATGATGTCACACCAAGTCACACTATTCTGACATCAGGCTGACAGTCCTATTTTAAGTTTAGTCAGGACATACATGTTTTGTTCACATAGCTAGCCCTCTGCATGATAACCGTCACATGCATTGTTTTGGTTTTGGTAACAGACCTTCTAATTATAACATAGTTGCTTTTAGAAAAATGGACTCTTGACTCTCATCTGGCAGAAATCACTGTTGTGCACAGTAATTTGATTTGGAATTATTCAAAATATTCTTCTCTGGAAATACAAAGTGCTCAATTATAATATTATTCGACAGGAAGACTGCAGTTATAGTGAAATTCAAATATGGTTTAATTCAAGGGTTATATTATTACTAATCTAGTTTATTCAGAGCTTTATTCATTGGGACTTGTGTTGGAAATTCTGGGATTGTTTGGGATTTAAATTTCAATATCATAAGTTCTTTTTATATTTTCAGTTTGTGTTCTTGGGAAATAAATATTTGTTGAATTTTGCAAAACGTGTTGGTGTTTGCTCTTTTATGTTACTTTGTTTAATACCATAAAGACCTAATATATATGGGGACATCAACTTCTCTTAAAGATACATTCATTCTTTGTTACAAATGGAATTATGACATCTGTTAGTGAATTGAATTGATGGAAGTATGTTAAGCTTGAGTGGCTAAATTATTGACATTGTTTAGTGTTTAAACTTACTTGTTACAGTTTTTTTTATAGATTCTTGACATGAAAATCTAAGGGAACAATTTATCTTTCCAGACATAATATAAGTTTTTTTGTTTAGATTACACACTTTTAAATTGCAGTGTAGTCAGCTGCTAGTGATTAGATGATATTAAACATGTAGCCCACTTCATATTGACTAAATTCTAGTAGTCCCTATGACTTTTTAAAGTGGAAACTATAGCAAGAACTGTACATTTTTTTTCAGGTTTCTCTCATTGAAAGTTACTACCCTTGTGGAAGGAGAAAGTTTGATTCCAGTGACCAGCAGAAATGTCCTCAGGACATTTGGCCCCATGGCAAGAGCCATGACTACAAGTGGTGATAAATATCATGCAGCATCATGCATAATCACATCCCAAATGTCACTGCTGTATGTAACCATAATCAGGATCCAGCATTCCAAGCCTAGAGACCATATTCATTGAGGTGTTAATTAGGACACAGCATTATGCGTAATCCATTGCCAAGATAGACTACTGGATGTCATCATAGTTTGTGTACAGCTTCATCCGCAATCCGTTGTCAAGAGTGACTACTGGATGTGATCATACTTTGGGTCCAGCATCATGAATAATCCATCACCAAGAGTGACTACTGGATGTGATCATCATTTGGGTCAATCATCATGCGTAATCCATTGCCAAAAGGGGCTACTGGATGTGATCATAGTTTGGGTTCTACATCATGCGCAATCCATTGTCAAGAGTAACTACCGGATGTGATCATAGTTTGCGTACAGCATCATGTATAATCCATCACCAAGACTGACTACTTAATGTGATCATATGTTGGGCCCAGCATCATGAATAATCCATTGCCAAGAGGGACAACTGTATGTAATAATAATATGAGTCCACCATCATGTATAATCCATTGCCAAGATTACTACTGGATTTGATCATAGTTTGGGTCCAACATTATGCATAATTCATTGCCAAGGGTGACTACTGGATGTGAGCATATTTTGGGTCCAGCATCATAATTAATCCATTGCCAAGAGGGACAACTGTATGTAATAATAAATTGAGTCCAGCATCATGCATAATCCATTTCTAAGAGCGACAACTGGATGTGATAATAGTTTGGGTCCAGCATCATGTAGAATCCATTGCCAAGAGTGAGTACTGGATGTGATCATATTTTGGGTCCAGCAGCATGTATATTCCATTGCCAAGAGGGACAACTGTATTTAATAATAATTTGAGTCCAGCATCATGTATAATCCATTGCCAAGAGTGACTACTGGATTTGATCATAGTTTGGGTCCAACATTATGCATAATTCATTGCCAAGGGCGACTACTGGATGTGAGCATATTTTGGGTCCAGCATCATGAATAATCCATTGCCAAGAGGGACAACTGTATGTAATAATAATTTGAGTCCAGCATCATGTATAATCCATTGCCAAGAGTGACTACCGGATGTAATAATTGTTTGGGTCCACCATCATGTATAATCCATTGCCAAGTGGGACTACTGAATGTGAGCATATTTTGGGTCCAACACCATGAATAATACATTGCCAAGAGTTAGTACTGGATGTGATCATAGTTTGGGTCCAGAATCATGCATAATCCATTTCTAAGAGCGACAACTGGATGTGATCATAGTTTGGGTCCAGCATCATGTAGAATCCATTGTCAAGAGTCTAATGGATGTGGGCATATTTTCGGTCCAGCATCATGAATAAACCATCACCAAGAGTGACTACAGGATGTAATCACAGTTTGGGATCAGCATCTTGCATAATACATTGCCATGAGTGACAACTGGATGTGGTCATAGTTTGGGTCCAGCATCATGTATAATTAATTGCCAGGAGCGACTACTGGATGTGATCATTGGTTGGGATCATCAGCTTGAATAATCCCAAACCAAGAGACACTACTGTGTGTGGACATAATTTAGAAATAGTGAATTAGAGATGTGCTTTCTTTAAGAAAATCTATAACATTTCTTTCAGAAAAGTAATATACATTGAACTGACTGTTTTATTAGCTGTTACTTTTTTCAGCATTTTTTAATGGCCAATGTTTCCAAATTCTCTGAAAGTTTTTGTGCCCAGTGCTGCAGTGGCAAAACATTGATTCTGCAATGCAACTTGTTTGTAAACACTATTACTTATTTAGTAATTATCTTTAGTTTAACATAATACATCTATTAATAACCTTACATGATACACATACACTATTACTCATATAGTAATCACCTTTATTTGTACATGATACACGTCAGACATTATTACTCATTTAGTAATTGCCTTTAGCTTTACATGATACACAGGCACTATTACCCAATAGTAATCTTTAGTTTTACATACTACATCTATTAGATGCTATTACTCATATAGTAATAACCTATAGTTTTACACATTGATACAAATACACTATTACTCATAGTAATCACCTTAGTTTTACATGATACATGTCAGACACTATTACTCATATAGTAATCATCTTTAGTTTTACATAATACATAGAAACTATTACTCATATAGTAATCACCTTTACTTGTAGATGATACACAGTCATGTATGATGTTCACAATGCAGATAGAACAATGATTGTTTTCAGGGAGCTGTCAGAGAGAAAAAGTTATGAAGCAACATTTAGTGACCTTTGTATTAAACAATAGAGATTTATAATGATCCGGAACATCAGAAGAAGAAAACAATTTAAACAAGTAATTTGATCCATTACTGAGTTGCTTTATTGTACAGATTTATAAAGCAGACAAACTTATGTGATGGCCATACATCTATAATACAGTGTCTGGCATTCATTGTCTCTTGTCAGTTACCTCAAGATTGTTGTTGTTACTACTGTAGTCCTAAAATTAGTTTGATGTTAAGTTTTAAAATGAATATGGTGCTTTATAAATAGATGGCAATAGCTATGTGGGTTTTTCTTTGAAAGACATATATTATGGGGCCTTAAGTTAACTATAATGCAGTCAACTGGTAACAACTCTGGAACAGTACCTTTACACCTTCTGTTCTGATTCTGACGGTAATTCGGAAAATGGGGGCACAAATTCGAAGAAATCACGATTGCCCCGGTTACTATAAAGCAAAATAAAATATGATTTATGTGATTTTGATATGAATTATTTACATTTTTCCTGTTTATAGCACAATTCATGTATTCGGTTGTGCTTGATTCGACAGACCTGATATATGCAAGAGTCAGATTAATATTGTGATTGTAACAAGCCACGATTCATGATGATAGACAAAGACAACTCAGGTAAGCATATATATATATATATATATATATATATATATATATATATATATATATATTATTCATTATATGGCAGAATTTAATAGTTGCGTTTAATTACACACATAATGTATCAGTTTTCAATGTGTGTGCAGTCATTTAGAACATTAATTAAACGACTTGAAACAATTTAATTCGGTTGTAATCATATCACCTCCATTCCAGAACGATCAATCTGTGCAATCAAATACACGTATGATGATATGACACATGCTATAACTAGTAAGTAATTAATATCAAAATCACATAAATCATTTTTAAAAATTATTATTCAAACAAAAACAAATAATTTGTGTGTGAAACCCATATATACAGAGAGAACATGAAAATACGTGTGTATTTTGGTTTTTCAGTGTATTTCGGTGTTTCTAGTAACCCTGATTGCCTCTCTCAGATGGGTTAGTATATGATTCAGAAATATTTTCAACTTAGTGATGGATGTACCCAAGAAATACAAGCAGCCCTAAAGCTTCTTAAACAGTTGCAGTTGCTAATTTTTCAGCCATGTCTGGAGAAGATTAACGTCGCATGTGTTTCTTGTCGAGCAGCCTTTGTGCAGAAAAGACCTTACAGTCTTCAGCTGTGGAAAGATTTTAATCAACTAGACCCAGTTACCCTCCACTTTTAAAGTAATGAAGGGGAAATGTGTTTTTATGACTACTTACAGACTAATAATGTCACACCGTTCTCAGTCTCCATTTCACATCTGTTTACATCTTTATCCCTTCAAAGGATGAAACTTGTAATGATAATCATTAAAGATTATCACTTCATGCTTTCTGACATGTTCCAGCACCATGGACATCATCACATTAGTCATAACAAAGAGATCACATACTTTGCTTACCAATTTGATTATATTGGGACCTCACTTATTGTCCTCTTCCCAAAATGAAACCCATCATGGCTCATGGCATGATTCAGCTATGTTGAAACCTTCTTCTATTGTCTCACTAAAACAACAATGATACAAGATGCCCTTCTAGCTAGCCTCAGCTTTGGCATCTTGAGTAAGCGAATGCTATTTCTTGTTCATATTTCGAAACTAAACACAGTTGTGTTCTTGCGGTTCTGTAGTTCTAATGGTGCTATCTGTTTTCATCTACCAGCAACCAGAAAGTAATTTTAGAACATGTCATAGATCAGTTCTAGCCAATTTTATTGGATCCAGAACATGGTGACAAAATGTATCTAGAGCACATGAAGTCCATCCAATCCAGATATCATACACTTTTCCTACCAATATAACCAGGGAAACAGGAATAACTCCACTAACCTAATCATCCTGGTCAAAAGAAGTTAAACAGTCAGCATACTCGGATCTCTCACAGAATAATTATGTTTGCTGATGATTTCATCTTAATATATACACTTATATGCAGTTGTCAGCTATCATTCGGAGAGTTATACCTTTAAAAGTATATCTATTTTGTCTATTCAGGTACTTTATTTATTTCCTCTTCCATATACATATTCCTAATATTAATGTGATTGCGTAATGTATTTGATGGAGATAGGATATTATATAGTAAGTTGCTTAACCAATTGTGTTCACATAATTACTTTTACTATAAATCTGTCCAACTGTCCCCACAATGCACGTGTCCTATCTTAGGAAGTACTCAACTTTGAACAAACAATGCCTGGTATAGGAAGCACATCTAACAAGGTAAGGGGAGGTAATCTGTAATAGATACATTTCTTTGTCATTACAAATATAAAGAGACTTTTCAAGTATGTGGATTCTGGAGGTAGCAGAATTTAGTCCTTACAATGTTAATTTGAATGGTTATGTCATTTCAGAGAAACATAATTTTCTATAAATCTTCCTATTTATCCACACCAAAATATTCCTTTATGTCTGGTATTTATTAAGTTAGATTTGCAAGTAGAAGTTATATATATATATATATATATATATATATATATATATATATATATATATATATATATATATATATATATATATATATATATATATATATATATTATGACTAAAGTTTAAGTAATCTCTGCCCATTGTCCTCAAATGTTAATAATTGCATTACCAAGAATTTTCTAAGATCCTACTGTGGGAGGGTAAATCATCGATGTAAGCATGTTTCTCACTTTAAAGCCTATTATATGTTAGCTTGGGCTGTTTCCTTGTCAGAATAAGATTTAGTCTTTCTCTCTATGAGTCTAAGTGATCCAGTCAATGCGAGGCATGTGTCTTGTATGACTGCAATAACAACATTATGTGGTCCTGAATTAAACTGAACACAGTTAATTTATGTGTGTCATTATCTTTGTCATATTCTTAGTGATGGTTTCTTCTTCCTCTTCATCCTTGTCCTGCCATGTGTGATTATTTTAGTCTCTTTGTATAGTAAATTCTATATGCACCAAGTACCCATTGTTCACTTAAATGTGAGGGACTGTTCATCTGTCCAAAGCAACCTCTCACACCAATTCTCTGGAGCTCATAATTGTAATTACTGGCTCCCGTGTTGTGTAAATCAAGACTGGAGTTAAGCCTCCATGGCAATAGGACAACTTAGTTTTAATCTATTCAGCTGAGGATAGGCCAGATGTTTTATATATCTATATCAAAATCAACTAGGAACTATCCTGTTAGGATATACTATTTTAGCAACCCCTTCAGTGGTCTAAATGGTTAGAGCATTCTCTTCGATGGTGAGTGGTCATGGGTGGTACTCAGCACTGATGATAGTATTAGGACTGGTAGGCTTGGTGTCAGATTAATGTAATTGGGTGGGACAAACTGCTAAACTGCAGAGATCATAAAGATATGAATGACAAATTGTTAAAGCTACAGTACAATTAAAATTACACAATACATCTTGTTAGCAATTTATATATGAGACTATTGCATATCTGTATAATAGGATATTGGTACATTTGTATAATAGAATATTGGTACATTTGTATAATAGAATATTGGTATACTTGTATAATAGAATATTGGTACATTTGTACGATAGAATATTGGTATAGTTTGTACAATAGGATTTTGGTATATTTGTGTAATATAATATTGGTATATTTGTACAATATAATATTGGTATATTTGTATAATATATATATATATATATATATATATATATATATATATATATATATATACCACGAGATGTACAAATGTTTCATTAAAAGGAAACTCTGGTAAGCCTTGTTTCCTTTTAATGAAACATTCATTCAATAAGTGGTGTATTATTGATAGAGAGTACATTCTATACATATGTTTTATTTATATCACATACAAATACACATATTTGCACTTTAAATGGAGATAAAATATGCTCCTGGCAACTGTGTGTTGACCAAGTGAATGAAATGCAAGTGTCTGCTACAAATTTAGTTCTACGATTTTGCTTCTTGTTCGCAAGCACATATGCAAATTGATATGTTGATTGTTTTCATTCTTAGTTTCTATTTTTTTTATAATTTGTTTTTACATTTATTAAATTAATATAAGTCACACTCATGATTTAAACATTAAATATGTTTTATATAAGGAAAAGACACTTATACTCTGAACCTGGCATATGAAAATTAGCATGGAATAGAAACTAAGCGAAATGATAAATCAACAAGAGGTAATTAGAATATTTTAATATATGGACAGTTCATTTAAGTCATTATTCTGCTTTAATTAACAGTTCTAAAGACTATAAGAGAGAGGAGCAGTGGCAACCATTTAGACATTTTTATATTTAATAACTAATAATTTATTTTAGAACATTATAGTAGGTTTAAGAAACATCATCAAATGTTTCAACACAATACAGTATGTGTGCTTCGTAACTGACAAATTTAACATAAAAGCCTAGTGTCACTGGCTATTGCAACTATGTATTATTGATATTATAAACACTATAAATAGATGAAATTGTATACCATTTTAATATCATTTAGAAAACAGACTATTACTACTTTTTAAAGTTATTTTATGTCACATTTATGTTTAATGAATGAGGAGAAATTCATCATTGATCTATAGGACTGCGGTTGAAAGAATATTTATTTGCATTATTGTGCCATGGGCGGATCACAGTTTGATATACAAATAGTATTGGTATACAGTAGAACCTGTCTTGAAAGACCACCCCTTCTGCCAATAAATAATGGTCTCTCAAGACAGGTGGTCTCTCATTACAGGTCATAACACTATATAATCAATAAATCTGTGCATTGATATTCTTCAATTTCTTGTCTCCCAAAACAGGTGGTCTCTCATAGCAGTTGTCTCTCAAGACCGGTTTTACTGTAATATCAATTTGCTTTATGCCAACACTTTAAATGCCATATTATGTTTAATGTAGATAGATAGATAGATAGATAGATAGATAGATAGATAGATAGATAGATAGATAGATAGATAGATAGATAGATAGATAGATAGATAGATAGATTAGTACTACAGAATTTGGTGTATTTCTCAAGGAGACAAATAGACTACATGTTTATTTGCATAATGGAATTTAGATATATTTTTGTGGTATGGTGCAGTATCTGTTACGTGTCCATCCATGAACAACTGCCTATTACCATTCTGAAGTCCATATTTCTGATCCAGTTTCAGTCAAGCATGTAATATAGGTTTATATCATCATAAGTTTTAAATGAGTTTGATAATGAGCAAGTCCATGCCTATTAATGAGGTGGTCTTGTATCTAATTCTTTAACCTTGTTACAATTCTGGAAGCCATTTATCTTAGTCAGTTTTATTCAGACTTGGTATTTGTAATTTTGAAAGGGGTATTTTGAAATTTTCCTTAGTGTATCTATAGAGACATTTTTTCCAAAGTAGGTTTTATTCATCTCTCTCAGAGTCCCTTTCTTTAGTCATATAGTTGATCCTGGCTAGGGTCCTCTGTATTCTGTATTTGCTCTTTGTGTTGATGCTATATGTGGAAGCAGGACATTACCCTCCTGTTAATTACCCCCCTGCCAATACCCCCAATCAATTACCCCCTCTGTATATTACCCCCACCCCCTTACTACCCCCTGCCATTAGCATCATTTAGAAATACAGGTACAACATCAAAACTAAAGCAAATACAGTGATGATGACAAGCACTGACGAAACACAAACTGATAATCTGTGCTTAATCTATGCTATTGTTAATGACTTTGCTAATATAGAGCACTTTGAATAATTGCATAACATTCAGCTGTAATGATATAAATATATTATATGGTACGATAACATTATATGATGATTTTAATATTGAACATTCCAGGACAAGTATCAAGTATATGTTTTCAAGCTGAGACTCATTTGCTAAAATAACAATTTGCAATTTGAAATTTATTGTAATGTATTATTTATTCTTCGGGTATAACAATTATATGTTATACAGTAATAGATGGGGTAGGGTAATAAAGTGAGGGGGTAATTGATAGGGGGTTAATGGCAGGGGGGTCATTTCCTAGACTCGCTATATGTATGTGTGCCATATATATATATATATATATATATATATATATATATATATATATATATATATATATATATATTGTTTCTTTGTTAGGATAGCTGTTTCGTATCAAATTTTCCCAGTTGTCTTATTCAGTGATCAGGACCTATAAGCAGATCATCATTCGATTTTTCATTATATTCATTTAATTTTATTTTGAATTTGTAGCAAAGTCCAGTGTACTAATTTTTATTTTTATTTAGAAGAGTTAAAAAAAATTTATAAAAAAAAGAACTTGTTTTAATGACTATCGTTTTTCGTGTCGTTCTTTGCCTTTTGTCTATTAAGTTGTATTGAATACGACTGTGTTCAAGTTAGGGTCCGTACATTTTTTTATTTTAAAATGTACTTCTCCCAACTCGACTTGGGACATGTATTGACCCTTTAAGCAGGGCTCTCTGTGTAGTACAGGAGCTACACAGTGAAAGAAAATACAAGATTGCATATGAGTGACTAGAAATCACAAGTGATTTTACCTTAGATCTATTTTCTTTGTAGGGCATGCGTTGGGAAAAAACTATAAACCCTGCTCTAATCCCTACTGATTGTATTCATGGATTGTTTGTTTTGTGTCCCTCTCAGTGTGTTTTTTCTCCGACTCTTTCACAGACCTGTCCACTTTGCGTAGCGCCTTGTGATTTAGCCCCGTGCTCTCCTAATCTTGTACTTTCCACATGAGGGTCCCTGACCCCTTTTTAAAATCCTACTCTGTTGTGTTTCCCAATAACTATTATTTGTCCACATGCCCTCATACTAATATGAAAATTTGTTCTCTGTGCTATATTTCAATGACGGACTCCAGTCCAACATACCTATCCAGCCTCACCCATGTGTATACACCAGCTAGATCCTTACGCTCTTCTTCTGATAATCGTATACTCATTGTTCCCAAGGTGAAAACAAAGTCATATGAACAGCGTTTGCATACCAGGGCCCGGCGACGTGGAACGAATTGCCCATTGAAATTAGACACAAAGACTCAGTGGTCCCTTTTAGGAGTGCCCTCAAGACTCACCTGTTTCGACTTCAGGGACAAACTTAGCGACCTAATCATGTTTTGTATCTTATAAATTTTCAACATGTTTTTAAGGTTTCCAATTTCATTGTTTTTGTCATTTGTTGTTCTGTAGTGTAGTCATATCATTATTGATGGTGTAAAGCGCTTAGAGCTTTTAAAGATTAGGCGCTATACAAAGTCCTCATTATTATTATTATTATTATTATTATTATTATTATTATTATTATTATTATTATTAAGTCCGTTATTTTGTAGATTAATTCCTTATTATAATTTCCATCCAGGTAAAGTATGTTTTTTTGTTTATATGGTTGAGTTGCCCTTAATTTTTGTATCAGGGCAACTCTTTGTGTTCTGTTTTTTCACATTTGATCATTACATGTTTGTTTTCTTAAATTTGTTTTACACAGTGGACATTTAGTCGATACTCTGATCATGTGCCGTCTCAAAGCTACTTGTCCCCTCAACCATGCATCATTCATATATTTGAAGCAGAGGCTTTGTATTTTGAATGAACTTAACGTTGCCCAGTGTCCCCAATCCCTATCCCAGTTACGATTATATGTTCCTGTTTTACTTTGCTTTTTGTCCTATTCATTGTGTTGTCTGTTATCCATTTGTACGTTGTTTTTGTGTCTATTTTCCATAATTCCCTGTTGTCCCTATATTTATTTAGTAATTTCTTTATTGACCTTAATTTTCTTGGCACCTCTATTAATTTAGTTAATTTATTGTTTTGATATATGTTTTTTCTCTGTTTCATAGATAATACAAAATAGTATACCTTGCCAAGATATTTTCAGCTAAGCTTTAATTTCCTTAAATATGTTTATTATGTTGGTGTATTTGATAATCATAAGGTTTGGGAGGGCTAGGCCCACCCTCTTTCCATCCTTATATAATGTATTCTTGTTTATGTAATGTGTTATAAAACCTCATAAGTATTTAATAATCTTGTTATCTATTATTTTTAGATGTTCATTTTTAATGTCTGTCGATTTTATGATATAACTAAGGTGCACATACATGTAGGTTTTGGCTATTTGAGCCCATTCCATAAGGCTTATTTCCGTGAGTGCCCAGGTTGTCACATTTTCATTTATCTTTTCCCTGATTTTTTTAAGGTTTTCTTTTTGGTCATCCTTACCAAAATAGACCCAGAGGGCCTTTACTTTATCTTTAATTATTGGGATTGGTAATCCATGTTGTTTACCTCTCCAGTTTCCTAATAGTAATATCTTTGTTTTCTCTGGATTTATTTTTTACCCTGATGCTTTTCCGAATGTTTGATCCATTTCATTTCTTTATTAGGTCTTATTATAATACCTAGAATTTCTATTGCTTTTACTTATAATAGCATCACTGTCTTGTTGACCTTTCTGAGAGTTGTCTCAGCCATCTGCAAGTAAAGGAGGTGGCATTTGAGTTATTTCAGCCGTTTGCCTGTACAGGAGGTGGTATTTTAAAGTTTTCTCAGCCATCTGCCTGTAAAAGAGGTGGTATTGAGAGTTGTCTCAGCCATCCGCCTGTAAAGTAGGTGATATTTTAGAATTGTTTCAGCCATCTGCCTGTAAAGGAGGTGTTATTTGAGTTTTCGCAGCCATCTGCCTGTACAGGAGGTGGTATTTGAGAGTAGTTGCATCCATCTGCCTGTAAGGGAAATAGTATTTGAGAGTTGTCTTGGCCATCTGCCTGTAAAGTAGATGCTTTTGGTAATGCCTCATAATACTATACCATTATATCTGTTTACTGTGGAAAAATGTTTAGTGATTTTGTGTCCTGGCGGCATTTTGTTGTAGTCTCATAGTATAATGGTTTGAGTTTTAGCAAGTGTTACTTGTACATGTATATATTATTACGTTACTGACTGGTATTTGTGAGTTTTTGTGGAAATATTTGGGCTTTTTGTGCAATTGTGGACTTGTGTTATAACTATGTGGATGATACTCAATCGTATTATACAGAACAGTATCACACAATCAGACGCATTTCTGTACATTAAACTTCTTCAATGTACTGATATATCCTTACACATTATACTCTTATAAAGTATACACAAATAGTCCAATATTCCTGCTCTGATATTCTTACACATTATACTTGAAAAAGTATACTCAAATATTCCTATTAACTAATGTTGCACACAGCAACCATTATACAAGGTTACGATTCAATTCAACATTTGCAGATCTAAAATATCACATGAATACATGCACGAGGTTACTACGAATTAACCATAAAGTGGATTACAGTATTAATTCTTACATAAATATTGCTCATATCTCAAAATATGCTTGCAGATCAAAGATTACAAATTAATCAAAGACAACAAATGAATCAAAACCTACAAATGGTAATTCTACATAGTAAAGATTCAAAAGAACAATTCATAATGCACGTAATTAAAGTATTATTACCGTGCCATAATAGATTTTAAAAAAATGAGCAAATAAATCACTGAACTGTCCGAAGCTCCTTTGTAATTCCCAGAATAACAAAGTTTCCCGCTAATTTTGAATGACGTCATCTTCATCCGATATGTTATGTCTGGTTTGGAAAAATGTTGGATACCAACTGTATTGTTACTATATATGATATATGATATATTCACAAATATTATTATATCATTCAATGAATGAAGCAATGATATAATATAATATAATCCGCTGAAAGTAGTTTGTTTACCACCGCGGATGAATAATTCAGATGAAAAACTTGATATGACTTATTACGAAAATAAAACAGCAAAAGATCTCGGCAGTAAAATTATTGGTAAATTTACGCAGAGAGAATACTGTTGCAGATTGATACTCGAAGAAACTGAATTGGATTGTATAATTCCTGATGCGGTGGAGAGAAATATATTAATCAGTCAAAGTAACGCTTATTTATCAACCAGAGAAAAACTAGGCACAATTGCTAGTTATATCGATGGTGACTCACCGTAGTTTGCTCATTTGAGATTTTTATGCTTGTGTATGTTTCAACAAATCTATTATCGATGATAAATGTATTTCCTGATACAGCAGTCAGAGTCGCTACGAACGAATTTTTATCCCCCCAAAAAATTCATCATTTCTAGAATAATAACATATCGGAGGAGATGAATCATGGGGTGAATGGAGAAAAACAAAAACATTTTACTTGATTATTGTTAATTTGCCGCCGTTACTATAAAAATATTTATGGCAAAAATCATTGAGATATTTTATGATCATCGACGTCCAAAATGATCTGGTAAACAGACATAAAACTGTTTGCCTTAACGGATCTGGAGGTTCTGATAAAATAATTCGTGCGGTTCAATTATTTCGGAAGAGTTTGAAGAACTCTGTTCATATGGTTGTTCTGACACCCAAACATCGACTCGTCAGATAAATGAACGAACGAGTAGTTAAATATTGTACTTATCACATCTTCATTAGATGGTGCGGAGACACGTGTACTCCTGATATAATAGGTGAAAAATATATTCCAGCAATTATTGTTAGGGATGAAATATATACAGTTTCATTAGAAATGATAAAATAGTTCTTGATTGGCTACTCACAAAAATACTGCTTTAGTAATGTGTGGTGATCACATGCAACCACCTCCTTTTATTGGATTGTCTTCCGTACGAATGGCTGATAAAAATGTGTAGGTTATTATGAAGAAATAAATGATTACAGAGCTATTGGAATTAATCAGTTTGCAACCAGAAAAGAATTAGTGTGAAATAATGCCTAAAATAATTTGTGTAAATGCTATCAATGATTTTGGGAATTTATGGAGTCCTACTGATGTGATATAAGCAAGTATAAAGATAGCTCGTGATACACTTCAACAACATTTATTTCAGTTATATGAATAAAATCTTTCAAATCTACACTTACCGTTATGTTATCTCCCGGCAGATACGCGACGACCGGATATCAATGCTGAGATTACAGGATCCTTGAAAAATAGAAAATCTTGAGTTAAATAATATTGTTTTAGATTGTGTCAGTGCTGTTACGGGCACGTTAAAAGACAAAACTCCGTTGAATCTAGGATATGCTTTAACGATTCATTCGTCACAAGGATTAACTATTTATAATACAAATATTGGATTATCGATGATCGAATTGAATGGTCGAATTTAGTTATCGCGCGGTGTTTAGAGTCAGAAGGATATCTCAACCATACGGGTTACAGGAAACAATCAAACCCAGGAAGACATTACTACTGGCGATGATGTAGTACAGAACAAATTAGCTGGATTTCAGCGATATGATAAAAAAGCGAAACTTTGATCTCTATGCTGAATTTATCATGACACTCAAACAACGAAAGAATAATCACTGTGTGAGCTGTAACACAGAAATGTTGTGGCAGTATTCAAATAATAATCTCAGACAGTTTACCGTAGATATAATTATACATAGTATTTGTCACACACGTGAAAATGTGATTTTGACCTGTCTGGAATGTAATGGACGTAGGAGTACAAACACCCTCCGAAGCTAGTTAAGTGAGCATTGTGGTAATGTGTGTCCCTAGGAATTAATTGTAATTGTTCACGAAAAATCCACGTTGAGGAACACATGAATCTAAGCTGTAAATTGCAAGTCCAACAGTATATCTTACCACTCTGGAAATTTATATGTAGTTACACCCCAAAAAGGATCAGTCGCTCTTTTCTTACCGGCTTCAAGTTCACCGGCTTCATAAAAATATTTCACAGTTTTATTACCTAACACTGTCTGTATTGAAAGGTCGTGTCGTTTTGTTGGTATATTTTATTTATGATCGCATTGGAAGGTTTCATAGAAATTGCACAAGAAATTTCATTATTTAATGCAGCTATCACGCCTTGTAGTCTTGGAACCCTTCATGCAGATATCATATCTTTCTAAACTTTGTTCTTGGATATTTCCTTTGCAAGATTATATCCAAATATCCGCTCAGCGATTGTTCGATTAAATTGCTCAAAAAATGCCAGATCGCGACGATATGCGGTATATCCTCGTCTGATTTTGACGTTATTTTTCTTCATCACCAATAATACTGCACCAATACATTCTTGGCAAAGATCCAACTGTAGTTACTCTGGCCATCGCAAAGGTCCTTGTTGGTAAATTCGTTCCAAAGGAGATGAAACCTCAGTTTCTGTTTTTGTTGATAGCGGCTATGCTTCTTTATATCTGCTTGCAGCGTCAATGACAGTTAACGCGCATAAGTATGTTGACTAACGTCTACCAATTTGGATAGTATCATGCGGTAAAAACAAACTAACGGTTTGATAAGCTTCATTAGGAGTGCTGACACTGAAATGTTCATACTCGAATGGTTTAGTTGACGGTATATTAATTTGCAATATTGCCTCTCGTACTAATATACCTTTCATCGCAGATTTTACCAACCAATTAGATAATGATTCTTTAAAAGCTCTACTTTTAAAAGAATTTAATGAATGAATCAACTCTACATCTGCAATATGTCGTTGTTGTAAATCTTTACTTTCATAAGCTACATCATGAATATTACATGCTCGGTTAATTTTATTTATTGCATTTTTGCCAGGTCTTGATTGATTTTGGTTGCATTGTCGAATATAAGGTCTGGTTCCAGGACCACGATATTTATATCTTGGAAGATGTTTTTCTCCTGAATATTTAGCCCATGGAGTTCCTGGTAATTTTTCTAACGAAGCAGTGATATCACCACTGCCAGTAAAATGACTGGTATAAATAAATTTATATTTTTGTACCACATCGCACTCATTTAGCTGTAAGTGCGCGCTTTTTATTTTTTTAATCATAGTTGTTAATCTAATCGTAGGGGTGGATGCCCAACTTCGAACAATATATAGATCCATATTATTTATCATATTTTTATAACATAAACTTTTTTGAATACTCGGCGACACAAAATCAAGAACCAGTCAAACATCATCCAGCGCTAGCAAACTATATTCGAGCTATTACTATAGGTCCATATGGGTGTGGTAAGACACAATTGCTGATCAATTTAATAATGATTTGTTTGTTTGATTGATTAGGATTTGTCAAGTAGCTTTAACAATTTTTCAGTCTTTTCGCTACGATGTATGCAGTAAGGCAATGTATAGTGATATCTAGCACTGGGGCATCATGCTGCAGATGTGTAGCATGATGTCCCACCCAGTCACATTATCCTGACACCAGACCGACCAGTCCTAACACTAACGTCTTAATGCTGGGCGTAAAAGCGAGGCAGCTGTTAGTACCATTTTTATAGGTGTTTGGTATGACTCGGCCGGGGATCGAACCCACGACCTCCCGCTTCCGCGACTCAAATAGGATAAGGTATATTGAGTTGCAACACATATAGATCATCAATGATGCTACGAAGTACATACATATTTTGACGAAATGCAAAGTTGTTGGACGAGGACAGAGTCAATGTTGTTGAATTTATCACCGAAATTGATGAATCTCCATTTGTAGATGACATTGATGGATTTATGAATAATTTATTGCAGACAATGATAAATGCTGGACAAACAATCAAATCAAACTAGGATATTTTCCCAAGGAAGACATACCAATACAGACGTGTCATGTTACTCAGATATATACACAAATACATAGAGCGATCAGAGATAACTGTAATATTTTAGTTGTGTTTAACGGAGTTGACACGCATACCTTGAAAAAATATTCATCCGACTTGGTGTTCTGGGGACTCAGATACAAATAATTATTTTTAATATAAATTTTAACATGCGCAATCTACCCCACACGGATTTAAGACAAAACATTTACATGATCCTCGATCACGATATGGTATAGGTCTTGATAAACGTTTTGGTTGAGAAATAGTCTGATATAACACTAATTTAATTTACAGCAGCAGATGGGTGAACGACACAATCTCTGTGGGCTTGTGGGTAAAAAATGAAGTAATCCATTTAGAGAAATCTCTGTTAAGGTTTTTGCGTTTGTGTTTTCTCAGTTTTGTATGAAGCCTTATTTATCTTTTAAAAGCTCCTAAAAAGAAATGTACGATTCACCCTCTCTGCTGTTGCACTTTATTCAATGACAGCATTTGTATGCAGTAAATGCCTCAAACTAGCTAAAGTTTCTTATATGATGCAGTTCCGATTCTAAATTAAAAACGTCCATGTCTCCTGGAGTTTTCAGCTCCTAATCAAATAAGGCAAATGTCGGTCCCAAATAGATTACAGTAAATCTGGAATTTCTGCATTCAATAATTATCGTTTCACATAAATACATCAACAAAAGGAACGTTTATTAGAGAAACTGGCACACTTTAGTGTCAACATAGATCATCTACCCTAATCATTATCAATGATACCACACGCATTGATCATCTGTACTGAAGAATAAGTTTGTCTGTGTAAAATGTTATATTAATTCAGAACAATACATGCTCTTTGATTTGTAATTTGTAAACAAACAAACAAATCTATTTTAAATGTTAAAGGTTATAGAAATGCGTCTAGGAATATTTTTTATCGGCACAAAATGAACTGCATCACCTGAGTCAGAATGAATGCAATTATCACTTCTTTCCCTTTAACTGATTTTCATTAAAATGAAAATAAAAACATATGGCAAATAAAATCTCAAACGGGTAATTATCTGATATCAAATTTATGAAACTAGTTGAATAATGTACAGCCTTTTGTGAGCCAAAGATTTGATTTGTCTGACCACGATTGACCGATAATGAAAGTTAGATTTTAGAGTAAAGAATCTGATGAGAAGTTATGAAAAAGATACAAATTTTATTGATGGAATTTCAGTCATTTTACAGGCATGACTTGGGTCGTGGGTCTGAACCCCGGATGAGTCATACAAAAGACTTGCATACAAGAAAATTGTACTAGCAGCTGCCCGGCTTCACGCTCAACATTAAGAGTTAGTCTCAGGACTGGTCCACCTGTTGCCAGGATAAAGCGACTGGGTGGAACAAAATAATACATGTCTGCGGCATGTTCCCCAGTGCTTGACATCAACGGTCAGGGGTAGTTTTTGTGTACAAATGCAATATCGTAAGCACCTGCCTAATATAAAAAATAATTTAAAAAATATAATACATGAGTGAGGTCAAAAAGGTTTTTAATTGTGGGTAGGTATTATGCAGCACAACATAATCATATCACTCACTTGACATGACAAGTCTAATGAAGTTCTTAGAATAAAATATATATGCACCCCAACCCCTATTGCATGCATGAATTTGCACATCCGCAGACCATTTTGGACAACATGTCAGACTCTCAGCGCAAATAATAATAATAATAATAATAATAATAATAATAATAATAATAATGATAATAATAATAATAATGAGGACTTTGTATAGCGCATAATCATTAGAAGCTCTAAGCGCTTTGCAACATATATAATGATATGACTACAATAAAACAAACAAATACCATGAAATTAGAAAACATTAAAACATGCTGAAAATATTTAAGGTAGGAAACATTATTAGGACTTTAAGTTTGTTTTTGTAGTCGAAATATGTGAGTTTTAAGGGCACTTTAGAAAGGGAACACGGTGTCTTTATGTCTAAGTTCAATGTGCAATTCGTTTCACTTTGCTGTGCCCTGGTTTGCAAAAGAGCATTGTCCATATTATTTTGTTTTCACAGTAGGAATAATGAGTATGCAATTGCCAGAAAACTTTTATGTTTCTTGCTGCTGTATACACATGGATGAGGCCAGATAGGTATGTTGGACTGGAGTCCGTCAGTGAAACATAGCACAGAGCACAAATTTTGTGTTTGATTCTGGATCGAATGGATAACCATTATAGGGTACAAATCAGCGGATAGGCGTGATCTGATCGTAGTACTCTAAGGATGATACTAGCAGCTGTGTTTTGAAGTTCCTGGAGTAGATATTGAGACGAAACAGACAAACTTGAGTTTCAATAGTACAGTCTTGAAAGTACTAATGCACATACACGTGTTTAAGTTGCATCAACTGAAAGGTATTCGCGAATGGAGCTAATGGGTCTCAGCTCAAGATATGCAGCCTTGCATATGTTCATGCCATGTTGGTGCAGTGTGAAAGTACTGGTACTGTCCAGAGTAACACCAAGGTTGGTGTTGCTGATATTTATTGTTTGAGGAAAGGATGTGAATGAGAAAGTATTTGCATTGTGATCAGAATGGCATTAGTTTTATCATCATTCATCTGCAGCTTGTTACATGTCATCCATGACATCAGAAATGCACCTCGTTACACCTTGGCTGGTAGTAATAACTTCAGTCGGGTGGCTAGATTTGTGTATTTTGGTGTAATCAGTGTACAATTGGTGAGACACTGGATGATAATCTATGACACTTGAGAGCGTCTGAGCGTATATAATGAAAAGAAGATGTCCAAGGAGACCCTTGTGGAACACTACAACATAGATCAACTGGGCTGGAGTGTAATCCATTTGCAGATACAGTTTGTGTCCTGTTGACTACGTAGGACTTTAACCACAGTAAGGCTGTATTCTAAATGCCAAATACGTGCTGTAGACGGTGAAGTAATATGTCATAGTCTATTGTGTCAAATGCTGCAGACGGTGAAGTAATATGTCATAGTCTATTGTGTCAAATGCTGCAGACAAATCAAGGAGTGTTAGGACTTTACTCGTTCAGCTATCCAAAGCAAAATTTCATTCACTTCTTTAAGAAGGGTAGTTTCAGTAATGTGGCAAGGGGGATATGCAGTCTGTACATTGCTAAAAAGACTTTGAATTCAGATGAGATACAAGTTGGGTGTTGAAATAAAGATATTTTACTACCTTTGCACCCAAGTTTCTACTACTATGGGTGGCTAGCTCTACTTCCTAGCCAAATATTGGTGTTTCAGTGGCTACATACTGTGCAGTAACTATGGGCAGTGATCACGCTTCATGTTAGTTTCAAGATCACAAGCCGGTAACTATTACACAATAATATCTTTAAAAAAAACTCACACCATATCCTTAAGAAATATGTCAGGGGTCAATATCAAAAACTGGCCCTTGCCACCTCACTATAAACCGTCACACTGTATGCGATACGACAAAAACTTGTATCCTTAAAAATCCACACACACACATACACATACACACACACACTGAGCACGTGACACTTTTATGTATTGTGTGTATATATGTGTGGTTCGCTACAATATCTGCATTGTGGCAGTTTATAACGATGTTTAGCACTGGGGCATCATACAGCAAACATTTAGCATGATATCCCACTCAGTCACATTATCATAACACAAGGTCGACCAGTCCTAACATTAACTTCTTAATGCTGAGCACCTAACAAGCCAGCTGTTTGTACCATTTCTCTAAGTCTTTGGTATGACTCGACCAGGGTTCGAATCTACGACCTCTCGGTTCTGAGGCGGACGCTCTAATCACTAGGCTACCGTTTGATGTTTAATTAATAGCACATGTCTCAAGTCAGTTTTAAGATCACAAGCTGGAAAGACCAAATTCACAAATTTGTCAGTATATTTAATTATTACACAATTATTAGCCCTAAGTTAAAAAAGAAAACAAGAAAAAAAAAACATTGCTAGGGGAAATATACGAAACTGTCCGCTGCCACCAAGACAAAGACACGGTATAGGATATCAGGGGACCAGACTAGGTATAGGAGTGCAACGCAGGGAACATAATAAACAGGGCACCAGACTAAACTTCTCCAAAATACAGCTTTACAACAAGTTCATCTTTGAAGATAAACATAGGATATGTTATTATGTGGACACGGCGGAATGTTCCGCACTAAGAAGCAAATGATGAGACCACATAGGAAATATAACCGTGATCAGAGCCCACTCCTACAACTACTGAGGCTTCGTCGTTAAGACGGACCGAATTCGTACGATGCTCTTACTTATGAAAGATCCGAATGCGTTCCTATCAACATACTCTTCATGTGCTGTAAAACGCATGCGCTATACATTTAAACAGCATCAAATGCCAGGGAGATAGAGAATTGTAATTTTTTAAATATATATATGCCAGCCTCTGATAATATGAAACGGGCCTTTGCAACACAATTCAAGGAGTACTTGGACAACTATATTGAGGAAAATTTGATAATAGGTGGGGATTTTAACTGGGTTGAGGACGAAATAGACAGAACGACAAATACATTAACAAGTAACGATTTAGAGATTAGGGACATAATGAAACTTATCATGGAATCATTAGATTTGGTTGACATATATCGACGCTTAAATTTACTAAGGGTGGGATATACTTATACACGAGGAAATACATCAAGTAGATTAGATAAATTTTGGGGTACATGTTTTGGCACAAATAAATATATAAAATCAGGGATATTAGATTATCAAGTTTCGGACCATAAATTAATTAATTTAGAAGTAGGGATATCTAAAAGAACTAAATGGGGTCGCGGATCATGGAAGTTAAATACTAAAATATTAAATATAAGGGAATTTACAGAAGAAATAAAAAGGGAAATAGAAGATTTTAAAAATATAGAAAATACAAACATTATAGAAGAATGGGACAAATTAAAAGTTAAATTTAAAAAAATAGCAATACATCATTCAAAATTAAGGGTTAGGAACTTTAAATTAGAAATAGAAGCTATTGAAAATTTAATAAAAACAACAACAACACAGAACACAAAAGAAACATTAGTATTAAGATTAGAAAATTTAAAGAAAGATTATTATAAAGGGAGGGAAATAAAAGCAGGTATATTTACAAACCTATATGAAAATGCAGAGGGATTATATAAAAGGGAAGAATTAAGAAGGGGGGGGGGAGGAAAAACATTAGAGAGATTAAACACGGGAAGGGAAATACTAGAAGACAAAACTCAAATACTGGAATACATACGAAATTACTATAAGGACCTATATACTTCACAGAGAATAGCGGACGAAGATATAGAAACATACTTACGAGAGACAAATTGTGAGAAAATTACCTCAGAACATAGAAACAAATGTGAGGAATTTATCTCACAAGACGAAATGGTAGAGACAATAGGGAAATTAGGTAAAAATAAATCACCAGGGAGAGATGGACTCTCTGCGGAATTCTACCAAAAGTTCTGCAGGGAGTTGTCGCCAATTTTAGGATGGTTATACAACAATATTGCACTTATGAATAGTAAAATGTCTAAAACAATGAGGGAGGGTATGATAACAATAATATATAAGGGAAAGGGAAATAGGGATGAAATAAAAAACTGGAGACCCATCTCACTCCTTAATGTTGATTATAAAATTATTAGTAAAATCTTAACGGAAAGGGTCAAAAAGTGTCTTGACCCAATTATAAATATAAATCAAACAAGTGGGCCAAAAGGAAGAGATATACAAAATAACATTTTAAACATTAAAACTATAATTGATCATATAAATATAAATGGTACTACTAGTGCTATGGTACTAATTGATCAAGAAAAAGCCTTTGATCGACTTGAACAAAACTATATATATAAGACACTAGAAAAATTTGGATTTGGAGAAAAATTCCAAAATTGGACCAAAATTCTGTATAATGATATAAACTCGATTGTACAGGTAAATGGAGCAAAAACGGAAAAATTTGAAATTCAAAGATCAGTGAGGCAAGGTTGCCCACTATCTATGCTATTATATGTAATAGCAATAGAAATTCTAAGTACCAAAGTTAGGAATAACCCAAAGATTGTAGGGATCAAAGTTCCAAACATTAAAGAAGAAGTTAAGATGCTACAACATGCGGATAATTGCACAAACTTTATCCAAGATGGAAATTCCTATAATGAACTAATAAAGGAATTTGGCAAATTTGGGAAAGTTTCAGGTTCTAAGATAAATCCTGAGAAAACTGAAATCTTATTAATAGGAAACTGGAGGGGTAAGAAACATGGTCTGCCTGCTCTTCTTATTAAAGACAATATAAAAACATTAGGAATAAATTTTGGAAAGGATGAAATGAAAAATAATCTAAAAGAAATAAAAGAAAAGATTAAGACAAATTTAGCAATCTGGGCACCATTGCCAATATGCTTAATGGAACGAGCACAAGTTGCCAAGAATTACATGTATGTGCACTTAAATTACAAATTAAAAACAGTAGACATCAAAAATGATACACTAAAAAAAATAGATAACGATATTATTAAATATTTATGGGCTTTTAAAATACACTACACAAACAAAAACACTCTATATAGGGAAGGAATGAGAGGAGGTTTTAGTCTCCCCCACCCCACCCTAATTAAATACACCAACATTTTAAATAGATTTAAGGAGATTAAAGCGGAGCCAAAAATACCTTGGCAAGGGCTTTATATATATTATTTTGGTTTCTCTATGAAGCAGAGAAACGATATATATAGGAACAATAAATTAATAAAAATCTTAGAAGTGCCAAGAAAATTAAGATCAATAAAAGATTTATTATTCAAATATAGGGATGTAAAAGAATTCTGGGACACTGATACAAAATGCACATACAGATGGCTAGCACAGAACACAATACATAAGGAAAAAAATAAGATAGAACAAAAACACATAAATATTCAATGGGATAGGGCATGGGGGAACTGGGTCAAAATCAGATCCATTAAAATCAAAAGTACCTTGTTCAAATACATGCATGATGCATGGTTGACAGGGGAAATAGCAGTGCGACGGTGTATGATCGCAGTGTCGCCAAAATGTCCACTATGCAAAAATTTCCTTTTTACCAAAAAACATGTTATAACAGAATGTCTAACTAATCAAAATGATAGAAATAAAATTGTCATTAATATCACAAAAAAAACAATTATATGACAATATACAAATTTTATATTTAGATGGAAACTTTACAAATACACTTCTTGAAGAAATAACATCCTTTATTATTAAGAATATGATAGCATGCGGTCCAATACAAAATTATGGGGAAAATTTTAGATAAGGAGGGGTCAGGGAACTCAGGAGGAGAAAAGTACGAGCAATGAGAGCACGGGGCTATATCACATGGCGCTACGCGAAGTGGACAGGCCCGTGAAAGAGTTTGGAATAAAGCTCACCTAGAGACATATACACAACCAAAACAACTCACGGATTAGATAGGTTTTTAGCTAAGAACTGTCCTTTTTTCCTACAAAGCATGCTATCATACAAAATCACTGGTTAAATGTTTTTACTCTGTGGAGATTTGTGAAAATCTACACAGAAAGCCCGTTTAAAGGGAAATATAAAATAATCTTTTGGAACAGAATAAGGAATTAATAATAAAGATCACAAAAAAGATCAAGAAGGGTGAAGTGCAAATAATAATAAAAAAATTGTACGAATCCCATTTCGATCCAAGTGATCTAGTATATAAATAAGGAAATTACGAAACATGGAACATAATAGAGCAAACAGTAAAACAATAGATTGGTTTCAACCAATTTAAATTAAAACTAAGACACCATGGTTTGTACCAAATTCAAAATTATTAAAACATATTTATTAAATAAAACTAAAATATATATATTGAAATAAATACCGTTTAGAGGTATTTATATGGTTAGAAAACTGGGAAATTTGACAAGAATGGCTATCCTTACAAAAAATACAGTATTCATACGAATACATATAGCAACACACATATAGCACAACACAAATAGCATACACAGGATACAGGAAACCCCTAGCCAGGGTTAACTTAAAGAGATTAAGACAGAAACCCATGATGGACCTTTTGGTTCGGGTAAAACTGTCATAGAAAAACACTAAGGACCAAAATATCCTCCTATTATCATATAATCCCGATGGGAAAAAATTAAGGTTAGATTAAAATTAAATGGAATTTCATTAAAAACACCAAACTACATATCGGGGGGAACACACACATACATAAAAACTTTTTCTTAGTTTTTTCAATAGGGGGAGGGGGCATCTGTCTGGTGCCCCCCCCCCCCCAAAAAAAAAGGTAACACTCCGTCCCAGACCAAACTCATCGATTTACTTGCAAATAAGTATTGTGGGCTTCTTGAATAAGGTAATATTTGTGTTTGCAAAAAAAAAAACAATTTAAAAATGGTGCGCGCATGGATAATGGATAACGATTCAAGCAACCAAAGGCTACCGCACATGACAGATCCACCTCAATTCATCGACTTGGATGGACTGAAAAAAATTGGGGTTCTCTATTGGAAGGTACTTTATCCGTAACTAAGTATGATACTTTCTTACGTAATCGCATACCATACTGATACAAGTCCAAGTGACATGCTGTATCTTATTGTACACAAGTGGTATGCATCTGTCAATATTATGCAACGTATACTTAGTTAGCCTTGACCTAGTCCTACAATGTATGACATAGCACATATTTTATTTTAGTGCTAAACTTTACTATGCAGGAAAGTTTTGTTATTGATTGATACAATTACAGTTGTAGGTGATAGTTCTGAAAATTTTCGTTACACTGTCAGTCGACATAAAAACACGCTACATAGAGCCGTTAGGTAGAAAGACCCTAGACCAGCTAATTGGTCACTAAGCCTTTGTTTTAGAAGCCGTCAAGTCAAAATCAAAAAGGCCTAGAAAGACCCATCATCTCAAGAATAAAAACATCAGGCGAGTGTCTTACGTTGCCTTTCCTTGACCTAAAAGTAACATTCCATGTGATATTAGTCATTTGCATGCTAGATGCTCAAGGATTTGAACAGGGTCCATCACATGGAGAACATTGCTGGTGCTTAATATTTCATTCTTTTGCCGATGTTGCCAAGAACTGTACATTTTTTTTTTGGTATTGAAGAATAACTCCAGTATTTTTTTTTAAAATTACAATACATCATTACAGTTGTGAAGAGTATTTGTTTTCTGGGTGTATATTAGATGCCACACATTACACACATTTTATGTACGATTTGTATTAGATTGAATGGTGATGCCCATCAAAATAAACTTTGATTTACTTGATTTGTAAAAGAATGTTGAACCATTTGCCAATATCAACAATAGATATAATTTGGTCACTGTTAAGTTAATGTACAGGATATTTAATAATAATGCCCTTGAATATTTACAGTCTCTATTCCAGTGCAAAGTACCTGGTAATACATACCACCAGTGATCCATGTCCAAACGGTAAAAATTCCAAAATTAAATAAGGAATTATTTCAAAAAAGTCTTCACTACTCTTGAATTTTGCTTCGGAATAGTAATCCAGTCAGCATTAGAAATGCACATGCTGTTTCCTTCTTCCACACCCAAGATAGTGATGTAGATTTCAAGGTTTAGATATTGTCACAATATATACATTAATGTTTTGGGTTTTTTTTGTGGTCAATGTTTTGACTTGTTTGGTCTTGAAAGAATTTTTGATAACTGTTAAAGCTCTCGCACCTTTATATTCAGATGCGGGCGGTAGTGGGTTCGATTCCCAGCCGAGTCAAACCAAAGACTTAATAACAACCGGTACTAACAGCTGCCTTTCTTGTCACATTACATACATTCATGTTTTGGGGTTATTTTAGATATTGTCACATTACATACATTCATATTTTGGGGTTATTTTAGATATTGTCACATTACATACATTCATGTTTTGGGGTTATTTTAGATATTGTCACATTGCATACATTCATGTTTTGGGGTTATTTTAGATATTGTCACATTGCATACATTCATGTTTTGGGGTTATTTTAGATATTGTCACATTGCATACATTCATGTTTTGGGGTTATTTTAGATATTGTCACATTACATACATTCATCTTTTGGGGTTATTTTAGATATTGTCACATTACATACATTCATGTTTTGGGGTTACTTTAGATATTGTCACATTGCATACATTCATGTTTTGGGGTTATTTTAGATATTGTCACATTGCATACATTCATGCTTTGGGGTTATTTTAGATATTGTCACATTGCATACATTCGTGTTTTGGGGTTATTTTAGATATTGTCACATTGCATACATTCATGTTTTGGGATTATTTTAGATATTGTCACATTGCATACATTCATGTTTTGGGGTTATTTTAGATATTGTCACATTGCATACATTCATGTTTTGGGGTTATTTTAGATATTGTCACATTGCATACATTCATGTTTTGGGGTTATTTTAGATATTGTCACATTACATACATTCATGTTTTGGGGTTATTTTAGATATTGTCACATTACATACATTCATGTTTTGGGGTTATTTTAGATATTGTCACATTACATACATTCATGTTTTGGGGTCAAAGTTAAACTTATTTCATAGACTTGTTTGGTCTTAAACAATTTTTGATAAACCTTAAACCTCTTGCATCTTTAAATTTGGATGCGGGCGATCATAGGTTCGATCCCCAGGTGAGTCATACCAAACTCTTAATAAAAAATCGTACCAACAGCTGCCTTGATTGGCGCTCAGGATTAAGAGGTTAGTGTTATGACTGGTCGGCCTGATATCAGGATAATGTGACTGGGTGGGACATCATTCTACATGTCTGCGGCATGATGCCCCAGGTGCTAGAGGTCACTATAAACTGTCACACTGCAGACATTGTAGGATATGACTGATTTAAAAAAAATACATTAAAAATCCAAATCACACACATACACTTCTTTATATTGCATGTAAGCTAATTACAAATTAGTCAGTTACCAATAGGGGTCATTGAAACCTCTCGCTTCCTTATATTACATGTAAACTAATTACATGATTATTCAAGTTTCCAACAGGGATTAATGAATCATCTCGCTTTATATTGAATTTAAACTAGTTACGTGATTAGTCAAATTTCCAGCAGAGGTCAATGAATCCTCTCACTTCTTTATATTGCATTTAAACTAATAACATAATTAGTCAAGTTTCCAAGAGGGGTCAATGAATCTTCTCACATTATATTGCATTTAAACTAATTATGTGAAATGAAATAAAGATAAAAAAATCTATCAGGAAAGATGGGGAGCTGTTGTCATCAATAAAACTAAATATTTACTTTAAGAATAAAATAATCACAAATATAATAATGACAAACAATATATCACTCATCTAGCTATGTTATTTATCTTTAATAATGACAATGTCAATCATATAGTTAAGCATTTACTAATAGTAATGACATCATAATGACAATGTCACTTATTCAATATATAATACATACATGTAAAAAAGTGAAAAATGCACATTTTGGCCCTTAATCATTTTTAATTAAAGATGGAAATGATTTGCTGTTTATCGTAAATGTCCAGTCTGGTAAAATGACAGTGTTTAAATAAATTTTACTAGAAATAGGAACAAATGAAATAGAAACAAAAGAAATAATTTATATAACAGTTGCTCAAATCAAAGTTTATTTTGCTATTTTCAATTATTATTAAAACAATTACAAATCATAATTTTGGTGTACATTTAACACCGATTTTGTAAATGTTTGAAAAATAAAATCTAAAATGGCAAAACAGGCTTTTGTGTTATTCCTTACAATTTACCTTTAAATCATACATGTACTAAATAGAATTATGTATCACATGTAGGATTTACAAGTTTGAGTCCCAGTGAAACAGTGAGTGCAAAATTCAAGAAATGCAACATTTTTTATATGTATAACAGCTTAATGTATGTTTCAAATGTGTGGTTGTCATGTGGCTGTTCACGGATGTAAAAATAAAAGTCACATTACTTTTTATTACATACATTCAAAATAAGGCAGTCTGGATGTAAATATAAAATAAAATATAACATTTTTTAAAAATTAACCAATGATATTTTTGTATGAATAAAGAAATTTGATGGCAGAGTGTAAACCATACATTGTGTCAGAGAGGTCAAATGAGGTTTAGACTGTACCTCGACTCATGTCATGATATTGTGCCATCAATCAGAACATCCTTGCTCTTTTCCATCACATACTAGAAAAGAACTAATAAATAATAGTCATTTTGATCGGCCCTGGTTGTTATTTTTTCCTAATCCATAACATGACAATGAATATAAAACATTCCCTCACTAATGGCAATACCAGCAGTACTTGCCGACTATTGAAACCATAACATTCCCTCACTAACAGCAATACCAGCAGTACTTGCAGACTATTGAAACCATAATATTTCCTCACTAACAGCAATACCAGCAGTACTTGCAGACTATTGAATAAATAACATTCCCTCACTAACAGCAATACCAGCAGTACTTGCAGACTATTGAATAAATAATATTCCCTCACTAACAGCAATACCAGCAGTACTTGCAGACTATTGAGACCATAACATTCCCTCACTAACAGCAATACCAGCAGTACTTGCAGACTATTGAATAAATAACATTCCCTCACTAACAGCAATACCAGCAGTACTTGCAGACTATTGAATAAATAATATTCCCTCACTAACAGCAATACCAGCAGTACTTGCAGACTACTGAAACCATAACATTCCCTCACTAACAGCAATACCAGCAGTACTTGCAGACTATTTAATAAATAACATTCCCTCACTAACAGCAATACTAGCCGTACATGCAGACTATTGAAACCATAAGATTCTTCTAAATTTTTTAACTACATAGTTGAAGGGATAGTGTACATTTTTTAAAATGTTGATATGTCGTTGATTGTTGAAATAATAAGTGTTAATTTAAAGACCAATCATGTTACAAGACTCCGTTCATCGCAGGATTATATTCTGAAGGATTGTACCATGTTAACAAAGGTAGTTTGGAACAGAATTCACTACAGTCTGTACCATCGCTATTTAGTAAACACTGAAACTTACTATGCTTGATATCTCAAAGCAGCAAGGCTTTGGAACATTTTTGTCTCTTCTTCATTTTCTAAGACTGTAAATCAAATGTTTGATAATAACTGATTGAAATTCAGTGCATTACCATATAGAATAGTTTATCAATGTACTATATTTTGAGACATGTATTGGAGTGTTTAATAATATACAGTTTATAATTGTGTTTGTAAATATTAAATGTGTCTAGTGAATGATAATCTTGGTAGATTCAGAAAATTACGATTGTTGTCACTGGTTCAGTTTAATTATTCATTATATTATTGGGCCATATTAAACCATTAGACTTATTCTTTATCATTTTATCAAGAACTAAATCACTTAATTGGTTAATGTTAAAAATTGTAATGAAGTATTGTACAGTTTACTATATGAATCTAATGAAATATTGGTTAATAAATGTGTGATAATATTGTACGGTTTACTATAGGAATCTAATGACAGATTGATTCATAAATGCATGATAACATTGAACAGTTTACTATAAAAATCTAATGACAGATTGATTCAGAAATGTATGATGATATTGTACAGTTTACTATAAGAATCGAATGACATTGGTTAATACATGCATGATCATATTATTGGACCTATATTAACACCAGTAGACTTATTATTTATCATTTTATCAAGCACTAAATCACTTAATTGGTTAATGTTAAATTGTAATGAAGTATTGTACAGTTTACTATAAAAAATCTAATGACATATTGGTGTATAAATGCATGATGATATTGTACAGTTTACCATAATAATATAATGACATATTGGTGTTTAAATGCATGATGATATTGTACAGTTTACCATAATAATCTAATGGCATATTGGTGTATAAATGCATGATAATATTGTACAGTTTACTATAAAAATCTAATGACATATTGGTGTATAAATGCATGATGATATTGTACAGTTTACCATAATAATATAATGACATTGGTGTATAAATGCATGATGATATTGTACAGTTTGCTATAATAATCTAATGACATATTGGTGTATAAATGCATGATAATATTGTAAAGTTTACCATAAAAATCTAATGACATATTGGTGTATAAATGCATGATAATATTGCTGTTCTTTTTTCCAGTTGGATGCAGATAACTATGAAAAAGAGGGGTTATTACAGAAGATCTGAGATGAGAGGGGATATAAATATTCAGACTGTGTCACTTGCTGTCCTGATAAACTACCAGACTATGAGAACAAAGTATGAAACCCACATGCCTACAATTGTTCAAAATAGTATTTATTGTATTGATCATTTGGTACAGTGACAAATAGGAATCAACAGAGCTGGAAAGTAAACATAGTCTGAAAGCCTGAGACAAATAAATTTGCCTTTCGACGTAAAGTATTCATAATATCAATAGTCAGGTGTCTAGTAAAATTTTAGTTGTCCCTAGTCAGTTGGAGGAAAGAGTAGTGAAGATTAAGGACATGATTTAGATGGACTAGAAAAGTTTTAAATGGGCTATTCTTTATGGGTACAAATAAATGTATGTTATGTTTTTGGCCTGGTCACTCATTTGAGAATGTCAGCAGTGGTTTAGGTTTGGGGCACAAGTTGCAAACTTGAGGGAGGTTTGGTTTTGACCTTCCTTGTACTGTAAAATCAGCAGATTAATCCCTTCTTCTGATCTTCCATTATTGCCAAGGTCATTGGAAAATTTGGTTTCCATTTAAAGTGAGCTATAATTGTCATACTTGCCATGTAGAATCAAAAAGCAGGCCTTTTATATCCTTGTACACCAGGCCTTTTATATCCTTGCACACCAGGCCTTTTATATCCTTGCACACCAGGTCTTTAATATCTTTGCACACCAGACCTTTTATATCCTTGCACACCTGACCTTTATATCCTTGCACACCAAGCTCTTATATATCCATGCATGCCTGGCCTTTTATATCCTTGCACACCAGTCCTTTTATATTCATGCACACCAGGCCTTTTATATCCTTGCACACCAGACCTTTTATATCCCTGAACACCAAGCTCTTATATATCCATGTAAACCATGCCTTTTATATCCTTGCACACCAGTTCTTTTATATCCGTCACACCAGTTCTTTTATATCCATGCACACCAATTCTTTTATATCCATGCACACCAGACCTTTCATATCCATGCACACCAGTTTTTTATATCCCTGCACACCAGGCCTTTTATATTCATGCACACCAGACTTTTTATATCCATGCACACCAGGCCTTTTAAATCCATGCACACCAGTTCCTTTGTATCCTTGAACACCAGGCCTTTTATATCCATGTATGATTATTTATGGACAGATAGATATGTTATTTCATGGATTATTTATGGACAAAATAGACAAATGTTATTTCCTGGATTATTTATGGACAAGATAGACATATTATTTCTTATTTGATTATTTATGGACAAAATAGACAAGTGTTATATCATGGGCATATTGGTTGATTTGCTTTTTAAATTTAAGTCACTTGTAAAAGTAGCCATTTAATTTTATAATGAACATTTTATATAGTTATTAAAATTATTTACATATTTATTCTAAATATGACAAGTGGCCACATAATACTTTTTTATGTGTGATTTTAGCTAAAAATGTTCTTCACTGAACACCTGCATTCTGATGAGGAGATTCGGTTCATTATGGAGGGGAGTGGTTATTTTGATGTTCGAAATCCTGAGGACAAATGGATTAGGATTGAGTGTGTTAAAGGAGACATGATCATTAATTATCCCAGCTGGAATCTACCATCGTTTTACTCTGGACACAAATGTAAGGAAATTCTCAAACATTGTTGAGTTTTAAGATTGGTCCATTGTTTTAATGTCAGCAGATTTCAGATTTTTAGTTGGGACCTTGTTATTCTTTCTCAAAAGCAAAACAAAACTTGAGACCCATGATGTGCAGAAAATGTATGACTGCATTAAAATTTGGATAAAACATGATAGAGCTGATAAATGTAGTTAAACATGGTATAGGGTTAACAGGAAACTGCTTTAAAATTTACAAAATACAAGAACATGCTGATTTATTGCAGTATTCCAGTTTTCTGTTAGCACAATTAGGATACGAAAATGAGTTATGTAAATATTTTATTTATGGTATCTTTTGATTCATTAAACTTACCTGTGGGAGGTTGTGTATTGATGCAATTAGAAAGGGACTCATTATATAGAAAAAGGATTTACAATGCGTGTAACAAATGCAGAATCTCTTCTTCATCATGGTCCGCTCTGGTTGCTCAGATGCTAGTGCATTTGCCCCATGCTGGATGCCGTTGGTTTGAACTGTGGCGGAGTCATACCAAAGACTTCAAAGAATGATACTAACAGCTGCCTTGCTAGGTGCTCAGTATTAACAGTTTAGTGTTAGGACTGGTTGGCTTGGTATCAGGATAATGTGACTGGGTGGGACATGATGCTACATGCAGGGTTCCCATGGGTGATGGAATCCTGGAAAAGTTTTGGAATTTAAAACAAATTTCAAGGGCCTTGAAAAGTAATGGAATTTGTCAAAGCTTTGACAAGTTTTGGAAACATTTTCTGACAAAGGGCTTGCAAAAATTGATTACATCAAATTTCAAATAACTCCAAGCACTGATTAAAAAATTTGATAAAATCACATGATTTCCATTGTAGTTCGATTGGAAAATTCAAATGATCTGCTGCGTTGCATTGAGTAATTATTACTTGAAAATCTGTCCTAACAAAAGTTAATTTCTTTTGAAAAAGTCTGTCATAGCAAGTTGTGTCCAATCATCCATGATCTTGGCACATGTTGAATGCAGAGATTAATTGTTCATACCCTGGATAGTTGTTGCTGCCAACATGATCTTGGTTTCACAGCCAGATAGTGGAACTGGAGGAGACACTTAGCAACCTCTATTATTTGTTTAATGATTCTCCAGCCAGAATAGAGGACTATCAAAAGGCATCTGGTATCAAGGAGCTGACACCAACATTCTGTAAGCACAGGTGGCTTTAGTACTATTATTAGTGTCCCATCTCAAGTGGATGGGGTACTAATATGATTATATCTTTTTTAGCTTAATATAAAATATTTGAACAAGTTCCTGGCATGAAATGAAATAAATGGAATAGTCCTCTTATTTAATACTGGGCGTATCACAGAAATAGTTGTAAAATCTCGTTTACATAAATTAGTAGAGGAAAATGCTGAAAAAGTTATTTGTACATTAAGTCTTGGTCATTGTTTCAAATAAATTATGCCATTTGATCTCATTCATTAGTACATATGTGTATTCCGTATTTACTCAAAGCCTGTGAAAAAGTGTTACGGTCATTATTACACTCTATCATTAATAAGATGAATACCTTGATAACGGCAACAGAATTTCCAATGACAACTAGAAATACATTAAAGTGATTCTGATATATTACCTTCTTAAACAGTATTGATTTCTGAGAGCTGACAAGTTTTTAGATGGCAGTTTTTCCTGGCAGATGATTCTATTTACCCATCCATCACTGATAACCCTGATAGTCTTGGTCCATGTCAAATGAGGAAGGGTATTCAGTATCAGTATGTTAGGTTTCACTAAGGTGTCAGAATGGGATCATTTTCTGAAAAGAAAATGTCCGGACTAACAATTACTATTTGGAATAGGGAGTAATAGCTTGGACTCAGGATTTAGTATTACAGAGAAAGAATGTAACTTAAGCTAATTCGGCAGGTAAGATATAATTAAAATCAGTTTTACCTCATCCCTACTACAAACTACATTTTATTTAACAGGTTTCTGGATTTTTTTTATACATAGTTACAAATTCTAGCTTTATAAATTACTATTTAATTTGTGATGACAATATTTAAACAAAAATGAAATTACGGCATTGTTGAATAGGTGTATCACTGTGGCCCTTTCCAAATATCCATATTGTATTTCATATGCAACATATGCCATAAAACAGTCATTAGACTTATAGGGGTGGGGGTTGGGGGTGTCCATACCCAAATCAAATGACTCTGCCTTTATGCATGCAGCTTGGAAAAGAAGTAAACCAGTTAATATATCAGCATACTGATTGTTGGAACTTTATAATTCATATCATGTTTTTTAAAAATTGTTTTTGTTAAAAAAAATCAATCATTCGTGTCTATTTTGTGTCACTGATTGCTGAACCCATAGTGTGTATTGAAACCCTTGCCATCTGGGCACAGAGTTTAACAACCCCTAGGAGATTCAATGAATGTTGATGCCAGGGAAGAAATTGTTGGTTTTAAATGACATTTTTGTTATATCATTCTGAGGGAATTGGAACAAAGTGCTTTTCCAAAGGATACATTGATGCAGCCAACTTGAGCTGGCACAGTTGGGTATTGAATCCACAAACTCATTATCTTCATCACATTAGTGGTAGTAATATTGATAATACATAAATTAATGATGACTATTTCTTTCTTTACTTGCAGGATCACATGAAGACTATGCGATTGTTCGTTGGTGAGCCAGTTTGGACTCCTATTAACAGACCAGCTGATGACCACCCAAAATGACAGAAGTACCTTCAGTCGCTGAGGCAGGCCCAAACAGCTTAAAGAAATAAATACACATGCCTTCACTGGCATAGGCAGTGCTCCATCTTGAAATTTTTGTCCACCTGACGAACATAAGTGAGACATCTGTATCACTTTACAGTATTATGTTATGGAATAGGCAGTGCTACAAAATATTTGCATTTACCTCCAATTATTTGACATTGCTTTCTATCAAATCTTGAAATATGATGGGTAAATTCATTTTAAGGTCTACATTGATACCTCACTGTGATAGGTATGTTCATCTTAAGGACTAGAAAGAACTCACTCTGATGGGTATATTTTCTTATGGTCTAGTAAGACCACTCTGTTATGGCTATATGCATCTTAACGACTTTTGATACCTCACTGTGATGGGTATATTCATTTTAAGGACTTGTAAGACCTCACTGTGATGGGTATATTCATTTTAAGGATTATCGATACCACACTATAATGGGTACATTAATTGTAAGGACTAGTAAGACCTCACTGTGATGGCTATTTTCTTATGGACTAGTGATACCTCACTGTGATAGGTTCATTTTATGGACTAATGATACCTCACTGTACCGCATTTGAAGGTAGACATAATGACAGCATAGTATGAGGTTGCCTTGTACATGGATACATTATACATAGTATTACAGTTACATCATGGAATCCATGACCATTTACACCTTATCAAAGGCAAGTGTTATCATGAGTGAGAGACAACTGTATTACTATTACATGGAGTACATGGGATTCATGACCATTTCCACCTTATAAAAGGCCTGTGTTATACTGAATGAGAGACAATTGTATTACTATTATACAATGTAATGGGATTCATGACCATTTCCATAGATTATATGGGTCTGGATGTATATTGTTACATTTCATGTACAAGTGATTTTGATAAAATTGTATTCTTTAGAATATAAAGTTTAAATGCAAACATGTACCCGTGTTTTCTATAAAATATGAAAGCAAATGATGAGCTCTAGAGTGACCTTAGACTTCATTCTGAATTACTTGTAAAACAATATGTAACCTAATAATTAGCAAATAATTAGCAAATTATCGGATTTTTTTTTCAAGTGGTAAAACTTTTCTGAATTTTGATTTATGTTGATGTATTAATAACCATATTAGAGTTTCATATCACAAGTTTTGTATGAAACTGAATGTTACATCATTGTACGTATTGCATTGTTTCTTGAGAAATACGTTTCTTTTGGTAAGCATAAAGTTTGTTGTGTCATTGTGATTGTGCGTATTAAAATTTGGTTGTGTAAAATGTATATTTAATGATACTTGTAAATATATTTTTGCTTCATTGTCACTGTTTTGATTAAAGAGCATATGGATAAAATATGTTTTGTTTTCATGTTACATTTCAATTCAAATTTATATAACCATAATTTTGCTCTGTTGTTTGGGATTGTCTGTCCATTTTGCCTTGAGATGTCAAAGACAGTTGGATAATACTTAACTTTTTGCTATTTAATGTGTAATACTCAGTTGTATAGATATACATTTTGTCAAGCCAGCCTTGACATAAACTGTAATTAGAAATCGCTTTACACCTATGTACATGTTTATATGTTCATCCACTCCCTGAGGTTATGAGGTTGACAGCTGTTTATTTGTAATTTTAAAAAAAAATATTGCATTTTTTTTAATTCTTCCATATTTAGGTTTTCTCCTGACCTAAAGAAACAATGCAGTGACATCAGCATTTTTATCAGCTCATCTGTATGTTAAGTTAAAAGAGCTCTTGGTTTGTGTCAGCAAAGGTTTATCATTCAAAGTTGCAATTTACAACTTCTATGGATTACTTTGCAATTAACTCTACAGGGAGCATCAAGTCCTCAAAAACCTTTAACTGCTCCACTGGCCTAAGTGGTTAGCGCATCTGCTGCATAAGCAGAATGTTGTGGGTTTGATCCCCTGCCGAGTCATGCCAAAGACTTACAAAAATGGTACTAACAGCTGCCTCACTTGGCACTTGTTAAAGCAACATTAAAAATCCTAATCAAGCAAACAAGCAAAAACTTTGGACAATTAGTCACATAATTTTACAGAGAGCCTTTTAGATTTGTTAAGTTGATGATGATCTATAATCCAGAATGACCACATTACTAAAATGAAGTATTTTTTTAATTTAAAAAAAAATGGTTACTTCTAATAAGACTATGCAAGAGAATTTGGCCTTGCCATTAACGTTGATTGGATGTTGTAGAGGAGTAAGTAACAGGCAAATGCAATTAACAAACACCTTGCACTCTTTTTTTTTTTATTCAAGCAGAAAAACTGTGTATGTATTTTATAATTGGTGGTGTATGAATAACTTAATCAGAACTTCATACCACAACTTTGGTATTCAGCTGTGCTAGATACTGGTGGTACACATTGTGTTGCTTCTTGAAAAATACATTTTCTTTCTGTAAGTATAAAGTTTAACGTATTAAAAAGTGACTGTATGAATTATAATTTTATTGAAAGATGCCAGTTATATTCAATGTTGTTTCCTGTTTTTAAAAGTGTCTGTGTAATATACAGAACAAATATCTTTTTTCTAATTGTTTGAAATTATATTCTGTGATGCTGTTAATATTCTGCTATGTGTAGCAGATCACAGTTGTTGACAAATTAGACCTTTATGATTAACATGTGCATTATTGCTAATGCTTAAATTGTAAGTGCTTGACTAGTTTATAACATTAGTCATTCATCAATAACATGTGCATTATTGCTAATGCTTACATTGTAAGTACTTAACTAGTTTTAAAAGATTAGTCATTCATCAATAACATTACATCTTAACAATCTAATTAGAAAAAATATTTTTTTCATGAGCAAGGAAATGCGGATGAACACTTGAAATAATCTGCAATATAAAGTATGTTAACTATTTTTCATGATCTGAAGCATATGGCCTTTATTTCCTGTGTTATTTTGTACTTGATTCTGCTGTCACATTTTGTACTGTTGTTTCAAACAAAATACTTGAGTAATTCTTATTAAAGTACAATGCATTTTAATCAGATTTTTGTCATTTAAGCTCTATTAGTTATATTCCAGAAGAGTTTATGGGATGATCTGTCACCCGAGGTCAGTTTTCCATCATCCTTCCATTCATTAGTACAAGTTTGATATCACTAATTCTTAACCATTTAGAGGGTTGCCTTAACACTTCACACAGTCATCCCTTGGTCCTAATTGAAGATTTGTTGGTCACACATCCTGTATGGTAGCAACAGAGTCTGTCTTGAAAATCGTGGTATCACTGCTTCTTCTACATCAATGGTCATATGAACATAGAGTTTTCACTGATAAAAATTCTTATGATGTCTAGTTGGTCTTCATGAAATGGTCCAGACCACAATTTCTATTTGGCATCACAATTGATTCAAAATGAAAATAGTGTCAATTTGATGTCCAATATGTCCACCACAGCAGCCATTTTGAAATCTTTTCACTACTCCTGAATGGATGGTCATATCAATAAGAGATTTTCAATAAAGGAGTTCTGATGATGTTTTATTGAAAATGGTACCAGTCTGATGAGTTCTTATGATGTTTTATTGAAAATGGTACCAGTCCGATGACAGGACACCACACTGGACATGATGAAAATATTGTTATTGCTAAGGTGGTGCATTTTAGTTTTGTATTTTGCATAGGGTTTGAATTTTAAAAAGAAAAAAAAAATCCCTAGGTTTCATCAATGGTTATACTATTTATAATTAAACAATATCCAAGAAATACAAGGTCTAAGAACTTTTAATTCAAATTGCCTTTATTTCAGTGTATGATTGATGGATGTAATATGGATTATAGACCTTATATTGTGACCATACTTCAGAGGTGCACCACTCAAAAACATGATCATTTTCATTTCCTGGACTTCAACAGTAAATTGTAAAAGAAAGAATCGATAATCTTTTAATATTTTATATACATTTTGTAATTTATTCATTGCACTTTCAGAAACTGGTATTGTCTAGTACAGCAAAATTCTGTTTCCCTATTTTAATAACTGCTAAAGATAGTGTACTTCAGATTAATAAGGCTAACTTTTTTAAGCCAACTGAACAGATGTTTCCCCAAGCACAATATCTAATGAAATTTTAGCTACAGTACATACAAGAAAGTAACATAGAGGTCCACAAACATTATCTCCATTGTTCATGTTGTAAATGTAAACAACTTCACCTTACAAATACCACTCTAATTTGTTCTTATCTGTAGAGTGCCTCAGCTCCTTCTGAATGAATTAGCATTGGGTTTTCACAAAAGTACATCTTGCAATGACTAGCTGGTCCTAAAGAAAGTTTGTACCAATCTGATGGAATTTATCTTGAAAATCATTATCGCAATGTGATTTGAACAGAAAATTGTATTGATTTTGGGGTTTCCAACAGAAGACTTCTTATGATATCCAGGCGGCCTGAAATGACAATGGTGCCAATCTAATATCCAATATAGCAGCCATCTTGGCAATCATGTTATTGATACTCATTCTGAATGGAAAGTGGAATCTTGAAAACACTTATCTCTACTGTCCAAATGAATGGCAATATCAACATGAGGGTTTTATCATTAGATTTATTATATTATCTACTCAGTGTCATTTCTTAATGAATGGCAATATCAACATGAGGGTTTTACCATTAGATTTATTATATTATCTACTCAGTGTCATTTCTTAATGAATGGCAATATCAACATGAGGGTTTTACCAATAGATTTATTATATTATCTACTCAGTGTCATTTCTTAATGAATGGCAATATCAACATGAGGGTTTTACCAATAGATTTATTATATTATCTACTCAGTGTCATTTCTTAATGAATGGCAATATCAACATGAGGGTTTTACCATTAGATTTATTATATTATCTACTCAGTGTCATTTCTGAATGAATGGCAATATCAACATGAGGGTTTTACCATTAGATTTATTATATTATCAGTGTCATTTCTTAATGAATGGCAATATCAACATGAGGGTTTTATCATTAGATTTATTATATTATCTACTCAGTGTCATTTCTTAATGAATGGCAATATCAACATGAGGGTTTTACCATTAGATTTATTATATTATCAGTGTCATTTCTTAATGAATGGCAATATCAACATGAGGGTTTTACCATTACATTTATTATATTATCTACTCAGTGTCATTTCTAAATGAATGGCAATATCAACATGAGGGTTTTATCATTAGATTTATTATATTATCTACTCAGTGTCATTTCTTAATGAATGGCAATATCAACATGAGGGATTTACCATTAGATTTATTATATTATCTACTCAGTGTCATTTCTTAATGAATGGCAATATCAACATGAGGGTTTTACCATTAGATTTATTATATTATCTACTCAATGTCATTTTTTAATGAATGGCAATATCAACATGAGGGTTTTATCATTAGATTTATTATATTATCTACTCAGTGTCATTTCTTAATGAATGGCAATATCAACATGAGGGTTTTACCAATAGATTTATTATATTATCAGTGTCATTTCTTAATGAATGGCAATATCAACATGAGGGTTTTACCATTAGATTTATTATATTATCTACTCAGTGTCATTTCTTAATGAATGGCAATATCAACAAGAGGGTTTTATCATTAGATTTATTATATTATCTACTCAGTGTCATTTCTTAATGAATGGCAATATCAACATGAGGGTTTTATCATTAGATTTATTATATTATCTACTCAGTGTCATTTCTTAATGAATGGCAATATCAACATGAGGGTTTTATCATTAGATTTATTATATTATCTACTCAGTGTCATTTCTTAATGAATGGCAATATCAACATGAGGGTTTTATCATTAGATTTATTATATTATCTACTCAGTGTCATTTCTTAATGAATGGCAATATCAACATGAGGGTTTTATCATTAGATTTATTATATTATCTACTCAGTGTCATTTCTTAATGAATGGCAATATCAACATGAGGGTTTTACCAATAGATTTATTATATTATCTACTAAGTGTCATTTCTTAATGAATGGCAATATCAACATGAGGGTTTTACCAATAGATTTATTATATTATCTACTCAGTGTCATTTCTTAATGAATGGCAATATAAACATGAGGGTTTTACCAATAGATTTATTATATTATCTACTCAGTGTCATTTCTTAATGAATGGCAATATGAACATGAGGGTTTTATCATTAGATTTATTATATTATCTACTCAGTGTCATTTCTTAATGAATGGCAATATAAACATGAGGGTTTTATCATTAGATTTATTATATTATCTACTCAGTGTCATTTCTTAATGAATGGCAATATCAACATGAGGGTTTTATCATTAGATTTATTATATTATCTACTCAGTGTCATTTCTTAATGAATGGCAATATCAACATGAGGGTTTTATCATTAGATTTATTATATTATCTACTCAGTGTCATTTCTTAATGAATGGCAATATCAACATGAGGGTTTTACCATTAGATTTATTATATTATCTACTCAGTGTCATTTCTTAATGAATGGCAATATCAACATGAGGGTTTTACCAATAGATTTATTATATTATCTACTCAGTGTCATTTCTTAATGAATGGCAATATCAACATGAGGGTTTTACCCAATAGATTTATTATATTATCTACTCAGTGTCATTTCTTAATGAATGGCAATATCAACATGAGGGTTTTACCATTAGATTTATTATATTATCTACTCAGTGTCATTTCTGAATGAATGGCAATATCAACATGAGGGTTTTACCATTAGATTTATTATATTATCAGTGTCATTTCTTAATGAATGGCAATATCAACATGAGGGTTTTATCATTAGATTTATTATATTATCTACTCAGTGTCATTTCTTAATGAATGGCAATATCAACATGAGGGTTTTACCATTAGATTTATTATATTATCTACTCAGTGTCATTTCTTAATGAATGGCAATATCAACATGAGGGTTTTACCATTAGATTTATTATATTATCAGTGTCATTTCTTAATGAATGGCAATATCAACATGAGGGTTTTACCATTAGATTTATTATATTATCTACTCAGTGTCATTTCTTAATGAATGGCAATATCAACATGAGGGATTTACCATTAGATTTATTATATTATCTACTCAGTGTCATTTCTTAATGAATGGCAATATCAACATGAGGGATTTACCAATAGATTTATTATATTATCTACTCAGTGTCATTTCTTAATGAATGGCAATATCAACATGAGGGTTTTACCATTAGATTTATTATATTATCTACTCAATGTCATTTTTTAATGAATGGCAATATCAACATGAGGGTTTTATCATTAGATTTATTATATTATCTACTCAGTGTCATTTCTTAATGAATGGCAATATCAACATGAGGGTTTTACCATTAGATTTATTATATTATCAGTGTCATTTCTTAATGAATGGCAATATCAACATGAGGGTTTTACCATTAGATTTATTATATTATCTACTCAGTGTCATTTCTTAATGAATGGCAATATCAACATGAGGGTTTTATCATTAGATTTATTATATTATCTACTCAGTGTCATTTCTTAATGAATGGCAATATCAACATGAGGGTTTTACCATTAGATTTATTATATTATCTACTCAGTGTCATTTCTTAATGAATGGCAATATCAACATGAGGGTTTTATCATTAGATTTATTATATTATCTACTCAGTGTCATTTCTTAATGAATGGCAATATCAACATGAGGGTTTTACCAATAGATTTATTATATTATCTACTCAGTGTCATTTCTTAATGAATGGCAATATCAACATGAGGGTTTTACCAATAGATTTATTATATTATCTACTCAGTGTCATTTCTTAATGAATGGCAATATCAACATGAGGGTTTTATCATTAGATTTATTATATTATCTACTCAGTGTCATTTCTTAATGAATGGCAATATAAACATGAGGGTTTTACCAATAGATTTATTATATTATCTACTCAGTGTCATTTCTTAATGAATGGCAATATCAACATGAGGGTTTTATCATTAGATTTATTATATTATCTACTCAGTGTCATTTCTTAATGAATGGCAATATCAACATGAGGGTTTTATCATTAGATTTATTATATTATCTACTCAGTGTCATTTCTTAATGAATGGCAATATCAACATGAGGGTTTTACCATTAGATTTATTATATTATCTACTCAGTGTCATTTCTTAATGAATGGCAATATCAACATGAGGGTTTTACCAATAGATTTATTATATTATCTACTCAGTGTCATTTCTTAATGAATGGCAATATCAACATGAGGGTTTTACCAATAGATTTATTATATTATCTACTCAGTGTCATTTCTTAAAGAATGGCAATATCAACATGAGGGATTTACCATTAGATTTATTATATTATCTACTCAATGTCATTTTTTAATGAATGGCAATATCAACATGAGGGTTTTATCATTAGATTTATTATATTATCTACTCAGTGTCATTTCTTAATAAATGGCAATATCAACATGAGGGTTTTACCATTAGATTTATTATATTATCAGTGTCATTTCTTAATGAATGGCAATATCAACATGAGGGTTTTACCATTAGATTTATTATATTATCTACTCAGTGTCATTTCTTAATGAATGGCAATATCAACATGAGGGTTTTATCATTAGATTTATTATATTATCTACTCAGTGTCATTTCTTAATGAATGGCAATATCAACATGAGGGTTTTACCATTAGATTTATTATATTATCTACTCAGTGTCATTTCTTAATGAATGGCAATATCAACATGAGGGTTTTATCATTAGATTTATTATATTATCTACTCAGTGTCATTTCTTAATGAATGGCAATATCAACATGAGGGTTTTACCAATAGATTTATTATATTATCTACTCAGTGTCATTTCTTAATGAATGGCAATATCAACATGAGGGTTTTACCAATAGATTTATTATATTATCTACTCAGTGTCATTTCTTAATGAATGGCAATATCAACATGAGGGTGTTATCATTAGATTTATTATATTATCTACTCAGTGTCATTTCTTAATGAATGGCAATATAAACATGAGGGTTTTACCAATAGATTTATTATATTATCTACTCAGTGTCATTTCTTAATGAATGGCAATATCAACATGAGGGTTTTATCATTAGATTTATTATATTATCTACTCAGTGTCATTTCTTAATGAATGGCAATATCAACATGAGGGTTTTACCATTAGATTTATTATATTATCTACTCAGTGTCATTTCTTAATGAATGGCAATATCAACATGAGGGTTTTACCAATAGATTTATTATATTATCTACTCAGTGTCATTTCTTAATGAATGGCAATATCAACATGAGGGTTTTACCAATAGATTTATTATATTATCTACTCAGTGTCATTTCTTAATGAATGGCAATATCAACATGAGGGTTTTACCATTAGATTTATTATATCATCTACTCAATGTCATTTTTTAATGAATGGCAATATCAACATGAGGGTTTGATCATTAGATTTATTATATTATCTACTCAGTGTCATTTCTTAATGAATGGCAATATCAACATGAGGGTTTTACCAATAGATTTATTATATTATCAGTGTCATTTCTTAATGAATGGCAATATCAACAAGAGGGTTTTATCATTAGATTTATTATATTATCTACTCAGTGTCATTTCTTAATGAATGGCAATATCAACATGAGGGTTTTACCATTAGATTTATTATATTATCAGTGTCATTTCTTAATGAATGGCAATATCAACATGAGGGTTTTACCATTAGATTTATTATATTATCTACTCAGTGTCATTTCTTAATGAATGGCAATATCAACATGAGGGTTTTACCAATAGATTTATTATATTATCTACTCAGTGTCATTTCTTAATGAATGGCAATATAAACATGAGGGTTTTACCAATAGATTTATTATATTATCTACTCAGTGTCATTTCTTAATGAATGGCAATATGAACATGAGGGTTTTATCATTAGATTTATTATATTATCTACTCAGTGTCATTTCTTAATGAATGGCAATATAAACATGAGGGTTTTATCATTAGATTTATTATATTATCTACTCAGTGTCATTTCTTAATGAATGGCAATATCAACATGAGGGTTTTATCATTAGATTTATTATATTATCTACTCAGTGTCATTTCTTAATGAATGGCAATATCAACATGAGGGTTTTATCATTAGATTTATTATATTATCTACTCAGTGTCATTTCTTAATGAATGGCAATATCAACATGAGGGTTTTACCATTAGATTTATTATATTATCTACTCAGTGTCATTTCTTAATGAATGGCAATATCAACATGAGGGTTTTACCAATAGATTTATTATATTATCTACTCAGTGTCATTTCTTAATGAATGGCAATATCAACATGAGGGTTTTACCAATAGATTTATTATATTATCTACTCAGTGTCATTTCTTAATGAATGGCAATATCAACATGAGGGTTTTACCATTAGATTTATTATATTATCTACTCAGTGTCATTTCTTAATGAATGGCAATATCAACATGAGGGTTTTACCAATAGATTTATTATATTATCTACTCAGTGTCATTTCTTAATGAATGGCAATATCAACATGAGGGTTTTACCAATAGATTTATTATATTATCTACTCAGTGTCATTTCTTAATGAATGGCAATATCAACATGAGGGTTTTACCATTAGATTTATTATATTATCTACTCAGTGTCATTTCTGAATGAATGGCAATATCAACATGAGGGTTTTACCATTAGATTTATTATATTATCAGTGTCATTTCTTAATGAATGGCAATATCAACATGAGGGTTTTACCATTAGATTTATTATATTATCTACTCAGTGTCATTTCTTAATGAATGGCAATATCAACATGAGGGTTTTATCATTAGATTTATTATATTATCTACTCAATGTCATTTTTTAATGAATGGCAATATCAACATGAGGGTTTTATCATTAGATTTATTATATTATCTACTCAGTGTCATTTCTTAATGAATGGCAATATCAACATGAGGGTTTTACCATTAGATTTATTATATTATCTACTCAGTGTCATTTCTTAATGAATGGCAATATCAACATGAGGGTTTTACCATTAGATTTATTATATTATCAGTGTCATTTCTTAATGAATGGCAATATCAACATGAGGGTTTTACCATTAGATTTATTATATTATCTACTCAGTGTCATTTCTAAATGAATGGCAATATCAACATGAGGGTTTTATCATTAGATTTATTATATTATCTACTCAGTGTCATTTCTTAATGAATGGCAATATCAACATGAGGGATTTACCATTAGATTTATTATATTATCTACTCAGTGTCATTTCTTAATGAATGGCAATATCAACATGAGGGATTTACCAATAGATTTATTATATTATCTACTCAGTGTCATTTCTTAATGAATGGCAATATCAACATGAGGGTTTTACCATTAGATTTATTATATTATCTACTCAATGTCATTTTTTAATGAATGGCAATATCAACATGAGGGTTTTATCATTAGATTTATTATATTATCTACTCAGTGTCATTTCTTAATGAATGGCAATATCAACATGAGGGTTTTACCAATAGATTTATTATATTATCAGTGTCATTTCTTAATGAATGGCAATATCAACATGAGGGTTTTACCATTAGATTTATTATATTATCTACTCAGTGTCATTTCTTAATGAATGGCAATATCAACATGAGGGTTTTATCATTAGATTTATTATATTATCTACTCAGTGTCATTTCTTAATGAATGGCAATATCAACATGAGGGTTTTACCATTAGATTTATTATATTATCTACTCAGTGTCATTTCTTAATGAATGGCAATATCAACATGAGGGTTTTATCATTAGATTTATTATATTATCTACTCAGTGTCATTTCTTAATGAATGGCAATATCAACATGAGGGTTTTACCAATAGATTTATTATATTATCTACTCAGTGTCATTTCTTAATGAATGGCAATATCAACATGAGGGTTTTACCAATAGATTTATTATATTATCTACTCAGTGTCATTTCTTAATGAATGGCAATATCAACATGAGGGTTTTATCATTAGATTTATTATATTATCTACTCAGTGTCATTTCTTAATGAATGGCAATATAAACATGAGGGTTTTACCAATAGATTTATTATATTATCTTCTCAGTGTCATTTCTTAATGAATGGCAATATCAACATGAGGGTTTTATCATTAGATTTATTATATTATCTACTCAGTGTCATTTCTTAATGAATGGCAATATCAACATGAGGGTTTTATCATTAGATTTATTATATTATCTACTCAGTGTCATTTCTTAATGAATGGCAATATCAACATGAGGGTTTTATCATTAGATTTATTATATTATCTACTCAGTGTCATTTCTTAATGAATGGCAATATCAACATGAGGGTTTTATCATTAGATTTATTATATTATCTACTCAGTGTCATTTCTTAATGAATGGCAATATCAACATGAGGGTTTTATCATTAGATTTATTATATTATCTACTCAGTGTCATTTCTTAATGAATGGCAATATAAACATGAGGGTTTTACCAATAGATTTATTATATTATCTACTCAGTGTCATTTCTTAATGAATGGCAATATCAACATGAGGGTTTTATCATTAGATTTATTATATTATCTACTCAGTGTCATTTCTTAATGAATGGCAATATAAACATGAGGGTTTTATCATTAGATTTATTATATTATCTACTCAGTGTCATTTCTTAATGAATGGCAATATCAACATGAGGGTTTTATCATTAGATTTATTATATTATCTACTCAGTGTCATTTCTTAATGAATGGCAATATCAACATGAGGGTTTTACCAATAGATTTATTGTATTATCTACTCAGTGTCATTTCTTAATGAATGGCAATATCAACATGAGGGTTTTACCAATAGATTTATTATATTATCTACTCAGTGTCATTTCTTAATCCACTATGGCTGCCACAATATATGAAATGAAAATTTGGTTGTCACAAACCCCTAAAATGGATGATCATTATGACTGGTTTTCACCAAGTCCATAATGCAATGATGACTGGTTTACACCAAATCCTTAAAGGCCATGATTGATTTTCACCAAGTCCTAAATGCCATGATTGATTTTCACCAAGTCCTAAATGCCATGATGACAGGTTTTCATGAAGTCCTAAATGCAATGATGACTGTAAAAAAATCTTGTCACTGCTCCACCTGAAGGGGTAATCATTATGACTGGTTTTCACGAAGTCCAAAATGCCATGATGACAGGTTTTCATGAAGTCCTAAATGCCATGATGACTGTAAAAAAATCTTGTCACTTCACCACTTTATGGGGTGATCATTATGACTGGTTTTCACCAAGTCCTAAATGCCATGATTGATTTTCACCAAATCCTAAATGCCATGATTGATTTTCACCAAGTCCTAAATGCCATGATGACAGGTTTTCACCAAGTCCTAAATGCAATGATGTCTATACAAAATCTTATGGCATGGTTTATACTCACCAAATAAAAGAAGTAAATGGCCTTATTTTGAATTCCTCTATTTTTTTAAAAACTTAACTTAGCATTAGTCTCTTCAATGATTACCAAAAGATGATGAGTAGCTGTTGAAGTTCAATAAGTACATTGTTTTCAGTTATCAATTATGCTACACATTTTTACTTACATGCATTGCATATGGCTTTATCTTCAACAACATTACCTGATGTTGGACAAAAAGGTCTGTGTATGAGACAATTTTACTTGTGTCTCTTCCTAATGTATTATTTACTAATACATTATGTTTATCGTGGAAAACATCTGTAGTTACCATGGCAGCTATAAAACAACAAACATTAGTCAATCATTATGCTAGGACAGACTTTAACATAATGTTCAAACTGAATTTGAGGCTTGATGACAAAACAATTCCAGTTAATGTGTTGACAATATCTCTCAATCCATCTGGCATCAACACTTGATTAAGCATTTGAGTTTAGGCACAAATGTATATACACGTAGTCATAAACGGGTGTTAGATGTGTTGAGTACTACATCTTCTAGCAAAATGAAGGTCAATGTGACCTTGATTTTAGTTTACTTTAATACTTAGCTCATCTTTTCAAGCACTATTGCCTATGAAATTACAAAGCTTGGTATATAATTGCGTCATAATGAGTACTACATTTACGAGAAAAAAAACTAGGTTACTGTCCCTGGTAGTTAGTTCTTTGATTTGTGCACACCGTTGTGTTGAGCTGGTTTCTCAAAGGTTGGGGATACACTATTGCTCATAGTTACATTGATATAATTAGATATGGAGTACTACATAGTTACATTGATACAATTAGATATGGAGTACTACATAGTTACATTGATACAATTAGATATGAAGTACTACATAGTTACATTGATACAATTAGATATGGAGTACTACATAGTTACATTAATACATTTAGATATGAAATACTATATAGTTACATTGATATAATTAGATATGGAGTACTACATAGTCGCACTGATACAATTAGATATGGAGTACTACATAGTTACATTGATACAATTAGATATGGAGTACTACATAGTTACACTGATACAATTAGATATGGAGTACTACATAGTTACACCGATATAATTAGATATGGAGTACTACATAGTCACACTGATACAATTAGATATGGAGTACTACATACTTACATTGATACAATTATATATGGAGTACTACATAGTTACACTGATACAATTAGATATGGAGTACTACATAGTTACACTGATACAATTAGATATGGAGTACTACACCGTTCAGTCAGAGAAGTAGGTGACTGTGATCGTCATTTTCTCAGTTACCTATAGTGGCAAACATTCCTCAACATAAAGCTCCATTGCCTATAAAATGCTAGCTGGAACATCCCTCAGTATAAGGTAATATTATAATATGGTCCAATGTATAATGGCTGCAACAAATGAAAGACATGCACATAACCACATTTTTGGGACGTTGTTTGGTTCATCAATGTATTTCTGGTGCAAAAGTGTTTGGACTACGATATGATTAATTCAGATAACCCAAGTACTACCACAATGTTGGGTTTGGGGCTACCATATGGTTATCATAATTCTCATAGCCCAAGTGATACCATAGAGATGTGTTTGGGACTACCATATGGTTATCATAATTCTCATAGCCCATATACTATCATAAAGATGGCTTTGAGGCTAATATATGGTTATCATAATTCTCATAACCCACAAGCTATCTCTGAGTTATCATGTTTTTTATTAATTTAGCCTAGTGGACATTAGATACCATTACTTGTTATAACTGGACCTATGACCATCCAAATGGACACCAAAGTGATGCTCATGTTTGGGCAGGATCAACAGAAAGAAAATCTCATTAAAAGCTAAATAAAGATATTTAAAAAAATGTGAATTGGGCTCCAACAAGAAAACAAAATCCATAATTGACATCAATGCAGTGAAAGAGTTCTTTAAAATCAGCACATACAATAAACAAATTAAACATAATTTGTAAAAGTTGACTAGAAGAATAGTGAGTGATTGCCTATACAAATATACCCTTGCCTCCAACACCTACCCAAGCTAGAGATCAAACTATAGTTTTTTAAAGAAAAGCACACAACCTTTTTCATAATAGCGAGTCAAAGGACTGGTTAATGCATCTGATGAAGATGTCTTAATATGTACTCAGTTTTTGCAGCCATCAACTAAAATCTCCATGAAAGCCATCAAAAAGGGGCAATAACTCTTACAAAATCACAGCATCACAAAGATATGTGTCAGCATGTTCATCGTTGGATGATGACTAAATGCTTTTAACATTCCGCATGATCTGCACATAACTAAGACAAGCTGTATTCACAAGATTCGGTCTTGCACTATACTTCAACGAGTTATAGATCAAGGGCAATAACTCTTAACACAAATAAAGGAACAAGGTGATTTTTTTTTTTTTATATGTACATCTTCAAATGGTGACCATAACATGTACAAAGTTGGATAACAATCCATTTAAACCCGTGAGACTAGCTTTGTTCATAAAATCTGGTCTTTCCCTATATATGTTTTTATGTAAAACAGAGCTAAAAGTAAGCAAATTGTATGAATACAGTTACCATTGATGTGCGCATCTTCAAATGATTACACCATGTAATATTCTGTGACAATTCACTGAAGTCTGTTAGATTAGTTGCCCTCTGAAAATTCTAGCATACATTGAATTTAGCTTCAAGTCAAAAAGGCAATAAATTGTATATAATTTGTGCAAACACTGATTTTAGGACTTGTGCATCTTTAAGGTATTTACTACAATAACATTTAATAAATCTAACATCAAAAACTACCAGACTTGCTGCACTAATGAGATTTTGTTATCACTACAAGATAAAAAAGGGCTACAACTCCAACAAAATATGTGAAAGCAAATTGATTTGTCATTTGCACATCATCACATAAGGACCAAAAATATAAGTTTAATGATAATCTATCCAAAACAGCATTACCAGTTACAATAATGAGACAGTGTATCAGACAGACAGGTATAATGATTCCAATACATACGTAAAGACAGGGGTATCAAATAAATCAAAGGTCAAAATACCAAACTTCACAAAATCAAGATCTACCTTCACTACTAATCTTGGTAAAAAATAACAATTTTTACAAGCAGCATAACTTCAGTTAAGTATGAGATACTATGGAAGAACAAAACTTTATGATGCATAATATTTCTTTATACTCTCGCTAATTATTGGCTTTGGCACATCTAATTTGCTTCGCCATAGAAAGTCATTGGAAGAGTTGCCAAAATCGGATAATTTCAGTTTAGTTTCAAAGTCACTTTAAATACAAGTGGTGTTCATATCTTTATTTGGGTCATTTTGCTTGTCATCTGAATGTATGTAGACCAGGTCAGTGTCATCTATGGAGTCCAAGTCATCAACTTCTTTACAAAATGGCTTTGATGGTTTGGATCCGTTTTTTTTTGCAGTTTTGCCTCCACTTTTCCATTCACTATCAATGTCATTTATTGAATCCAATGACTTGTAGGCAGGCTGGTCAATTTTTGTCCTCTTTCCTGTATGGTTAGACTGGTTCCTAGGTTGAGACGTTGGTGCAGTTGACTGGTTTTCTGTCTGTCTTTGGTTTTCAGGCTTGCTGGAATGGTCTTCTGATCTTGTCTGCTTGTTGAAATTTTCATCTGTAGTTCCAGGGTTAATAGACTCACTGAATTTTTTGTCTATTCTGATTTTCAGGCTGATCATGATGTTGCCTATAAGATTGGTTGTGGTTGTGTGGTGTTTCAGTGAATGGATATCTATCTGATCTTTTCCGGAATGTTGGTACATGTATTTCATATGGGTCCAAGCCATTAGAAGTTGAGCCTTCAACAGTCTGAAAAGAATGGAATACATATCCATCTGCTTTGGTCTCAGATTTCCTAGATCCTGGCTGTTGCACATAATCATCTCTTTTGGTCTCAGATTTTCTAGTTCCTGGCTGTTGCACATAACCACCCCTTCTGGCCTCAGATTTACTAGATTCTGGCTGTTGTAAATAACCACACCGTCTGGCCTCATATTTTCTTGATATTTCTGGCTGTTGAACATCTCTTGTATATGGTTCAGTCATATGTCCAGGTGAAAATGATGGTGCAGGTCCACCTATACTTCTATACCAGGAGTTACTTTGTTCATTAGAGTTGCCTCCCTTGCTATGTGACTGGCTACTTCTAAGATTGGAGCAATCCCCTTTCCCACCATTCTTATCAGATGCTTTTTCAAACAAGTCCTGATTGCAATAATGATTGTTCACGTTTCCTCTCATTTCAGCTGCTTTGATTATATTCTTTGGGGTCTGTGAGTTTGATGATCTCATGTTGAAATTAGCATCTTCAAAAGACTGATTGTGGTCCATCTTGTTGCTGCCTGATCCACACATTTTTTAGGGCAGTCCAGTCACTATGAAGCCAGGGTGCATTGGCAAAATATGGTCTGAAATGAGAATAATTAATATAACTGTTTAAGCATTTGACAGATTTTGAGAATAACTATTATTTTACAGACAACAACTTAATACTATTAAATATAAGTGTCAAGTTTAGGTATCTAATTCATTCTTGTCATGATATGTAAATTAATCTATGTAGTAAGTGATGTGTTTTCTAGGTTACAAATGCTATAAAGTCATGTACCAGCTAAATCTAACAGCAAACATAAAACCATTAACACAAGGAGTACCATAATAGTTTCATTGTATAGATATTTCCATTTACAAGTCAAATCTAACTGTAAATAAGATAAAGCTATAAAGTATACAATGAACAGACTCAATGCATGTCCTTGCAACTAAGTTTAGTACCTAACTTTTAATATGGGATAGATGATCATCTCTGAAATATCTCAGATTAGTTCTACATGTTGGCACAATAAAGGCACGGATGACTCTGGACAGCACTGACCAATCATTCCCAGTGACCATGACCACATGTACACACAAACACACACACACACACACACATAATTAAATCTGCCTGAAGAATTAATTTATATTCACTGTCTGAAACACTAAATCAGATTTCTGTATATATGTCAACATATAAGTATGCATACAGCTACTTAGATTACAAAGAGTCATGCAAATGTTGAATAAGACGCACTATTTATTCCATTGTGTACAATAATTTACTTTTAGTCCTGAGAAAATATATTTGTATTGTAACAAGTGTGAATTCATTTCATCAACACTAGTCTCCTGCTGACAAAATTACAGACTCGTACATATCTGAAAACAGGTTCAAGAAATATGTACAGACGTAAACAAGAATATTAAAATTAAATATATATATATCAAACATTCAAGCCAGTTAAATAAACATATAAAACATTCCCACCAGTAATTTATTATTTCTAGGAGTAGAAATCCTTACTTGTCTGCTTTTTCTAGGATGTGGTGTGTAAGTAAAGATAAAGGCATTGTTCCTAAACAAACATATCATCTGCTATTATTTCGTTAATTCTTTCTTTAAAGGGTTTAAAATAGATTATAAAATAATTCCCACATTCACATTATACACAGGTGACACGCACTGTAGACCAATTAAATTTACATGGTTTCATTTTAATGCCATTTATAATAAAAAATTCATTCAATTTATGCCACCTATCTCATTCTGACACCATCAATGATGCCATGTGCTGTGACCGTGATCAATTATCTAAATGTGTATGTGTGTGATTATGATTTTTAATCTGGCTTTAACAATGTTTAAGTCATATCACTATGATGTCTGTAGTGAGGCAGTTTATAGCGATGTCTAGCAATGGAGCATCACGCTGCAGATGTCTGTGTGTGTGTGAGAGAGAGAGAGAGAGACTTCATCTCATTGCTGAGAGAATTACAAATACATAATCATTACTTGAAAACTCAGAGGTATAAACTGTTTAGAATAGGGTTCATGCAATTTGTTAGGACCAAACAATACAACAAATAACAAAGACCCCTCATCTGCCATCATATTATGCATAAACTGATCAGATTTAGATCTGTGGGTTTTATAGCCATCTATCAGCACATGACAGGCTAAATATGTAGGCTAATATATTTGGTGCAGAAAACATTTAACCTTAGGAAAAAGCACCAACCCAATGGAATCTACTGGTCAATACTGGACTTCTTTGTCTCTAATTGCCAATATTTAAAGTGCATAAGGGATAGTGTTACATCAGCTATAATTATGCCTGTTTACCGTTTATACATGCTACATGTTATGGGCATTTATTGAAAGTGTTTTGTTTTTTTTTCTTTTATTTTTGAAGATTTTGCAGAGAATTGTGTTTCGTCGAAACACAACCATGTCATGGTGTTTGGGAGTACGAAATTGTATTTTTAGCATGACACGCCAGGCTTTAATTGATTAAAATCAGCTCTACATTTCATGGGGGACTGTGTTGATCTGATTTAGATTTGGCACTTTTTATGTCAGGTTTGTCAGCATCTTGAAAACACACTTTAATGTTCATCATCGTGATTAAAAGTTTATTTTGGCAAATTAGAATTTTTTCAACAATGCACCTCACTTAGAGCACTGAATTTTCCCAATCTAAAATTATGATGGGACTATCAGATTTGGTGAGCACCAAGAACAGAAAAAAGCAAGGAAACAACTGAAATTGTATAGGTGACAACTTATCAAGCAACTGATAGTGCCATACCCACAGAGATAATTTGGAGATAATCTTTGCTTACCTTGATTACTGTTTTTGGCTAGTTGACTTGTTTTAGAAGTGCTACCTGTGTTAAAGTAAGTACATTGTCCAGGAATGCCACTGTTGCTATGACATCTTGTAGAAGGCACAAGGTCTGAAATATTAAGGCATGAGATAGGTACACTACCTAACGTCAGCAGTAGCAAATGTATTTGTATGATACCATGTGAATAGGTACATGGAAATGTGCATCAGACAACTCATGATTGATAGTGTATTCCTTAAATTAGACAGGTGAATGGAACTTGTTGTCTCCATAATTATTGAACCTTTGAGCAGTAATAAAACTGACTGAGGCTGCTAAAGTCTATGGCAGAACTCTGTTTTCTATGGGATTTTTGTGTAAAATCTCAATTTATTTCTGTAAAAATGTCTTGTTGGTTAACTTCATCATGAATAAGGAGGATGAAATTAGAGGAAGCCGGATGAAGATGAACTGGAGTTCTTTCATAACGACTTGGATGGCTTAATCATTTGTTGAAATGAAGTTTATCTAAGTCTTTGAGAAAAGAGATAGTCTGGTGCAAAAAGGTGAGCCAAAAGCCAAAAGGAGGGGTGGCAAGTCACTGATGGTTAGCACAAGGTTTGGGAGTGGAAAAACCTTGATTTCTCTCTACCCATCTCTGGACTGCATGACAAAGTGAGGGGAATATAGCCAACTATACCTTACCTAGCCACACAGATGATGCCATTATTTATACAAATTACCCCTGCAATCTTTCTTTCGATGATCATCCTTTCTATGTTATGCCCTCTGATAAGACGTGCATCAAGAGATGAAGTGGCAATTCCTGTGTTCATGCTATATCTATTCCTCAAATTTACTCAAGCAGTAGTGGGAAACCACATAGTTACAACAAAGTGGGGTTTAAGAAACGCAAATCATGGGAGTACATTTTTTCTTATCAAGTTATAGTTTCCATAGGCAATTAGGGCATTTGACATCATGTGGTTAACATACTGACTACATTGTCCATGTGGCATACCATTTCCTAGGCAGGGTTACTTCTTGCCTTCTTTCCTAGAAAATAGGTTTGCAATGTTAAGTCCAGATGATGTTTCTGACCAACTTTTACATGGCATAAAACATCTCATACCTGTCAGTCCTCTTGATAATGGAGTGAAACTGACATTCTAAAGAGACTAATAGTCCTTGTCTAGCCTCCAAAATCAGAATGTTGGCTAAGCGATCGGTTGTGTGGTGAGAAAGTTCCATAAAAACGAGACATCAAAATGTCCCTGCACTGCACCCTGAAATTTCTCAAATCTGTGATGATTGTGGAAAATTTCTTAACATCCACCAATGTCTTGACTCTGGCTATAGTACTAACCGTCAGTGGAGACAGGCCTTCTTACAGAGTCAAAACTTCTGGCAATAATACTAACCGACCGTGGAGACAGGCCTTCTTACAGAGGCAAACCTGGCTATAGTACTAACCAACTGTGGAGACAGGCCTTCTTACAGAGGCAACACTTCTGGCTATAGTACTAACTGTCAGTGGAGACAGGCCTTCTTACAGAGGAAAAACTTCTGGCAATAGTACTAACTGACAGTGGAGACAGGCATTTTTACAGAGGCAACACTTCTGGCTATAGTACTAACTGTCAGTGGAGACACAGGCCTTCTTATAGAGGCAAAACTTCTGGCTATAGTACTAACCGCCAGTGGAGACAGGTATTCTTACAGAGGCAAAACTGTAAATTTCTTTGATTACTGCCTTAAAACAGAATTTAACCCTTTCCAGCATTGGATCAGAACAGACAAATCTGTCACCCTCTTCAATTTATTTTCCTCTATGTCCAGGTAAAATATTCCATTTAGAAGTGACAATGCCATGATTTAGGTATGAATGTACAAATCAATATAAAAATGCACACAACAGACATGGAGAGGATTCTGTGAAAAGCATGCTGTCTTGACCATATACTTTTCCAAATTCACAAGTATTTCTATCAAAATGAACATTAAAGAACTAGAGAGTTTACTAAATGAATTTTCATGGATTCCTTAAAGTTTTCAAAAAAGATTAATATTCTTTACATAATTTTAATTAAAAAACACCTATAACTGTAATATATCATAATATTAAATTATAAATATAATATTAAAGACATGAAACTGTGCTGAGATTACACTGAGATGTTACTCCTTCTTACCACCAGTATCATGTGTCTTTTGATCCGACCAATTTTATCACAAGTGTCATGAGTCTTTTGATCCAACCAATTTTATCACAAGTGTCATGAGTCTTTTGATCCAACTAATTTAATCACGCGTCTTTTAATGTAACCAATTTTATCACCAGTATCGTGTATTTCGATCCAACTAATTTTATCACAAGTGTCATGAGTCTTTTGATCCAACCAATTTTATCACGTGTCTTTTAATATAACCAATTTTATCACCAGTGTCAAATTTCTTCTGATCCAACCAATTTTATCACAATAATGATATGTGTTTTGATCCAACCAATTTTATCACTATAATGATATGTGTTTTGATCCAACCAATTTTATCACTATAATGATATGTGTTTTGATCCAACCAATTTTATCACTATAATGATATGTGTTTTGATCCAACCAATTTTATCACCAGAATCACATGCCTTTTGAACCAAACAATTTTTTATCAGTATCACATGGTTTGATTCAACCAATTTTCTCACCAGAATCCCATGCCTTTTGAACCAAACAATTTTTTATCAGTATCACATGGTTTGATCCAACCCATTTTATTACCAGATTCACATGCCTTTTGAACCAAAATTTTTTTTTATCAGTATCACATTTGATCCAACCAATTGTATCACCAGTATCATGTGTCTTTTGATTTAACCAATTTTATTACCAGTATCAAGTCTTTTGATCCAATCAATTTTACCACCAGAATCATTTGAACTGATCCCACCAATTTTATCATCAGTATCATGTGTATTTCGATCCAACAAATTTTATCACAAGCAAGACAACTAGCAAATGCAAACCAATTTTATCACCAGTATCATGTGTTTGTTGGTCCAATCAATTTTTTCAACAGAATTACATTTCTATTGATCCAACCAATTTTATCATCAGTATCACATTTCTACTGATCCAACCAATTTTATCATCAGTATCACATTTCTGCTGATCCAGCCAATTTTATCACCAGTATCACATTTCTTCTGATCCAACCAATTTTATCACCAGTATCATGTTTGTTTATCCAAGATTCGGCTAATGTAGTTAAGTGAGAAAGCTTGCCAGTAGCTTCTCGTGGGTTGGTGGTTCTTTCCGGGGTTTTACCAGGTTCTTCCTCCACCAATAGTACTGGCCGCCATGTATAGCCTATTGTGTGCTGAAAAATGGCGTTAAACCCTAAAACAAACAAAATCACCAGGATCATGTTTTTTGATCAAGTCAATGTTATCACCAGTATCATGTGTATTTTGATCCAACAAATTTTATCACAAACAAGAAAACAAGCAAACACATTACTATGTAAACAAACTAGAACAATTTACTCTGAGAACTTTCCCTGCCTCTTAGCTCAACTCTACCCAATAATATAGATAAGTTTGCGAGTTTAAAGCAAATTTTCAGCACATGATAGGCTAGTCATGGTTGCAAGTATTATCTGGTGGGGAAGGAGGCCAGGAAAACCCCAGGAAGAATCACTGACCAACACGAGGCTACTGGCAATCTTTATAACCATATTAGCTGAACCTGGGACTGATGGACACGTCTATAGTCATAAAGGGGCATAACTCTTATGAAAATAGTGTAAGTACTATAATTAGTAAACAGGTATATCATCTGAAGATGCTAAATATTTATAAAGTTATCACAACAATTAACCAAAATCACACAAAGGGTAATAACTCTTACAAAAATCAGATAGCAAAATGATTTGATTATTTCATCATCTTTAGAACATGTTCAAAATAAGTATTAAGTTTCACAGCCTAACAAATTGCTAGACATGCATTTTTCTCTTAGGCTGCCTTCTGATGAAGGATAATAAAGGACATTAACACTAAAAAAAATTTTAAGTGCGCAGTAATTTTTTTTACATGTCAGATGATGACAATATTTTTATCAAGTGTCATGACAATTAGAGAAAACTGCAGTATGGCTATTGTGAGAATGTATGGCAGACAAAAGGACAAACATACAAAAAGGTTCATATATAATATCATCTCTATAACAATTAAGATACCTTGAATCTAGAGGAGGCTGATTAAAATCACTTGGAATCTGTGTCTTGTTATAAACTGATGTACCGCCTTGGGTATGCTGATAATTTCCACCCGAGTAAACACCACTGATGCCATTAACTGAAGTGAAACCTTGGGTATGCTGATTTCCACTTGAGTACACACCATTGTTGCCATTAACTGAAGTGGAACCTTGGTTTTGCTGATTTCCACTAGAGTACACACCGCTATTGCCATTAAATGAAATGAAACCTTGGGTATGCTGATTTCCACCTCTGTATACACCACTGTTGCCATTAAATGAAGTGGAACCTTTGGTATGCTGATTTCCACCTCTGTATACACCATTGTTGCCATTAAATGAAGTGGAACCTTGGGTATGCTGATTTCCACCTCTGTACACACCAATGTTGCCATTAAATGAAGTGGAACCTTGGGTATGCTGATTTCCACCTCTGTACACACCAATGTTGCCATTAAATGAAGTGGAACCTTGGGTATGCTGATTTCCACCTCTGTATACACCATTGTTGCCATTAAATGAAGTGAAACCTTGGGTATGCTGATTTCCACCTCTGTACACACCAATGTTGCCATTAAATGAAGTGGGATTTTTGGTTTGCTGATTCCACTCGAGTACAGACGCTTGTTATCAACCGATGTGACACCTTTGGTATACTGATGTTTCCCCCATGAGTATACACCCTTGCTGTTATTAACTGATGTAGGAAATCGTGTATGCTGATTTTCACTTGATAAAAAACCCTTGTTTTTAACTGACGTGGCACCTTGGGTATGCTGATGTTTTCCATTTGAGTACAAACCTTTGTGCTTATTAATTGATGTAGCAGATGAATACAGACCCTTACTATTAACTGGTGTGGAACCTTGGGTATGCTGATGATTTCCACTTCAATGTAGACCCTTATTATAAATAATATAAACTGGTGTGGCACCTTGGCTATTATGATGATTTTCATCTGAGCATAATCCCTTGTTGTTGGGTTCATACTGGTTATTGATTGGTATGGCATCACAAAGGTCATCAGCTGGCACCAATGGTGTGAATTTTTGGCCAATATCCAATGGAGTAGTCCTGTCAGAAGCAGCACTGGAATCTGCATCCTCAGTGTGGATTAATATTTCTACATCAGTAGGTTTCATCTCTGGAAATATTAGTATGCATTTAATTTGTAGAACACTAATGACATTGGTAATAGTACTGTAACCAGAGAGCATCATGTATCAAGAATATGCACACTTCTATAATAAATCACTTCACCATCACTGAATGGTGATGTACATGATAAAATATGAAAACAATGGTGTAACGTTTGCACAATTCTTTCCAAGAACATTATTGTACTTTGCACTTCCAGAGAATATAGCATAAATCTGCATAAAACAATATAAATGAATACTGCCAGATGCTATCATAGGAATGACCAAATTTCAAGTAAATATGACTTATATACTCATCTATCTGACCTCGGTCCAAATTAGCATTTTCTACAAAACAAAACCTTATACATAATGGAAAATTTTCACTGCAGTAGATTACAAATGTTTACAAGATAAAATTTTTTACTAAATTTATAATAAAGAACATGGTAAACATAATGATATTAACTCAGACCAAGATAAATGTTTTCATCTATTGATAATTATCCTAATATTAAACCCTTATCAACACAGAAAAAACTACCTATGCATTAGTTGTTTACATAATATTATTTAAAAAGTCTATGTTTGTTAACAGGTGCACAATGAACATGATCTTCTGCAAGGTCAGCTATAACATACAATTTAGCATAACCCTTAGCATACAAAAATAAAATACAAAAAACTAACAAATAATGCAAAATAAATATTATAGAGTATTTTCACAAAAGTTCAGTTCAATATGGCAACCGATGAAGATGTGTAACTCTCAAAAACCGTAATCAATGACCATGACATAAATGCCACTGATAACAACACTTGGGATGCCAGAAAAAAAAGTAACCATGAAATCATTACAAAATGATGATATTTAATAAACATGAAATCATTACAAAATGATGATTTTTTTAAAAACAAGAAATCATTACAAAATGATTTTTAAAAAACCAAGAAATCATTACAAAAAGATGATTTTTAATAAACATGCCTTGATATCAGTGACTTCTTGAATAAAACTTCCAAAATTTATGTCTGCAAAAATTACCAACTATATCACATATAAATATATATTTAAAAAAAAAAAGATAAACGGGGTTCAAAGTGTTAAATATATAAACAAGTAAAACAACAATTTTCATTCAAAGTTACAATGTTTTCCTGTAGTCAAACATCACTTTTACACATTCCTTTAAGCTAAAAAGTATACTATTTTTTTCTTCTTCTTCTGGACTTATTTGTGTCTTCAAAACCAATGTATTAAAGAACAATAGACTAATTTACTATTAGATTTTTTTAAAAAAAGTTTGCTTAACTACAATTTTCTCAGGCAGAAAAATAATCTTCAAACCCTGGGCAAAGAACTTGTTTAAATGTTAGTTACATTTACCACCCACCCACCCAGTATATACATGTATATATAAATACTTTAAATCAAATAAAAAAAAAAACGTATGGCATATGAAGGAAATTTTTCAGTTTTTAACCAAAATCACCTTGGTCCAGACGAAAACATATGCATAGCATATGAAGCAAATGTTTCGTGGTGGAAGAATATTAGTGAGAATATTAACATAAATTCCATGAAAATTGAAAACCAAAAGCAATCAATACTGCCAAAATATAAATGGATTTAATTAAAACCATTTTTTTCTTGAATATAACATTCCAATTTTAGATCCCAAAAAATGCCAACTTTATGGTATCTTATCTAGAATTAAATATGTTTACAATTTAAGGGATGAAACGCTAGATAATACCAAAAAGCTGATAAATGGCAATAAACAGCAATCAGAAAAAAACTGATTTCTTAGCGCCTTTTACACATTTTTGTCTTCTGGGAAACGGACCTCAAGTTTGACTAATTTTTAGACCTTGAATTCTTTTTTGAAAACCCTTCTATATGTTTTAGAATGCCGCTTTGCTTTTGATTCTGAATTTCCAAATTATATGATTCATAAAAATAAACCATGATATATATGAAGGCATGAATAACTAAAGTAGAAAGTAAACAATTAAAACCCTCCAAAATGGCTATCATGACCAAATGTGACCAAAGTGTTTGATAGAAATGGTGATAAAATCAGGCAACAAGGCATAAAATTCAAGAAACAATCACAGCAGCAAACTGCTCTCAATAATACATACTCAAAACTCTCAATACTCAAAACTCTCAAAGATCAGTACAATGCATTAAAACATTACAGACCAAGGTGTTATCTTGTTGTTATGATGTTGTTATAATGTTGATAAAAGCATTACTAAACGATCATACACCAAAAGTTAAAGAATCATTCAATGGAGACTGGTAACCTTTCTCAAAAATATATTCAAAAATATTTCATTGAGAGAAAATATATTCAAAAATATTTCATTGAGAGAAAATTCACCAAGGCTTTTAACTGCTTCTAATCTTTAACTTATTTAATATCTTGTTTTTTTTTCTATACATACACAATGTATCATTTTCTTTGTCTGCATAAGCAAGCTCTTGTTGTTTCCTGGCAGTTTGTTTACCTTGCTCTTTCTCCTGCTTTTGTCTCTCTTTTTTTCTGTTTTTTCAAAAGCTTAGCTACAATTTCCTTCATTTCCTGAAATAAATAAAATCAATTAATGAATTATCATTAATTTACACATGGCATTTATACAAGGCTAAAACAACTTTAAACAGCAAATGTAACATATAAGTAAAATCAAATAAAGTTGACCAAAACATTTCAATTAACAGGATGAGATTTGCTTTACAGGGTTCTCAACAGAATTTCAGAATAGGGAGTCTCAGACTCTTCACTCAGGAAACTCAAAGAGTCCCCAGCCTATATCTTAAAGTCCTGGACATAAATTAAGGAGTCCCTAACATTCAAAAAAATAGAATAAAAAATGAAAACGATAGAAAGAAAAATGAAAAGCACATGCTCTGGGGTCAACAGAATTTAATGATGATGAGTCCTGCACTCTTCAATCATATAACACAGAAGTCCTCAACCTATATCTGATAGTTCCAAACATACATTCAGAAGTCCTTTAATTTCAAAAGGATATGAACAGCACATGCTTATTATTTTAATATCAAGACAGAGTTCTTAATCATTTATAATATCACACTACAAAGACAATATTTTCAGTAAACAGAACATTAAGTTAAAACTTTAATTTATGAAGAGGATGAGCAATGGAAGGCATGATCATATTTCGAAACTGGTGTGCGTGTGTCTGTGGCAATTTGTGTTATTAGCTTTAAAAACATTCGGTCATATCGCTTACAATTTCAACAGTGTGGCAGTTTATGGTGATGACTAGCACTGGGACATCCTGCAAAAGACATGTAGCTTCCCACCCAGTCACATTATCGTAAGACAGGCTTTAGTGAGACCACTTTATAATGAAATGCCACAGTGAGATCACTTTATAACAAAATGTCATAGTCAGATCACTTTATAATGAAGTACATCGAACATAAATTTACTAACTATTATTGCGTTTGGATATACTGACTTATAACAGGAACTGTATAGATGTGTAATAATAAATGGCATAATACTGACAGCATGTGGACATAATTGATCTCTACAGGAAAAAAACTTTAATTGAAATTCTTGCATCATAAACTTTATGAAACTACCAAATTTATATAAATTTACTTTTTCTCTCCTCCACTGTTCAGCAACTATCTTTCTCTTCAGCTTCTTGGAGGGTTTTACTGCATGGGGTCATTCTGAAAAAGGTCATGTTAAAACTTTAAAGTATTTGATACTTTGGACAAACTATTTGATTATGTAAATATGATTTGATCAATCAGGGTACAATTCAAATAATCAAGTATCTTGTCTTGAAATTAAAAATCTAAATGAATAATGTAATCCATTTATACTGTAAACATACTATCCATGTATAATTTAAAACATAATCAATGTATATTGTAAACATTTAATCCATGTATAATGTAAACATTTAATCCATGTATAATGTAAACATGTAATCCATGTATACTGTAAACAATGTAATCCATGTATACTGTAAACATGTCATCCATGTATACTGTAAACATGTCATCCATGTATACTGTAAACATTTAATCCATGTATAATGTAAACATGTAATCCATGTATACTGTAAACATTTAATCCATGTATAATGTAAACATGTAATCCATGTATAATGTAAACATTTAATCCATGTATAATGTAAACATGTAATCCAAGTATACTGTAAACATTTAATCCATGTATAATGTAAACATTTAATCCATGTATAATGTAAACATGTCATCCATGTATACTGTAAACATTTAATCCATGTATAATGTAAACATTTAATCCATGTATAATGTAAACATGTAATCCATGTATACTGTAAACATGTAGTCCATTTACACTGTAAACATGTAGTCCATGTATACTGTAAACATGTAGTCCATGTATACTGTAAACATGTCATCCATGTATACTGTAAACATGTAATCCATGTATACTGTAAACAATGTAATCCATGTATACTGTAAACATGTCATCCATGTATACTGTAAACATGTAGTCCATGTATACTGTAAACATGTAGTCCATGTATACTGTAAACATGTAATCCATGTATACTGTTACATATATTTGATTTAGGTTATTCATTTTTTAATTTGTTTGTTTGTCGGTTTCAGGATTGGCATTTTAAGTTTAAGATTTGTTCATGGGGGGGGGGGACCTGTACTTTACAAAATAAACACCAGGTGTTGACCTCATTTCTGACCTGGCTTCAGAGTTGTAAACAAGCTTTTAAAATGATTGGTTGGTTCCAAGGACATTATGGAGCTTTGTATAAACTTCTGTTTTTAGTTGGGTCATACGGTGGGTACGTGACTTTTTGAACGTAAATTTGTTCAAAAAGATTGTAGAAGATCACGTGAACCCTTTCTTGTTTACATAAAAACAGGTATATAAAATATGTTTTGGAGCAAACTATTCAGTAGAACTGGGGTTGTTAGAATATTAAGATGTGTCGTTTTGAGTTACCTTGTATTGGAAATTATTCAATTTGTTTGGATTCAAGAGGATTTATTTTGTTATTTATCTGGAAAAGAATTGTGCTCATAGAATTTTATTACCAAGAACTAACTTCATCAAGTGACATCGTCTTCCATCTTGGATATTTCGCTGGGATTCGAACTTGGAATTATTTGGACATTTTATTACCAGGACTTTTGCAATTTCTCTAGTGGATAATATTTTGAATTATTTTTGATTAATTTTGGAATTGATTCTTAAAACCATAAGTTTATTTTTCTTTTCTGGAAAATATTTGTGCTCAATAAATTGTTTATTAAGTTTTTACAAGCTTGTTATTTTCACTCTTTCTATGTTACTCTTTATTCGAGCCTAAGCATGTAACAATACTGTAAACATGTAGTCCATCTATACTGTAAACATGAAGTCCATTAAGCACACAAACTGTGATAAAATTAAGAACTATTTAATTAACATAAAATAAAATCAGTATGACTACCACACACTACATTATTTCTCTTGATCAAATTGTGAATAATTATTGTTATTCTGAGTATTCAATACTGGTTGGTGTTTTGGTTATTCTCCTCATTACACATACACATCGCTTAAATGTAAGTTGGTCACTAAGCAAGTCACTGAAACTAGTGTGTTACAGATAAGGAATTGTTGGCTATATGGTAGTTTATTGAATATTTCAAACATTACCTGATGGGAATAAAAAATTAACAGCAAGAAGTGATTACCAAGCTCTATGTGGTTGTTGAAAGATAAAAAGGTTAAAATAGCTAGATGACTAGAAATATTGTCTACCTATGAATTTACTGTAGAGTATAGACCAGGTTCCAGAAATGGGACTGTAATTGTTCTGATGTAAACACAGAAGAATGTCTGAAATGTCGGCCATGTATGAAATCTCAGCAGAGGGTAAAATATATGCAGAGCGGCCCACAACCATTTATATCAAACACATGTAGAGTGAAAATAAACAAGTTGAATGATCAAATATGGAATAGATATATCAATATATTTTTTAACTCATCAGTCAAGTTCTAGTGCTGATCATGGCAGTTCTCAACTTGGTGAACCTTCCATGTTTTCTGTGTCAGGGTCAGACTGAATTGTATCATAGCCATCATCTGAAGTATCAGCTGGTCAGATAAGATCAGGATTACAAGCTGGTCAGATAAGACCAGTGTTACAAGCTGGTCAATAAGACCAGGGTTACAAGTCAGTAATGTGTAGCAAAAGTAAATAGTAATTCCTATGAAACAAGGCGATTCCTAAGTTGAGATCAAAACTGCAGGATAATTCTGACCGTCTTCAGTGTTATAAAGTTGTCTAGTCTGCTGCATCTGAAGATGGGGTTTAAGATAAGCAGTTTACATGAGTTGTAGAGAAGATACAAGAAATTATCAAGAGTATCATTTGAGTATCATTTATTGCTTTAGGTGGATGTCTGGCACTAGGGCAGCATGCTGCAGACATGAAGCATTATGTCTCACACAGTCATATTATCCTGACACCAGGCTGACCAGGAATGAGTGTGTGTGTGTCTGTGCGTGTGTGCGATTTGGATTATTAACTAAGCTTTAACAACTGTTCGGTCATATTGCTATGATGTCTGCAGTATGGCAGTTTATGGTGATGTCTAGCACTGGGTCATCATGCCAGACATGTAGCATTATTTCCCACTCAGTAACATTAACCTGACACAAGGCTGACCAATCCTAACACTAACCTCTTAATGTTGAGTGCCAAGTGAGGGAGATGTTAGTAAATTTGTTATGTCTTTGGTATGACTCAGCCAGGGTTCAAACCCATGACCTCCTGCATCCATGGCGGATGCTCTAACCACATAAAGGTGAGCAGTTTGTTTATTGTTTTTATTGTTTATTATTTATCACCTTGGTCTTATACTAAAATTAGTTACATTTTAAGCATTGAAATTATAATTAATTTGGTCCCAGGGTTGTTTCTCCTGGCCTCCATGTATAGCCTATAGTGTGCTGAAAAATGGCATTAAGCCCTACAACAACAACAAATCATTTCCTTGCTATGCTAGCAGATTGAAGATGTGTGTTGTTTTTATTAAGGTTTATGCATATGGCAGGAAACAATAACATTTGTTGTTTAAAGTCTTCAGCATATTTTTTAATGGTTATGGTTATATTTATGCATAGTTTGATTTATCAAGTTACAGTCAATATCATGCATATCATCCAGATACTGTTTTATTTCTTGCAGGCTAACAATATTTTTAGTTTTTGTTAAGTTTATTGTATAGGAATCAATTATATATTTATTTAACTGGTTTATTTTACTAAATAGGGCATATATATATATATATATATATATATATATATTTATTTAACTGGTATTTTTTACTAAATAGGGCATATATCTTGTATTGTAATTCTTTTTATGTTTGTCAAGGCACTTCACTTGAAGCAATGGGTAATGTCCAGATTTAGCATGTTTACAGCAGTGTTACATTGGGGGGGGGGGTATAAACTATTGGTCAAGTACTTTTTTTAACATTGATACTTTTGACAATATTGCTCACGTGCATTATTATGTATTGTTATCCTTAAAATAATTAGCCATGTGTTTAATATTGCAATATATAAGGATTTATCATATTTATAGAAGTTTTACATGGGGATAGGTGGGTCGTGTCAATGTGTGATGAGCATGTGTTTAAGAACAATCGGCAGTGAAATTCGTTGGCTGTGTACGAAACCCACTCTAATGTTATAAACACATGGATCTGTTATATAATTTACCTATTGTTTGTTGTTTTGATTTTGCGGTTGGCCGTTGTTTTCTTCGCTTTTACTTCTTCTTGGTCAAATACATGTACGGTGTTTGAACTCAAGCGGTGACCTCGCTAAAGTTCACTTCCGGGTAAACATTTGATCACGCGCTGTTTTGATTAAAAATTCCATTTTGGCTGAAAAATGCTGGTAGATATAATAAAAAGTAACATATTTCATTTCCATATCCTGATGCATAAAAATAATATATTTTGAAAGTCATTGTAGTCAGCCATATATGGAGTCGTAAAAACATAGGGGGTGGTATCCCGTTCGTATAAAATCATTATTATTTCGGTTACTAGAAACACCGAAATACACTGAAAAAACGAAATACGCATGTATTTACATGTTCTCTCTGTATATATCGGGTTTCCACACACACATTATTATTTGATTTTGTTTGAATAATAATATAAAGCAAAATAAATTATGATTTATGCGATATTGATACGAATTATTTACTTTTTCCTAGTCAATTGGTCGTACTTGATTGGACAGATTGATTGTTCCGGAACGAGTTTGTATGATTAACGACTGATCTTTCCGGAACGAAGGTTATCTCCAAGACGGACGGTTAAGTCGGCTTAATTTATCATATATTGTGGCTTGTTACCATCACAATATTAGTGACTCTTGCATTATATACACTTTTGGTACTTTGTTACATTTCACTTTCACTTGGTGTAAGTAGTGTAATTAGCTTCGAAATATCACTTGACAGTAAAAGTAATCAGATATCCAACACTGGACTAGAACTGATACACACCAACCGCTCGTTTATGTTATACATTCACTAGGGTTTAAATTCCATAGTAAATATACTCTCAGAGCAGATTTTACTCCCCTTTCAAGCTGTATTGATGTCTAGTATTTCATAAATACTATATTACGCCTTCTGCAGTTATTCTTCAATAACATATAATATTACATGGTGGCAACAGTAAAAACGCAAGATTGAAATTATCAGCGTTGAAAATGGCATTATTTCAATTTACAAATCCGGACAAATTTGATTTTTCGAGACCTGAATCTTGGGAACAGGGGTTACAGCGCTTGAAACGCTTTCGTCAAGCATCTGGACTTAGTAAAATAAGAGGAAGAGATTCAAGTGAATACCTTGATTTATTCCCTGGGAAGTGAAGCTGATTCCATTATGTCTTCGTTCAACCTGACAGAGAAAGATCAAAAGAAGTGGAAGCCTGTGACAGATAGATTCATGCAATATTTCATTCCAGTGAGTAATGTAATTATTGAAAGAGCAAAATTTAATCAAAGAAAACAGGAAGAGGGAGAAACAGTGGACAGTTTTGTTACAGCTATCTGTGTGTTATCAGATAATTGTAATTTCGGGCCATTAGATGATGAAATGATCAGAGATCCACTTATAGTTGGACTGCGAGATTCAAAACTGTCGGAACAATTGCATTTAGATGCGAATCTAACCCTAGAATCTGCTCTTAGTCAAGCTCGAAAAAATGAGACTGTGATAAAGCAACAAACAACGATACGAGCAAGTGGAGATCGAATGACTGAAATGGAGGCAGTAAAATCGTCTTCACTGAAATATTGGAAACAAAAGCATAAAACGCCAAATGTTCAACGAAATAATGTCAACAGACAAGGATGCATGAAATGTGGAAAGAATGAAAATGATTCTCGAGATCGATGTCCAGCAAAAAAAGTGAAGACAACAAGATTTGCAAAATTTAACAAATAATTTAATTTCCTAGAACAACAAGGTAAAAATGAGAAAAATAACTTATGTTTTAAGAATAAAAAACCAAACAATCCAAGAATAATCCAAGAATGAGAAATCGAAGTCCTAGCAATAAAATGTTCTAATGAAGTTGAGTTCGACTCCCGACGAAAATCCCAAATAGAAGGCGATGATATAGTCAGTGTAATTGTCCAAGAATAAATTCCGATCACAAGTATTTCCAGGGATACATAATCTCAGAATCCAAATAATTTGAAGAAAATATAAAATTATACTCTTACTGGTCACAACCAAACAACTCTATGATATCCTAGTGTTTAAAAGCCCAACTGAAATAATATCTCAAAACATCAATATTAAATATGGTACTGAACTAAACGGACACCCACATGAGGGTTTTCCTACCGGTAAAAGCAGAATATCGAAATAATTATTACATGTTTCGAGAACAACGCAGAAGTTATTTACATGTTAAAGGTCACGTACACCCATTGTAGCCTCGATTTCACTTTATGAATCACACACTAGGAAAGAATTCGTAAAAATATTTTTTTTACTGTTTAGTTAAAATGCATGAATTAAGGTCAGAAACTTAGTCCGTTTTAGATACAAAGTACTAATATTAGGTTTTTGAAAAACTGAACTGAATTTCCCGAATATGTAATGGAATAAATAAATTTAAAAAGTAAAACTAAGAAACAAAAAAGTAAATTAAATCAAATATAAATTAAATCCAATATGCATAGGAGTGTGCCACCAGTACATGTACTCATATGCCATCAGCGTATAATGTTGGTGACCTGTATTATTAGTTGCACCTTTTATTTTTCCTCCTCATTTGGAAAATATTCATACCAATATTATCTTGTGTGTAGTGGTGTAATTACAGTGATTAATATATATGTATATACACACCCACACACGTGTGTGTGTGTGTGTGTGTGTGTGTGTGTCAGATACGATGTACACAAGTCTATTTAAAAAATCTTTTTCTGTAGTGTGTGAATTCTTCTTGTAGGTCACATGTCCTACATTTCCTGTTTATTACCGTGGACATTTGACCTGTGTGTCATACAGCTTAAATATGTGTGTTGTAAATTGTGGACGCGGTATGCTGAATACTACATTGAAATAGAAGCCCCGAGTGGCCGAGTGATCCAAAAGCGCTCTCCGTTACGAATCACTGCCATCTCACTTCTGTCTGCGTGGGTTCGAGTCTCAGATTCGGCCAATGTGGATATGTGAGAAAGCTTGCCAGTAGCTTTTCGTGGGTCGGTGGTTCTTTCCGGGGGGTTTCCCGGATTCTTCCTTCACCAGTAATACTGGCAGCCATGCATAGCCTATCGTGCGCTGAAAAATGGCGTTAAACCCTACAACAACTACAACAACATTGAACTCACTGCAGACAATATTTCAAGTAAGTAACTGTGACCAACATTTCATCTTTGACTGCACGTTAGGTCACTTTCTCACAAAATCATACAGTGTTATGTGTCTTTATCTTTGACTGCACGTTAGGTCACTTTCTCACGAATTCATACAGTGTTATGTGTCTTTATCTTTGACTTCACTTTAGGTCACTTTCTCACAAATTCATACAGTGTTATGTGTCTTGGTGTTGATGCTTTCATCTTAGAAATTTCATTATTTGAAATGTAGGCCAATGTGACCAATATTTCATATTTCAATGTCTTTACTCAAAGATGTTCACTTATCATTTTCTACCAAGTTTATATTGACTCTTTAGATTATGTTGTGTAGTATTAATTCATATCCACAATTAGGGAGTTGCTTGCTTAAGTAAATGTGGAAAAGTGTATCGGTCAGATTTCTTGTGTTGTGTCATGGCATAATTGAATTCAACAGCTAGTTGGCACTACCTTTATTGTGTTCCGTTAGGTCTAGCAGTCTAGTTTTGATGCATTAAACCACGTAACCTTTTGTCACGGAATGTTGTAGTTTTTATTTAGGAAAGACATGTACTCGGGTTTTGTTTATCGTGTGCAACGATACCCGAGGGTGATTTTTTTTTATTTATATATATATGGGCAGTTGTACTTCGGAATCGTGAGTACAATTCGCTATATGCCGCTCGTGCAAAGTGTTCTTGATACGGAGCACGAATCCGTATAAATACTTTGCTATATGTAAAGGGTCTTTACATTACTACGGGTTTTGGCAACAAGCGGCTGAATTAAAGGATTACATTTCTGACATTACGATCCAACGCTCCAGTCTTGTCGGAAATGCTTCCATCCTTAAAAGGAGCAATCTAATGGAAACTACAGAAACTATATGATGGAATCAAAAAACTAGAGGATACTAAAAAGATAAAAGAAATATACAAATGAAAAGACAGGAGAGAAGGATATTTACAGATAATAGATAAGTGAGAAAGGAAACGAATAACCAGAACAAGCACGCATTGCACGTGGAAAAATGGCGGCTTCACGGAGGACTATGCTGAACCTGCAAAAATATTTTAGAACTAGACGAGTAATAAGAACTGATGGAGACTATATAGAATGCAGATATAAAGAGGGAACACAGCAGTTAAAATTTCCGGACAGACAAGGGCAAAATTTACCAACGTCAACAGCAGTTCTAACATGTCTACAAATGTTAGATGCAGAAATAATGAAGAAAATCTATTCTATAAATTATACCAAAGATGGCTACAACATAAGGTATAAAGGTAACACACCTGCCTTAGAGTATGGACAAGAAATTTTTATATTGGGAAATAATGTAATTGTTCAAAAACCGGAACCTATCATGAGGAAAATAAAAAAACGGACAGGCGAATTACATATAGAAGGCATCCCAATGGAAATACCGATAGAAGATGTAGTTGAATGGACAGAAGAAAAGTTTGGGATAAAAGTGGAAAACTACCGCCTAGGGAAAGTTAAGGGGTTTGAAATCTTCAATGAAACAAGGATAATGGAAATTGAAAAATCAAAAATGAAGATGATAAAGCGAGCTTGCTTTTTACATGGTTTTCTCATTAAAACATGGTATAAAGGGTGTATTTATGACAGGAAATGCAGTAAATGTGGATCATTTGGACATACACCCAGAAAATGTCCAGGAAGTGAGCGTCTACTTGTTGAAGAGATGATTTTGGAAGTACAGACCATAAATGAAACACAAGAAAAATTTGAGGAAAGTAGGATAGATAACATAGAAAGCAAAACAAATGAACAACAAGTAGAGAAACAAGAAACAAGAGAAAACAGAGAAGAACTACAACTAGAAGGGATACAACAGCAACAACAGAAACAAGAAACAAAGACAAAGAAAAAGAAAAAGAAAAAAGCATCCAAAAAAGCGATAAATCAACAAGAACAAGTTTATGGAAAACAAGAGAGTACAAATACCCAGAAAGAACAAGAACAGGATGTACTAGAAGCCGTTACAACTACTCGGAATGTTGAACCCATAGGGCAAAAACAACAACAACAAAAACAAGCACAAATAACAACAAAAGTCACGCAACCAATGAAAAAGAGGAAAATAAAAGAGACTAGCCAGGAAGAAATACAGACAAAAGAACTAGTACAAACAAAATCAGAACAATTCGGGAAGAAAACAAATCTAGAAGAAAGTGTACCTTTCCATGAAATAGAAAGATTAACACCAACACCTGAAGATTATGAGGAGGCTCAAAAATATTTTGAAAATATGGACAGTGATGACCCAGAAAGAACACAAAGTGAGATAGAAAAGGACAAAAAAGAATATCAAGAATATATGGCAAGGTTGAACAAAAATACCCCAGATAGGAAAGGCAGAAGGAAGGAAAAAAGAAAACTGGACAGGAAGGAACAACTAGAAAGAAGAAAGGATCTGAAATCAGATGAATGTCTTTAAATTTATATAAATATATATAGATATTTATACTTACATATAAAAAAAAAAAAAAAAAAAAAATATAAAAATTTTAAAAAAAAAAAAAAAAAAAAAAAAAAATATATATATATATATATATATATATGAATAATATAAAAAAAAAAAAAAAAAACAAAAAAAAAAAAATTATACTATAGCACACATTTCAAACGAAAACAGGAGGGCCTTTCCCTCAAATGGTCTGCAAAGATCAGAGGAAAGACGACCCCTCCAAAAAAAAAAAAAGAAAAAAAAAAAAAAAAAAAGGTTTCAAGCAAAATATCTAACCAAGGATAGATAAGCTCGTTGTCGTATATATATGTGGATTTACTTTTTCCTGCTTGTTCTTCAAAAGGTTAATTTTTCCTTTATATCACCTTTGTTTGAATTATTCACAGCACTTTCTTTTCCTTTTTTGTATTTGCATAAATTTGTTAGCAATCTATACTTTATTGAAATGGAACAAACAGGGGAAAACCCTAACCAACCCCTAGGGATCAGATCGAGATTAAATCTGTATTTCAAATGCACTGTTGAAGACCATATTCTGATGGCGCACCACCCAAAAGGGTGCCAATTGCTGGTATCAAGTGCAGATACAACTCCTAAACAAATAGAGATTTTGGCAGCGTTGAAAGCCATGTCGGTTGACATGAGTAAAATTGCTGCATTGCAAAATGCTGGACCAAAGAGGTTCATGTTATACCCAAAAGATCAAGAGGTTCAAGTTCTAAACATTGACTCATTTTTGGTTAGAGAGATAAAAATGTTTGTCCATGACGCCCCTCCTATTGAAAGGGAGCTGGGCCCAAAAATGGTCGAGGTACACTTCCATGGCCTCCCATATTCAATTGATACTATAGAGTTGGAAATGAAGCTCCATCAAAGATTCCAAGTAACTAGCAAAGGGCATAAATATGGGAACTCTTGGGGCTTTGACGGAATAACCACTGCAGTAAGACTTATTAGAGTCGAAAAAGACCAAGCAGTCAAGATACCCCCGTATTTCTATGTGCTGGGATTTAGAGTACGCTCATGGTACAAAGGATGTGAGCAGGACAGAAAATGCACAAAATGTGGGGAAAGGGGTCACGGTCCTTGGGATTGCAAAAAAGTACACACCCAAGACTCCATATGCAGATGCTCTGCAAAATAAGACTAACACAAATGAGGGATGGGTCCAGGTGGGCAATAGGAAAGAGCCTGTGTCTCAGGTTATCTTGCCCACTTTCATACATATTAACCCTTTTCACACTCTTATAACTGAGGTAGAAGAAGTGGTGGAAGCTTTACCAGAGGGAAAAATGCCTAAACCCCAACAAACCTCAACCCCAACCAAAATTAGCAACAAAAAGACCAACAAGAAGAGGAAGGCGGAGAGCCTCTCTTCCTCTTCTGAGGCTTTAGATCCTTTAGAAGATAGTGTCATAGAGACACAAATTCCAACCATAGAATCATCCAAAACTAACAAAACACCTAAGAGAACTGAGGAATCGAACTCAGACTCAACTCCGGAAAAAGACCTAGACTGTAATATGGACACCCTCACCTCAATGGAAAACAATGGAACTCAACAAACCAATGTTTTTGAAAATACTCTTTATTCTAATGTCACCAGTGATTTCGATATACCTGTCAGTGACACTTTATCCGAGAACAATGACCCAGGCTCCCCTCAAACGGGGGAAGATGCAACTAATAATTTATAAACAATAGTCACTAAATTCTAATCACTTAAATTGGTGGCCACCTGGGAGGGAAAAAAACAGAAATGGAGGAACAAAGCTTCCGTTTGCTGTCAATAAATGTTAATGGATTAAATCCAGAAAAAGTTAATAAGTTAACACAAATAAGGAAATTTGACTTACTATTCATACAAGAGACACACAATGGACTAACAGACGAACTCAAAGAACAACTTGAAAGAAAGCTGGATTGCATTATAATTCAAAGTGACTATGTAGGGAGGGATAAAGGGGGAGGGATTGCAATTTTGATAAAAAATAAAGTAGGAGTTAAATGGGAAAGAATAGAGGAGGGGGATTTTTTTAAAGGGAGACTTATTCATTTAAAAATAGAAAATTGTCATTTTTTAAACATATATATGCCAGCAGCTATTAATATGAAACGAGCCTTTGCAACACAACTTATGGAGTACTTGGATAACTATATAGGGGAAAATTTGATAATAGGTGGGGATTTTAACTGGGTGGAAAATGACATAGACAGAAACACAAAAATTACACGTTCTGACTTAGAGATTATGGACATAATGAAACTGATAATGGAATCATTAGATTTGGTCGACATATATAGACGTTTGAATTTACTAAGGGTGGAATACACTTATACACGAGGGAATACATCAAGTAGATTAGATACATTTTGGGGCACACTTTTTGGAACAAATAAATATATAAAATCAGGGATATTAGATTATCAAATTTCGGACCATAAACTAATTTATTTAGAAGTAGGGATAACTAAAAGAACAAAATGGGGTAGGGGATCATGGAAATTAAATATAAAAATCTTAAATACTGTGGAATTTATAGAAGAGATAAAAAGGGAAATAGAGGATTTTAAAAATAAAGGGAATAACGACATCATAGAAGAATGGGATAAACTTAAAGTTAAATTTAAAAAAATAGCAATTTATCATTCCAAATTAAGGGTTAGGAACTTTAAACTAGAAACAGAAGCTATAGAAAATTTAATAAAAACAACAACAACACAGAACACAAAAGAAACATTAGTATTAAGATTAGAAAAATTAAAGAAAGACTATCATAAAGGGAGGGAAATAAAAGCAGGTATATTTACAAACCTATATGAAACTGCAGGGGGTTTATATAAAAGGGAAGAATTAAGAAGAGGGGGGGAAAGAACACTAGAAAGATTAAATACGGGAAGGGAAATACTTGAAGACAAAACTCAAATACTGGATTACATACGGAATTACTATAAAGACCTATATACTTCAAAGAGAATAGCAGACGAAGATATAGAAACATACTTACGTGAGACAAATTGTGAGAAAATTACCTCAGAACATAGGAACAAATGTGAGGAATTTATATCACAAGACGAAATAATAGAGACAATAGGGAAATTAGGGAAAAATAAATCACCAGGGAGAGATGGACTTTCTGCGGAATTCTATCAAAAATTCTGTGGGGAGTTGTCACCAATTTTAGAGTGGTTATATAATAATATCGCACTTAGAAATAGTAAAATGTCTAACACAATGAGGGAGGGTATGATAACACTAATATATAAGGGAAAGGGAAATAGGGATGAAATAAAAAACTGGAGACCCATCTCACTCCTTAATGTAGATTATAAAATTGTTAGTAAAATCTTAACGGAAAGGGTCAAAAAGTGTCTTGACCCAATTATAAATATAAATCAAACAAGTGGGCCAAAAGGAAGAGATATACAAAATAACATTTTAAACATTAAAACTATAATTGATCACATTAATATAAATGGTACTACTAGTGCTATGGTACTAATTGATCAAGAGAAAGCCTTTGATCGACTTGAGCAGAACTATATATATAAGACACTAGAAAAATTTGGATTTGGAGAAAATTTCCAAAATTGGACCAAAATTCTGTATAATGATATAAACTCGATTGTACAGGTAAATGGAGCAAAAACGGAAAAATTTGAAATTCAAAGATCAGTGAGGCAAGGTTGCCCACTATCTATGCTATTATACGTAATAGCAATAGAAATTCTTAGTACCAAAGTTAGGAATAACTCAAAAATAGTAGGGATAAAAGTTCCAAACATCAAAGAAGAAGTTAAGATGTTACAACATGCTGATGATTGCACAAACTTTATCCAAGATGGAAAATCCTATATTGAACTAATAAAGGAATTTGAAAAATTTGGGAAAGTTTCATGATCTAAGATAAATCCTGATAAAACTGAAATTTTATTAATAGGGAACTGGAGAGGTAAGAAACATGATCTGCCTGCTCTTCTTATTAAAGACAATATAAAAACATTAGGTATAAATTTTGGAAAAGACGAACTGAAAAACAATCTAAGAGAAATAAAAGAAAGTTTTAAGAAAAATTTGACAATCTGGGCACCATTGCCAATATGCTTAATGGAACGAGCACAGGTTGCAAAGAATTACATGTATGTGCACTTAAATTACAAATTAAAAACAGTAGACATAAAAAATGCAACACTAAAAAAAATAGATAACGATATTATTAAATACTTATGGGCTTTTAAAATACATTACACAAACAAAGATACTCTATACAGGGAGGGGAAGAGGGGAGGTCTAGGTCTCCCCCACCCCACCCTAATTAAATACACCAACATTTTAAATAGATTTAAGGAGATTCAAGTGGAGCCAAAAATAGCTTGGCAAGGGCTCTACATATATTATTTTGGTTTCTCTATGAAGCAGAGAAATGACATATATAGGAATAATAAATTAACAAAAATCTTAGATGTGCCAAGAAAATTAAGATCAATAAAAGATTTATTGTTTAAATATAGGGATGTTAAAGAATTTTGGGATACTGATACAAAATGCACATACAGATGGCTAGCACAAAACACAATAAATAAGGACAAAAATAAGGTAGAACAAAAACACATGAATATTAACTGGGATGGGGATGGGGAAACTGGGTCAAAATTCGATCCATTAAAATGAAAAGTACCTTGTTCAAATACATGCATGATGCATGGTTGACAGGGGAAATAGCAGTGCGACGGCATATGATCGCAGTGTCGCCAAAATGTCCACTATGCAAAAACTTTTCTTTTTCCAAAAAACATGTTATGACAGAATGTCTAACAAATATAACTGATAGAAACAAAATTGTGAATAACATTATACAAAATCAATTATATAGCAATATACAAATATTATATTTAGATGGCAAATTTCAAAAGATACTGTTAGACGAAATAACCTCATTTATAATTAGGAATATGATAGCATGCGGACCAATACAAAATTATGGGGAAAATTTTAGATAAGGAGGGTTCAGGGAACTCAGGAGGAGAAAAGTACGAGCAATGAGAGCACGGGGCTATATCACATGGCGCTACGCGAAGTGGACAGGCCCGTGACAGAGTTTGGAATAAAGCTCACCTAGAGACATATCCACTATCAAAACAATTCACGGATTAGATAGGCTGTATAGTTTAGAATTGTTTCTTTTCCCAACAAAGCATGCTATCATATGAAATCACTGGTGATTTAATTGTTTACTCTGTGGAGATTTGTGAAAATCTACACAGAAAGCCCGTTTAAAGGGAAATATAAAATAATCTTTTGGAATGGAATAAGGAATTAATAATAAATAAATAAAGATCACAAAACAGATCGAAACGGGTGAAGTACAAACAATAATAAAAAAATTGTACGAATCCCATTTCGATCCAAGTGATCTAGTATATAAATAAGAAACTTACCAAACATGGAACATAATAGAACTAACATTAAAACAATAGATTGGTTTCAACCATTTTAAATTAAAACTAAGACACCATGTTTAGTACCAAATTCAAAATTTTTAAAGTAATTAAATACAACTTAAATATATATATATTGAAATAAATACCGTTTAGTGGTATTTATATGGTTAGAAAAACTGGGAAATATTTGACAAGAATGGCTATCCTTACAAAAACATACAGTATTCATATGAATACATATAGCAACATACACATAGCACAACACAAATAGCATACACAGGATACAGGAAAACCCCTAGCCAGGGTTAACTTTAAAAGATAAAGACAGACACCCATGATGGACCTTTAGGTTCGGGTGGAAATGTCATAGGAAAACACTAAGGACCAAAATATCCTCCTATTATCATATAATCCCGATGGGAAAAAATTAAGGATAGGTTTAAATTAAATGGAATTTATTAAAAAACACAAAACTACATATCGGGGGGAACACACTCACACATGAAACTTTTTTATTAGTTTTTTCAATAGGGGGAGGGGGCATCTGTCTGGTGCCCCCCCCAAAAAAAGGTTTAAAGCAAATTTGCTAAATAAGTGTGTTTTCAGCTTACTTGAGTTCTTTGTGGATATTTGGATTATAATTTATCTGTCTACAAAAGGAATACGTTTTTCTTATACTCACCTTGTTTTTTCAATTTGTTTTTCACTGCACTTTATAGTTTTTTCTTTTTATTTTCTATATTTTGGGTTCATTTGTTTCACAGCGTCAAATGGCACATCAGGAACAAGTTTCACATGATGGTAGGGGATCAAGGTCCAGGCTGAATTTGTATTACAAATGCACGGTGGATAATAATATGCTTGTAGCACACCATCCCCAAGGGTGTCAGATCCTAGTGTCTGGATCGGATGAGACGCCCAAACAACTCGAGATTTTGGCGACATTCAAAGCGATGGGGATAGATATGAAAAAAATTGTATGTTTGCAAAACGCTGGCCCTAAGCGTTTTATGTTGTATCCCCGGGATAAGGAAACCCCTGTTTTGGACGTAGATGAGTTTAGGGTAAAAAACATCACAATGCATGTTCATGCTGCTCCACCAATAGAAAGGGAATTAGGTCCAAGAATGGTGGATGTACATTTCCATGGGCTCCCTTTCTATATTGACACCCAGGAAATTGAGGAAAAACTTAAGGATAGGTTTGGGGTTCAGGCTAAGGGAACTAAATATGCAGATTACTGGGGTTATGCAGGTGTCACTTCAGCAGTTAGGATTGTAAAAGTAGAAGAGGGTCAGGAAAAGAAAATTCCCCCATACTTTTATGTATTGGGATTTAAATTGAGAGCATGGTATCGGAACTGCGAAAGAGACAGGAAATGCTTTAAATGTGGACAAGTTGGGCATGGTCCATGGGAGTGTGGCATGGGAATGGCCGCACAGGGGACATCGATAGCAAATGTACCTTTGCTTGATGTTCCTAATGAAACTAACCCTAACACATGGGCAAAAGTAGCGAAGGCAGCTAAACCTGTTCAACTACAATTTCCTGCGTTTACGCATTCTAACCCGTTTGCAATATTACCACAAGTAGAGGGTGAAGGGTCCTCTCCTAAGGGAAAAGGACCCATACCAAGGCGAGTTATATCCACAGCCACATCTACTCCAATCAAAATCAGTGCAAAAAAATGTCAACCCAAGCAGAAAAAGAGGAAGGTGGAAATCGTTTCATCCTCGGATGAAGATATTCCTCAACACAATGAGAAATATGAGAAGGAGACTCCTTCTCCTTCTCTTGTGGGTATGACAGTAGAACCAAATTAGGCAAAAGATGGAAATGAGATTGACAATTCACATTTAGAAGTTTCTGAAGAATCTGTGTTGGATGAAAATGTGTCATCCAATGCAAATATGGACACCTTAAATACAACCATTAACACTGATTCTGACTCTGGAAAAGACAATTTGAATGATACATTGTACACATCTTTTCTCACCAGTGATTTCTCAATATCAGTTAGTGAATTGGAAAATACAGTGGAGAATATAGATCCAGGCTCCCCTCAAAGTGGGGAAGATATCACTACTACTCATTAACATTAGCTCAATAAATTATATCCATTTAAAAATTAGCGGCCACCTGGAGAAAAACTTAAAATGGAGGAACAAAACTTCCTTTTAAAGTCTATAAATATTAATGGTCTAAACCAAGACAAAGTTAATAAGTTACTAAAAATAGGAGACTTTGACTTACTTTTTCTTCAAGAGACACATTACGGACTAACTGATGAACTTAAAGAACAACTTGAACGGAAACTGGACTGTATTGTTTTAAAAAATGATCCTGATGGGAGAGATATAAGGGGAGGGGTAGCCGTTATGGTTAAAAATAGAGTAGGGATTAAATGGGAAAGGATAGAGGAGGGTATTTTTTTTAAGGGGAGATTAATCCATTTAAAAATAGAGAAGTGTTATTTTATTAATATATATATGCCAGTGTGTAATATGAGAAATGCTTTTGCAACGCGTTTAAAGGAGTACTTAGACAACTTTATTGGGGAAAATTTGATAATTGGTGGGGACTTTAACTGGATTGAGGACGGAATTGACAGAAAGACGAGGAAATTAGTGAGAAGTGACTTACAGATTAGGGACACAATGAAACTTATTATGGATTCATTAGATTTGGTTGACATATATCGACGTTTAAATTTACTAAGGGTGGAATATACTTTTATAGGAAGGGATACATCAAGTAGATTAGATAAATTTTGGGGTACATGTTTTGGCACAAATAAGTATATTAATTCAGGGATTTTAGATTACCAAGTTTCGGACCACAAATTAATTTTCTTAGAAGTAGGGATTTTTAAAAGGACTAAATGGGGTAGGGGGTCATGGAAATTAAATAATCAACTATTAAATACAAAGGAATTTATAGATGAAATTACTAAGGAAATAGCAGATTTTAAAAATAAGGGGAATATAAATATTTTTGAAGAATGGGATAATTTAAAAGTCAAATTTAAGGAAATAGCTATTAAACATTCAAAATTCAGGATTCGGAAGTTTAAATTAGAAGTAGCCGCCTTGGAAAATCTGATCAACACAACAACAATACAGGGCATTAAAAACACATTATTACAAAGATTAAAGAAATTAAAGAAAGTTTTTAATAAAGGGAGGGGAATAAATGCTGGGCTATTTACCGAATTATATGAAAATGCAGAGGGTCTTCATAAAAGGGAGGAATTAAGAAGGGGGGGGGGGAGGGAAAATTTTAGAGACTTTAAATACGGGAATGGAAATACTAGAAGACAAAACTCAAATATTAGAATATATACGGAATTACTACAAGGACCTATATACTTCACAGACAATAGCAGACGAAGATATAGAAACATACTTACGAGAGACAAATTGTGAAAAAATTACCTCAGAACATAGAGACAAATGTGAGGAATTTATATCACAAGACAAAATAGTTGAGACAATAGGAAATTTAGGTAAAAATAAATCACCAGGAAGAGATGGACTTTCTGCAGAATTCTATAAAAAATTCTGTAAGGAATTGTCGCCGATTTTAGAATGGTTATATAACAACATAGCACTTAGGAATAGCAAAATGTCAAACACAATGAGGGAGGGTATGATAACAATAATATATAAGGGGAAAGGAAATAGGGAAGAACTTAAAAATTGGAGACCCATCTCACTCCTTAATGTAGATTATAAAATTATTAGTAAAATTTTAACGGAAAGGGTCAAAAAGTGTCTTGACCCAATTATTAATATAAATCAAACTAGTGGCCCAAAAGGGAGAAACATACAGAATAACCTTTTAAATATTAGGACTATTATTGATTATATCAATACAATTGGTACTACTAGTGCTATGGTACTAATTGATCAAGAGAAAGCCTTTGATCGACTTGAACATAATTATATAATTAAGACACTAGAAAAATTTGGTTTTGGAGAAAATTTCCAAAATTGGACCAAAATCCTGTATAATGATGTTAACTCGATTGTACAGGTTAATGGAGCAAAAACGGCAAAATTTGAAATTCAAAGATCAGTGAGGCAAGGCTGCCCACTATCGATGTTATTATATGTAATAGCAATAGAAATCCTAAGTACCAAAGTTAAGAATAACCCAAACATTGTAGGAATCAAAGTTCCAAACATTAGAAACGAAGTTAAGATGTTACAACATGCTGATGATTGCACGAACTTTATACAAGATAAAAAATCCTATGATGAACTTATAAAGGAATTTGAAAGATTTGGGAAAGTCTCAGGCTCTAAGATAAATCCTGAAAAGACTGAAATTTTACTAATAGGAAACTGGAGGGGTAAGATACATGATCTACCTGCTCCTCTTATTAAAGATAATATAAAAACTTTAGGAATATATTTTGGAAAGGACGAACTGATAGTGAATTTGAAAGATATTAAAGAAAAAATTAAAAAAAATGTGGCAACCTGGGCACCTTTGCCAATATGCTTATTGGAACGAGCGCAAGTAGCAAAAAACTATATGTATGTACACTTTAATTATAAATTGAAAACAGTAGACTTTAAAGATACTACACTAAAAATTATAGATAATGATATTATTAAATACTTATGGGGTAATAAAGTCCATTACACAAACAAAAATACTTTATATAAGGGAGGGATGAGAGGGGTTTTAGGTCTCCCTCATCCAATCCTTATTAAATACACCAACATTTTGAACCGTTTTAAGGAAATTAAAGAGCCTAGAATAGCTTGGCAAGGGCTTTATATATATTATTTTGGTTTCTCTATGAAGCAGAGAAATGACATTTATAGGAACAATAGATTAACTAAAACTATAGAAGTGCCAAGGAAATTAAGGTATATAAAAGATTTATTATTCAAATATAGGGATGCTAAAGAATTTTGGGACATTGATACAAAAAGCACATACAAATGGTTAACACAAGAAACAATAAATAAGGAAAAAAATAGGATTGAACATAAATACATAAATATTCAGTGGGTTAGGGCATGGGGGAACTGGAACAATATTAAACCTATTAGGAAAAAAAGTACCCTGTTCAAATACATGCATGATGCATGGTTGACAGGAGAAATAGCAGTGAGACGGCAAATGATCGAAGTATCGCCCAAATGTCCACTGTGTAAAGGGTTTTTATTTACAAAAAAACATGTTATACTTGAATGTTCTAAGACGGCAGGTGATAGAAATCAAATTATCACAAATATTAGGTTTTCTCAGACATATGAAGAGAAACAATAATTATATTTAGATGGTATCTTAACCAATGATATTTTAATAAATATTATAGATTTTATTATAAATACTATGATAGCATGTGGACCGATAGTACCTAGGAGGGATGTTAGATAGGGAGGGAACAGGGAACTCCGGTGAGAAAAGTACGAGCAATGAGAGCATGGGGCTATATCACATGGCGCTACGCGAAGTGGACAGGCCCGTGAAAGAGTTTGGAACAAAGCTCACTGAGAGATATATACATTACAACATTTCACGGCTTAGATAGATTATAGAGTTAAGTTTTCATGTGTTTTTCTTACGGGAAGCATGCTATCATAGGAAATCACTGGTTAGAATATGTTTTTACTCTGTGGAGATCGTGAATCTACACAGAAAGTCCGTTTTTAAGGAATATAAACAATTTTGGAATGGAATAAGGGTTTAATTATAAAATAAATAAAGATTACAAAATAGATCGAGATAGGTGAAATGCAAATAATAATAAAAAATTGCATGAATCCTATTTCGATCCAAGTGATCTAGTAAATAAATAAGGAAACTACGAATATGGAACATCATAGAGCAAACAGTAAAACAATAGGGTCTTGTTTCTTTTAAGACACCAATATTTGTACTAAATTCTAAATTCTTGAAAATATATGAATTTACTGAAATAAATACCGATTTAAGGGTATTTATATGATTAGAAAAACTGGGAAAATTTGACAAAAATGGCTATCCTAACAAATAAACAATATTCAAATGAATATATAGCATCATACATATAGCACAACACAAATAGCATACACAGGATTTAGGAAACCCCTAGCCAGGGTTAACCTTGTGAAATAAGACAGACCCCCATGATGAGCCTTATGGTTCGGGTGGAAATGTCATAGATAACACTAGGGACGAAAATATCCTCCTATTATCATATAATCCCGATGGGACAAATTTAAGGTTAGGTCAGTTTTAAATGAAATTGTAAAAAAACACAAAACTACATATCGGGGGGAACACATACATACATGAAAACTTTTTTACCAGTTTTTTTATAGGAGGAGGGGGCATCTGTCTGGTGCCCCCAAGAAAGAAGAGAAGTTTCAAGGACTGTAGCTATAGGGTTATAGATCCGAGGGAGGGAGGATTGCACAACTTTAGCTGTAGGGGTAAGTACATTTTTGATACTGAGTGATAGCTTTTTGTATCACTATATTTAACTTTGCATGTTTGTTATATAGTTTTACACAGCATAATGCGTGCATTTTCTACTCTTGTTCGCGAGGCATTTAAATTGGTAAAGTAAAGCTATATTTTAAAATATAATTGTTTACTATTCAGCATTATCAAACAGGGAAGGTGTACTATAGAACCTGTCATTTTGTCATTATGATAATAATAGTCTTGATAATTTACCGTATATAACGTCATTACGTTATGTCTGTATCAAGGTTAGTACACGGTGTCGGGTATCTTTTCAGCTAATTGTATGAGGGTGTTAAACGTCCGGGGTGCCCGGAGCTGTCAAACGTCGGGAGCTGTGATTAAATACACTGGTGTGTCCAGAGCTGTTTAATGTGCCGGAGTGTCTAATGTCTAGCATCCGGAATGTCTAATGTCAAGGGTGACAAGGGTGACTCAGCGTGGAGCTGTCTAAATGACCAGAGTGTCTGGAGGGTCTAATGTTTCGCTGTATTCCGAGGGTCCGGAGTCTGTAGAAACTGTGAAGTTCTATTGTACCAGCTGTGGAGCTGTATACTAATAGTTGATTATATATATTTATTCGTAAATTGTTAGCCGTGGGCTAATGTGGGTTTGCGGAACCCAGTATATGGTTTGAGACTGGAAAGATAAGTTATCTGCCCTGTTATTATTTTTCAAATATAGTTCCGCTACTTGAGCGTATACATTTTTACTATATGAGTAATCCTGCATTGTTTACTACGTGAGTAAACTGTATTCATGTCTTTTTTTTGTATAATTTTTTCGCTGGGGTTTTGTATCAGTTTTTGTATCATTGTATCATTGATTCGTATCATTGTTTTGTACCATTGTATCATTTATTTGTATCATTATATGAGTCGTTTGCATCTTCTAGTCTGTGCGTAATTATGTATAATTAAATCCAATATTTGGATTACAATACGCACGTATTACATTGTTTTGTTTATATACATATATCGCCACATTAAATCATAATTTTTATATCTGTATCATCAAAGCGTGTTTTGTTGTTAATCCGAAGTGGTCCGTCCCGGTTATCTTGTTACAAATGGTGTCAGAAGTGGGATCATTTCGGATTTAACAGAGCACTGAAATTGGTTTGTAGGTTTTTATCTTTCAGACTCGCTTGATAATGTATAGAGGGGTTAGGTAGGTATCTAATGTTATTTTATTTCTTTGTATTTATTTAATAATTGTGTTGCAATTCTGAGAAGGGAAATACGGTTTACTGGTAATTGCGTGTTTTGTTAAGCCTGGACTTTAAGGTTGGTCACTGCCAAACTTCTGAAATGTCTTCTATGAAAGAACTGCTAGAATTGGGGAAACAGTTCGGTTATGATGGGGAGTCCCTTAGAAATTTTGTTCGTGAGGAACAGGCTAGGGAGAGGGACCAAAGATTAAAGGAGAGGGAATTAGAAAGGGAAACCAAGAGGGAAATGCTAGAATTAGAAAAAAGTAGAATGGCTTTTGAAAAAGAAAAGATAGAACTAGAAAAACAGGCAGAAAAAGAAAAGATAGAACTAGAAAAACAGGCAGAAAAGGAAAAGATAGAACTAGAAAAACAGGCAGAAAAGGAAAGGATAGAACTAGAGAAAGGGAAGATAGAATTAGAAAAACAGGCAGAAAAGGAAAGGATAGAATGGGAAAGGGAAGCAGAGAGGGCGAAGATATAAAGGGAAAACCAGGTAAGGTTAGAAACTTTGGAGATAGAAGATAGGAATAGGCAGAGGGAACATCAAAGGAATTCTGAGTTATTGCAAGCTAAAAAAGAGGGGGAACATGCCGTTAAACTGAGGGGTCCAAAATTGCCCCCATTTGAAGACGATACAGATAATATGGATAGTTATCTAAATAGGTTCGAGAGGTATGCTACGGTACAAAAATGGAAGAAAGACGATTGGCCGCTTCACCTTAGCGCGTTACTGAAAGGTAAAGCGTTAGACGTGTATTCGCGTTTATCCACGGCCGATTCGCTCAATTACCCCGTGTTGAAAGAGGCACTTCTCAAGAAATATGAACTAACTGAGCAAGGGTTTCGCAAGAAATTTAAATATAGCAAACCCGAGAGAGGCGAAACATTCACCCAGTTCGTCAGTAGGACTTATAATTACTTGCAGCGATGGGTGGAATGTGGAAAAGTCGTCAAGACATTTGAGGGTCTTGTTGATTTCTTGCTTCGTGACCAATTGTTAACAACATGTGGTAAGGAGCTATATTTATTTTTGAAGGAAAGGTCCTTCACAAATATACATGAGATGGCCACACAGGCGGATTTGTTCGCTGAAGCCCGGGGAGGTTCGCAGAATGTCGTCACGCGAGATATCCAAGGGGGGGAATCAGGTCAAAGACAGAAAACCCAGGGAACCTGATAAATCAGGTGGGCGTAACCAGGGGAAGCAGAGTGACGCGAAATGTTTCATTTGCAAGGAAGTGGGTCATATCTCCCATTATTGCCCTAAGCGGAAGGGACCAGTCCAGAAAGTTTCGGTAGCCATTAGAGGCAGAAGGTCGGTAAACAGAAAACTAGATGTTTCCCAGCAAGCTAAGCGGGAAGCAGTACGCGAACCGGTGACGCGTTTAGAGACCAATTGCGATGCAATCCAATCAATCGGTACATGTATTTTTCCAGAGGCACGGGTGCCGATCGCAAACGGCACTGTCAACGGACAAAAGGTCACAGTTCTACGAGACACTGGATGCACTACTGTAGTCGTGAAACGGAGCTTAGTCCGCGATGATCAATTGCTTGGGTTTAAATCACCTTGCATGTTACTTGACCAAACAATCGGCCATGTTCCAGTCGCCAGGATAATGGTAGAAACACCTTTTTTGACAGGGACCGTGGAAGCTTTGTGCATAGCCAACCCGATATATGAACTTACTATTGGCAATGTACCGGGTTCGAGACTTCCAACCATAGAAGATTTCAGATTTCCTATCATCCAAGCGGTACAAACTAGAGCTCAAATTAAGGAGCAAAATAAACCATTACGTAAATTGAAAGTACCAGAAGCCATTACTGATATCTCCCGCGAAGAATTTCGAAATGAGCAAAAACGTGACGAGTCTTTACGTGCAATTTCAGAGAAAATATTAACGGGTACAGTGAAAAAGTGTAAGAACGGGGGTTCCTCTAAATTCCTTACTCGAAAGGGTTTAATGTATAGGGAATATTCTACATCAGACAGGAAGTTCCTGCAACTAGTGGTTCCCCAGAATTTGAGGTCACATGTACTCAAGGTCGCGCACGAGTCGAGTATGGCGGGTCATTTAGGCGTAAAGAAAACAACGGATAGGGTATTAAGAGAATTTTATTGGCCTGGTGTCAACAGCGATGTAGCGCGGTTCTGTCGCTCGTGCGACATTTGCCAGAAGACTACCCCTAAAGGTAGGGTAACTAGAGTACCGTTGGGTCAGATGCCGTTGATAGATACTCCGTTCAAAAGGGTAGCCATCGACATTGTAGGACCAATATTTCCACATACAGATCGAAAAAACCGATACATTTTGACGCTGGTAGATTACGCTACCAGATATCCCGAAGCCACAGCTCTGCCATCAATTGAAACCGAACGTGTAGCTGAAGCGCTCGTAGACATGTTCAGCAGGGTCGGAGTGCCCGAGGAAGTTCTTACAGATTGTGGAGTACAATTTACCTCAGATCTCATGGCAGAAATTAGTAGGTTGCTATCCCTTAAACAATTACGTACAACACCCTACCATCCTATGTGCAACGGGTTGGTCGAGAAATTCAACGGGACACTGAAGCAAATGTTGCGGAGGATGTGTGCGGAAAGACCGAAGGATTGGGATAGATATCTGAATGCCCTTCTGTTCGCATATCGTGAGGTTCCTCAGGAAAGCTTAGGTTTCTCCCCGTTTGAACTATTGTACGGAAGGACAGTCCGTGGTCCTATGCGTATACTTCGCGAACTGTGGTCGGACGAGGTCGTGGACGAAGAGGTTAAGACCACTTATCAATATGTGGTTGATTTGCGCGAAAGATTAGAAAGTACATGTCGGCTGGCTCAAGAAGAACTCGTGAAATCAAGTCGTAGATACGCAAAGTATTACAACCGAGGAACGCGGAGGAAAATGTTTGACGTAGGAAATCAAGTGTTGGTGCTTCTTCCAACGAATAACAACAAGCTGCTAGTTCAATGGAAGGGGCCATATGAAGTCAAACAGGTAAATGGCGAAATGGATTATATCGTTGAAGTAGAGGGAAAATCGAAAACGTTTCACGCCAATATGCTTAAACTCTATGTAGCGAGACCTGGACAAACAATTGATAAAGGGATCTTGAATGTAGTATGCGTAGCGGTGATAGAAGATGGGTCTAATGATGAAGGGGAATTAGTCTCCAATAAAGGATTGCCATTTGAATACCCTATTGACGTAGGCAAAGAAAGTATTGACCAGATAAATATATGCCCTGATTTATCGGAAGGTCAACGTACACAGATCATGGAAGTTTTTTCTACATACCCAGAGGTGTTTACGGACAGACCAGGCCGTACGAATCTAATTCGACACGAGATAAAATTGAATACATCTGAGCCTATCAGGATTAAAGGATATAACATACCCTTTAATGCACGAGAGACTATCAACGAAGAAGTGACCAAAATGTTAGATCAGGATGTGATCGAACCGTCAAATTCCCCATACTCGTCCCCTGTGGTGCTAGTCAAAAAGAAAGATGGTACCAACCGGTTTTGCATCGATTTTCGACAGTTAAACAAGATCACCGTATTTGACGCAGAACCAATGCCTGATATGGAAGATGTACTTTCGAAACTGGCAGGCCACAAATACATTTCCAAATTGGATTTGAGCAAAGGATATTGGCAGATACCAATCTCTGATAATACCCGCAAATTAACGGCATTCACGACTCCAAAGGGACTTTTCCAATTTAAAGTCATGCCGTTTGGTTTAGTAAATGCCGGAGCGTCGTGCGTCCGTCTTATGCGTAAACTGTTAAACGGAATGGAAAGCGTCGACAGCTTTGTTGACGACATTTTTGTTTACACACATACATGGGATGAACATGTTAGGGTATTGCGGGATTTGGTCATTAAACTTCACACTGCAAATCTTTCAGTTAGGCCTACTAAATGTAGCATAGGATATTCAAGTCTAGAATGTTTGGGATATCTGGTAAGTGGACTAGGCCAGTTGCAACCTCAGCCAGATAAAATAGGAGCAATCAGGGATGCACCTAGACCAGAGACAAAAAAAACAAGTGAGATCATTCCTAGGTCTAGTGGGGTTTTATTGGAAATTCGTCCCCAACTTTTCAGCTATTGCAAGCCCATTAACAGATTTGACTAAAAAGGGGGAACCGAATAAAGTTTCATGGGGTGCATGTCAGGAAAAAGCCTTTAACGCTTTAAAACATAAACTGGTAAGTGCACCAATTTTAAAGTTGCCAGACTTTGATAAACCTTTTGTACTGAGGACTGATGCGTCCGATACGGGTCTTGGGGCTGTTTTGCTACAGGAGCAAGGGGGTGTGAAATTGCCCATTGCTTATGCAAGTAGGAAATTACTCCCTAGAGAGAAAAATTACTCCGTGATTGAAAAGGAGTGCTTAGGCTTAGTATGGGGAATAGGAAAATTCCACACGTACCTTTTTGAGAGGGAGTTTACTTTGCAAACGGACCATCAGCCACTCTTATATTTGAATAAAGCGAAGGTTGCCAACGCAAGATTGATGCGTTGGGCGTTATCTTTGCAGCCGTATTGTTTCCGAATCGAGGCGATTCGAGGTTCAGAAAATGTAGGGGCTGATTTTTTAAGTAGGGTGTAGTGGGCAGATCATTTCGTTCAGCCTACAAATTTTAGAGGATTTTTATAAAGGTTCATATCTCACATTCCGTGATTGTTCTAAAAGTGATACCACTTTTTTTTAGGGGGGAGGTATTGTCACGGAATGTTGTAGTTTTTATTTAGGAAAGACATGTACTCGGGTTTTGTTTATCGTGTGCAACGATACCCGAGGGTGATTTTTTTTATTTATATATATATAGGCAGTTGTACTTCGGAATCGTGAGTACAATTCGCTATATGCCGCTCGTGCAAAGTGTTCTTGATACGGAGCACGAATCCGTATAAATACTTTGCTATATGTAAAGGGTCTTTACATTACTACGGGTTTTGTCAACAAGCGGCTGGTTTCAAGGACTGTAGCTATAGGGTTATAGATCCGAGGGAGGGAGGATTGCACAACTTTAGCTGTAGGGGTAAGTACATTTTTGATACTGAGTGATAGCTTTTTGTATCACTATATTTACCTTTGCATGTTTGTTATATAGTTTTACACAGCATAATGCGTGCATTTTCTACTCTTGTTCGCGAGGCATTTAAATTGGTAAAGTAAAGCTATATTTTAAAATATAATTGTTTACTATTCAGCATTATCAAACAGGGAAGGTGTACTATAGAACCTGTCATTTTGTCATTATGATAATAATAGTCTTGATAATTTACCGTATATAACGTCATTACGTTATGTCTGTATCAAGGTTAGTACACGGTGTCGGGTATCTTTTCAGCTAATTGTATGAGGGTGTTAAACGTCCGGGGTGCCCGGAGCTGTCAAACGTCGGGAGCTGTGATTAAATACACTGGTGTGTCCAGAGCTGTTTAATGTGCCGGAGTGTCTAATGTCTAGCATCCGGAGTGTCTAATGTCAAGGGTGACAAGGGTGACTCAGCGTGGAGCTGTCTAAATGACCAGAGTGTCTGGAGGGTCTAATGTTTCGCTGTATTCCGAGGGTCCGGAGTCTGTAGAAACTGTGAAGTTCTATTGTACCAGCTGTGGAGCTGTATACTAATAGTTGATTATATATATTTATTCGTAAATTGTTAGCCGTGGGCTAATGTGGGTTTGCGGAACCCAGTATATGGTTTGAGACTGGAAAGATAAGTTATCTGCCCTGTTATTATTTTTCAAATATAGTTCCGCTACTTGAGCGTATACATTTTTACTATGAGTAATCCTGCATTGTTTACTACGTGAGTAAACTGTATTCATGTCTTTTTTTTGTATAATTTTTTCGCTGGGGTTTTGTATCAGTTTTTGTATCATTGTATCATTGATTCGTATCATTGTTTTGTACCATTGTATCATTTATTTGTATCATTATATGAGTCGTTTGCATCTTCTAGTCTGTGCGTAATTATGTATAATTAAATCCAATATTTGGATTACAATACGCACGTATTACATTGTTTTGTTTATATACATATATCGCAACATTAATTCATAATTTTTATATCTGTATCATCAAAGCGTGTTTTGTTGTTAATCCGAAGTGGTCCGTCCCGGTTATCTTGTTACAACACGACATCTACATGAACAACAACTTAGTTAAGAAAATAGACACACCACACGTATATAAGGAAATAAAAGGGATTTTATATAGGTTTAGGGATAATAAAAAATTATGGGAACTAAACAAAGAAGACACATATGACTATATTTTGGACTTAGAAACAAATAAAACTAAATCTACAATAGAAATAGAATATCAATATGTAAATTGGGAAAGAGTTTGGAGGTATTGGTCCAACATCAACTCTCCTAAGGTACAGAGTATGCTCTATACGTACCTCCACAACGCCTGGCTAACAGGCGAAGTGGCTATTAGAAGACAAATGATACGGACCCCAATTAGTTGCCCACTATGCAAAAATGCCCCATATACAAAGTACCACGTAATAACTCAATGCGACGAAACAAAGGAAGAACTAATGAAGATAGACAAATAGGACAGACGGCAGTTACTCTTCCTAGACGGAAACTTTAACAAAACATTGGCTAGACAATTTACGGACTATGTAACGCAGACAATAATAAGTTGTCGACCACTAATGAAGATTAGGGAATAGTTTTAAAATTTCAAAATTTTTCATATTATTTAAAATATTTAATTTATTTATTTAAAAAAAAATAATTAATTAAAACCCTATACCAATTATATTATTATCAATTATTGTGAGGGGAAAGTACATATGAGGACACCATAGGGCTAAATCACATGGCGCTACGCGGAGTGAGCAGGCCTGTGGAAGAGTTTGGAAAAATCACCCAAATAGCTATTATTTTATCATTGTAATGCACATACTGCTGTTTATCTGGATACTAAATCCATACTTTATCTGCCATGTCTATCTCCCGTAATAGACATGGCGCCCATTTAAGGGAACATAAACAATTTTGGAAAAAATCTTTCTTAAATATAATTGAAATAAATAAGTAAAGGCCGGACCAATTGAGACAGGAACTGTACAATCAAATAAACTCGTACAGATCCTTTCTCAAGGCAGACGGACCTAAAGGAAATAAATATTATTAGAATAAATTGAAGAACACTAAAAAATATCTTTAAATAAATGCACTTCAATTTATACAAAATTCAAAATTAATTTAAAAAAGAAAAATAAACCTAAAATATATCTAAACACACATTTATTCCTTTTATGGAAGAAAAAAAGTAAGACAACTGGTTAAAATCTGAACAGAAAGGCTTTCCTTTACAAAAAAACAAAAGTATATACCTGATATAGCAAACAGACATATAACACCAACACAAATAGCAAACACAAGGAAACAAGCGACCACTAGCAATGGTCAACAAAATTATATAAGTAGACTACTAGGATGGGTAGATCAATTCCCACCTAGTAAGGATCTACATAGAGAACACTAGGGATCGTCTAAATACCCCAAATCAAATATATAACCCCGATGGGGAAAAATTAATGGGACTGAAAGAAAAATTAAAAAAACATACAAACAACATACTTGGGGGAGCACAAAACACACATAAACACTTTTTACTTTTTTTGATTAGGTGGGGGGGATCTGTCTGGTGCCCCAAAAAGAAAATGAATAAGGATTAGTAAATCAAGAGAGAAAAATGAGAGAGGTAATTGTTTAAAGAGAAAAGATTTATTGTATGAAATTTAGAAACGTAATTTGGAACTCAGATTTTAAAATAAAAGTTCTCATAAGCAGATGAAATTTCTAAACCCGAATTGCATAACCCAAAGTAGGATTCTGAAATTCAGATCTTATAAATTTAAAAGAATATAAAATGTCCACTAAATAATTTTTAACACTCAGGCATGGTTTTAGTAATTTATGAAGTGATTTTAGATAATAGAGATATGTTTACTATGGTTCTATTTACTGATATATTTCACTACGTACAACTTGAACATGTAATCTGGTAAAAAGGATGTAATTTGTTTAACAAATGAAAAATGATTGTATAAATATGTCCTGAATTTTTTAAATCTTTCTATATTGTTGTTTTATCTCTAATGCTAGAGTCAGACGAACCCTTGTAGCTTCAGGGTCTGAAAATGATAGCTCAAACCCCGGAATAATTTTCCAGACCCCTTGAGGTTACTATATATATATATGTATATGTATGTATATATATGTATATGTATGTATATATATGTATATATATGTATATATATGTATATATGTGTATATATATGTGTATATATGTGTATATATATGTGTATATATGTGTATATATATGTGTATATATGTGTATATATATGTATATATATATGTGTGTGTGTGTGTGTGTGTGTGTGTGTGTGTGTGTGTGTGTGTGTGTGTGTGTGTGTGTGTGTGTGTGTGTGTGTGTGTGTGTGTGTGTGTGTGTGTGTGTGTATATATCTGTGTGTGTGTGTATATATATATAGATATATATATAGGAGAGAGAAAAGAGAGCGAGTGAGAGAAAACACAAAAACACAGAGACAGACAGACAGACTAGTGCGAGAGAGAGGCAGAGATTGGAGAGAGCGAGTGACACAGACTAGAAAATATAACAGTGGAAGTGACGAGAGAAAGCAAGATAAGTAAATACCAGAGAGAGAGAGAGAGAGAGAGAGAGAGAGAGAGAGAGAGAGAGAGAGAGAGACAGAACATACTATAACGACGAGCGAGATAAACGAGATAAGGTGAAGGCACGAGACGGGATACGTGAAAGAGAGAAGCTGGAGAGAGGTCGAGAATGGGAAGCGAGAAATAGCGAGGGAAAGAGACTAGAAAAACAGATTGGGGGGGGGTGTAGGACGAAAGAGACAGCGACGAGGGTGCGGGAGAACCGGCAGCGAGCAAGATCAGACAATATGATCGATACGAAAGCGAGCGAAAGAATCGACAGCGGGAGCAAGAGAGACCAGATAGTAAGAGAGAAGAACAGATACAACATATAGACTAGTGAAAAAACGCAAGGGAATGACAATAATGGCGAGAGTGGGACAAGGATGCCACAGAGAGAGAGAGAGAGAGAGAGAGAGAGAGAGAGAGAGAGAGGAGAGAGAGAGAGAGAGAGAGATAGAGAGAGATATCAGAGCGATATTGACAACATACTATAACGACGAGCGAGATAAACGAGATATGGTGAAGGCGCGAGACGGGATACGTGAAAGAGAGATGCAGGAGAGAAGTAGAGAAGCGAGAAATAGCGAGGGAAAGAGACTATAAAAACACGCGAGGACGAAATAGGAGAGAGAGAGAGAGAGAGAGAGAGAGAGAGAGAGAGAGAGAGAGAGGCGCACAAGTCAGACAGACACGAGCGACAAGAGAGAAGAGAGACGCTTGATATGTTCGGGAGACTAGAGAGATGAGTGACAAACGAGAGAGATAAGGGAAACAGGTAGATGTGAGAGAGGAGAGCTCAAAAGGATAGACATTTCAAAGCAGATACATGACGAGAGCTGAGATACGACAAAAAAGAGAATCGAATGAATATATATAGAAAACATGATTGATGAGAGAGAGAGAGAGAGAGAGAGAGAGAGAGAGAGAGAGAGAGAGAGAGAGAGAGAGAGAGAGAGGACAACAGAGGTTCCCAAAAAATTCGTCAGTGTTGAGAGACAAGATATTAACTCGAATCAGAGAGATATGTACGAGAGAGAGAGAGAGAGACAGAGACAGAGAGAGAGAGACAGAGAGAGAGAGGAAGGGCGAAGAGAAAGAGAGAGAGAGAGAGAGACAGAGAGAGAGAGAGAGAGAGAGAGAGAGAAAGAGAGAGAGAGAGAGAGGGGCAGAGATGGGTATGTGAGGGAGAAATAAACAAAAGAGAACGAAAGAAAGTCGCCAGAAGAAAACGACGAGAGACAGAGACGCAACAAAGTTGAAACTAAAAATAGTGAGAGACGCAAGAAATAGATCGAAGCAGAAAAGCTAGAGAAAAGGGAGATAAAAAACAATTGGAGAGACGCCAAATATTGATGAGAGAGACACAGTAAAGATAAGCGAGAGGGACATGGATGTGAGACTCGAGAGACTGGCTAGAGGAACGACAGCAAGAGAGGTGCCAAAAAGATAGACAAGAGATAATCGTTCTAGAGAAAGGACAGCGAACTAGAAAGGAAAACCAAAATATACAATATAGGAGAGACGTAAGGGAGGAAGTCGCTTGTGAAAGAATGAGAAAGATGGACAGGTGCTGAGAGATGAGTAAGGTATAAAAGAGGAAGAGAGAAGCGCACGCACGAGAGAGAGAGAGAGAGAGAGAGAGAGAGAGAGAGAGAGAGAGAGAGAGACTGATATATTATAAGTCTTTCCTGATAACTTAATGGTTAAATGTATGTCTTCAATATTTAACTTACAAACACCCTAACTTTAATGTGTATTTTTACTTGTACTTCTATCTTGTATTTTATATATTTCACATATAGCTCTACCCTCAGTTATTATCTACTTTAATTCATATTTCGATTGGCACTGCATAGCCAGTGTTGTGCTGACGTGTCATGTGTACCATGTACCTAGATACATACCTTTCCCAATGTTATCTCGTCATACCTTCCCCCTCCCATTTCAATGTGAGATTATAGCTATGACATCTCTCATTCTCAATATTTTCGGTAGAAATTCAATCAAACTTCATTAAACATATACATTTTTTTCCCGGGAGCCATGTGCAATATTCAATACTAGAATTGTATCTGGATTGTCAATAAAATTTACAAAATGTATCATTGCTGTGAAACGGTGCGTCTGTTATCTGTGAATTACACAAAGAAAATGACAACGGCGACAGGGCATGTCACCTTTGGCAACATCGTGACGTTTGATGATTATTACGTTTTTATGTTTACCGGTGCCGTTCTTTCCTTTATCCGTACTTGGGAAAACACCTCAAAATTAGCCGTGTATTTTGTTCTTCATGCTGATGCTTGGAGTTACTGTTATTTGTGTCATTCGTACATTTGTCAGTGGATTGTATACTTTATTATCATGATATAAAGATCAAAATAAAATTTAAAAAAATTTAAAGAAAGGGCAATAACAATACTAAATATCTGTAACGAAATTATGTTGTAATATGACATAGGCATTTGGTGGTTTTATAACGAGATAGCTTGTATTTCTGAATGAAGCAATACAAGGCTTTAACCTTTGCCCCCCCCCCCACCCCGCCCCGTTTTACACAGTGTATACTATGGAAAGGTAATATCTTCCAGTTCAATCATGATTCACCGCCTTGTAACCAAACAAAGCTCAAAACTAATAAATCATCTTTACAACATCCGGTCTTAATGACGTGTTTAGACTGTGAATCTAAATTTAACTGACATTTTATACGTAGAGGGGTTTGCCAAGGCAATCCGCTTTCACATATGGAAGTTACCTATTAGTGTAAAGGTTTCCAAATATGATGCCGAAGTTTACATAAATAATATCATTTTATACTGCCGGTATTTTCTTTATGCTACAAATCATTTTTTTTATTATGCGCGGCAAATACGGCAGGATGTCTCTATCCATACATCCTTATGTAAAACGGAGCTTTAATGTGTTTAAGACATGAAATGCGCTATAATTGTGGGACATATAAAATAAAAGTACAAAACAATACGTGTTGCACATTTTCCCATTCATATCAATACAAAAGTTGCAATCAAATCGTATCACATGTGATACCAGAAGCGAACTTTTGTATTTGCGAAGGGAATTCCTTGATTTCATCATGGCGATTCTGTCCTCGTCTATTCATTACAGTGATTTGTCCAGAAGCGAAAACGACCCTTCTGGATTCAGCTCGTACGGAATACCAGATTTTATTAACAATGATGACATTATTGAAGATGGTTCTGAAATCATATCATCATACACTGATGATGATTAGCCAAATTGGTTTGTATAAGTGCCAGACAATGACACAAGTCCATTTACTTAGCAGTCAGGACCATCACATAATATGCATTAAACAGCTCTAGAACCATACATTATTAATGTACATTTTCCAGTTGGAATCTTTTTAAAAATCGTAACTGAAACAAATAAATTTGCAACTGAACAAGGTGCGGATTCTGAAATCGGTGATACAAACTGGACAGACACCAGTGTGTCTGATATGTTTGCCTTTCTATGTATTGTGATCTTTTCAAATACTACACCAAGCATGGAGGAAAGAGACGAAATGAAACTTAATTTGGTTGTGTCATTTGCAACTTCCATCGCTGCAGCTTAACTTATAATGTGACAGCATGTTTCATCAAAGAACATTAATCGTAGATGAATAACTATGATATGACCAATACAAATGTAGAAATGCTTTTATTATTATCATGTTTGGGAAATATATCCTTAATGCAAAATTATGAAAACAAGAGATTTCCTAAATAGTTAATATTTATATTTGAGATCAGCTCTTCAGTGAAACGAAACATCATTACGCAAATTGTTTCTTATATATACATGTATGACTTGATATATTTACCTACCTGTAACCACATCATTAATGTCAAAAAGCAAGAACACACTTTAAAATATGTTTGCAATAACCTTAAATATATCAAAGTATGGAAGAAAGGCCGCGTAAATGATCAACTTGAGAACATATGTGTTTGTTCAAGTGATTTAATTGTACGTGACTAATCTTTAATTAGTAACACCTAAGGTACGAATATGGTCATGCTCCAAATAGATAATAACCTCAAAACGTTGATGTTTAATTTCATTGTTGTCGACAAAACATTACCTTATCTATTCTTCGACAATGATTTGAACCATTTAAGCCCGTCTTTGAATTAAATAGATCCCCATTTCCATAGAATCCCACTCTGACCAAGAGTGAAATGGCGACACACATGCCATGGGGATGCATCTAGTTTTAGAAACAGGGCTTTTTTAAATATGACTGCACACGTTTTAATTTCGTTACAAAATTGGTTTTAATAATCATTATAATGTACTTTTAATATTGCTGCCTATTGGCTAATTTGCTTTATATTATTATCACAAAATAGTGATGAAAGAAAACAACCTTGACCTAATATAATACATTGAATTCCCTAACTTCTCATTGTCCAATATATTTCGGACCATACTTTAAAAAAAACCGCTAAATATTTAATCACAGAAGTATGTTTCTTATCAATTCAATATTATCCTTGACGCATATGTCGAAGGAAAATCTCTCTCTCTCTCTCTCTCTCTCTCTCTCTCTCTCTCTCTCTCTCTCTCATTTTTATTAGTATATTATTATTATTGTTATTATTATTATTAGTAGTAGTAGTAGCGGTAGTAGTAGTATTTATCACTGCTTTTACATATTTACATACATTTGGAAGGATCTACCTTGCTAAAGTTCTCTTGCAAATCTGAATCTTTGCTTGTTTAACTTAACAGTTTATATATTTATATATTATTATTATTATTATTATTATTATTATTATTATTATTATTATTATATTAATGTACTATTATTATATTATATGTTTATATATTAGAAATATATTCTTTTACCTTAACTGTGAATTAGCACTGTATAACCAGTAATTTGCTGACGTGTCATATACACACCATACATAGATACATACCTTCGCCAAAGTTATGTCGGGGCCCCCAGAGGCTGAGTGATGTAAAGAGCTCATCGTTGCAGATTACTGTCAACTCACCTCTGTCTGCCTGTGTTACAGTCTTGGGTTCGGCCAATGTGGGTATCTGATAACTCTTGCCGGTAACTTCTGGTTGCTCGGTGGTTCTTTTCGGAGTTTTCGCGAATTCTTACTCCAGTATTCATACTGGCCGCCAAGTATAGCCTATCTTGTGCTGAAAATGACATTAACCCTGCAACAACAACGAAGTTAAGTCGTTACTTCCACATACCCCTCCTATTATAGTAAGCTAGTATGTCTATGACAGTTGTTGTTTCTCACATTGTTAGAAGATTGAAAACGAGCTTTGTAACACACAATTCTTTCCCGGCAGCCTGTTGAAATATTCAGAACTAAAACGGTATCCATGTCCGAAGTTTGTTCAATAAAATCAGCTAAAGATTATCCGAGTTGATGAACCACGTCTGTTTTTTGTGACTGACGCAAATGAAATTTCAACTGTAATTGGGAACGTTGCCGTTAGCAACGTCATGACGTTGGATGTTTATTACGTTATTTACGTCCATCTTAACGTAATGTTTACTTGTTACCGGTACTGTTCCTTCTGTAACTCGTACTTGGGAAGACATTTAACTCATTTTTATTCGTGGGTTTGATTCTTAATGATTAATTTTAGAATTTATATCACTAATATTTTAACTAATACGTAACACAGTTATCAGTAGTTTTTATTCTTGATGCCTATGACACAAAGAAAAAGAATAAAATAAGAAATTCACCGTAAATGTATATTAATATCAATTCAACAAGAAAAGATAACAGTCAGAATAACTTCGGCAAAATAATAAACTAAACAAGGTAAAAACAGCAATCACTGCTACAACCATCAATATTATTCTTAGTATTACAACTGACAACATCATTATCATCATCGTCATTAGCAGAAGCATTATCACCGCCACCACTACATTACAACATGGGGTGGGGGCGAGTGGCTGAGTGGTCTAAAATTCTCACCGTTCCCGTGTTCTTCCTCCACGATTTATACTGGTCACCATGTATAACCAATCTTGTGCTAAAAATTACGTTACACCCTACAACACCACCACCACCAACAACAATAATAATAATAATAATAATAATAATAATAATAATAATAATAATAAATAGTTTCAATACTTAATCGGACAATATCAGAGACTAGCTTTAATGTTTTAAAAAAAACAACAAAATTAGACTGGCTAGAACTTCAGCCACGTAGGCGGAAGGTCGACGTTCAAACCCGGGTCGAGTCATACTAAAGACATATAAATCGGTTATATCAGCTGCCTTGGTCGGCGATTAACATTAAAAGGTTGGTTTTAAGAGTAGTTGATCCGGGTTCAGGATAATTTTACCGAGTGGGACATGATGCTACGCGCTTGTGGCATGATGCCCCAATGCTAGACATAAACTGCCACAATGTAGATGTCGTTGTGATATGGCTGACATTTTTTTTAAGATACGTAAAAATCTAAATCTATCATTCACACACACACACACACACACACACACACACACACAGTTTATTGGATTGGAGTCAGTCAAAGAAATGTGGAGTTTCTTTGTACCCTAGAATAATTCAAAGGAAACTTGCAAATGGAGCCGATGCGTTTCAGCTCCAAATATGCAGCCTTGTATATGTTCGTGACACGTTTCGGTAATGAAAGCATACTGTAGAGAGTTACTCATAGGTTTTGGACTGACTGTGTTAATTTAATATTGATACTTCTGCAGTCTTACAATGTAAGACATATACCCTGCTATTTGTGTTTTGGGGTTAAATGTCTTTAAATGTGGGAGTAAGATTAAAGAAAAAGTCTGTAACGAAAAACAGATATTCTATAAGAGTTATTGACTATATACTATATGTGAATTAATGTGAAATAAAATCTGTACAAAGAAACCACATTGTTTTAAACGGAATACCGATCGCCTCAAGATAACACCAGAAAAGCACAACGATTATCAACCTTGTTGCTGACGTTTGTGCATGAAACTGGATGTGGGACCTTATTCCCTACCCTCTCTACAAATTCGTCAACTTCAAAGTGACAAAGTATGCATATATACTAACTGCATGCACTTAAGTTATATGAAATTTTACTAAGAAAAAAAAAATATGTTAACAATGAATGAATGAATGAGCGTGAGTGTATGTTTGTGATTTGGATTTTTAACGTAGCTTTAATTGTTCTTTTTTTTATGATCCCCGTAATAGGTAGACCACTGGGTCGGGAAACCATCCCAAGGTCACCTTACAATGGAACATTTATAATAATCTAAGGATAATAAATATAATCTACAGCAATGAAAAAAAGGAAAAAAAAACAAAAAAAAAACAAAAAAAAAACACACCCACACACCCACACGTGCATTGATCAACATATTTATTGTTTGAACAATATGTGAGTCCATTATATATATATATATATATATATATATATATATATATATATATATATATATATATATATATATATATATATATATATATATATATATATATATATATATATATATATATATATATATATATTGCAGTATTATTTTCCTGTTTAGCATAAAATGAGAAACCTATTACATATTGATTATAGAGGTCCACTTTTGAAGAAATTGGTCTTCTTTTTTATTTAATATAGAAGTGTATTTTTCTATGTTCTTATGCATTGCAACTATTTGCTTAAAAGCATACATAGAAGGATTTTTCATATTGAATCGGCAAGCATAAATATAATACTTTGCCAAAATAAGTAAGAAATTACACAAACAGTCCAGATTTTCACTTCCTAGAAATATTTCTTTCTTGGATAAATGTGCAATATTTGGGTAAAAAGTTGCAAAATATTCAATAAAACGGTACCAAAACTGTGAAGTAATATTACAATCATAGAAGAGATGCTCAATGCTTTCATTTTCACTCTTACAAAAAGTACATTTGTTGTCTTCTAATATATTAATTCTTTTCAGAAAATCATTAGTAGCTATTATTCTATGGATTAATTTGAAGTTAAAAGCGATCAATTTGGTATCCTTTGTACATGATTTCGCTCGGATATATATCTTAGACCATTCTTCACTACTTATACTTTTATTAAATACTTGTATCCAAGTTTCATGTTTAGCAGTGTGTTGCCTTTTATATTTTTTTAAAAGATCTTTGTAAACAAACTTCAGTGAATTTTGCTTTTGTAAGTTCATTATTTTATCCTCCTGCTTTTCAAACTTATTTTGTACTAAATGTTTTTTTATGGCATCTTTCCATGCTTTTGGAATTTTGGATATTAAGGAGAAGTATTTTAGGAAATCATCACTTCTAGTTTTTTGTTTTATTATTTCAAAAGATATTAAATTGCCATTATCATCTATTAGATCCTTCAGATTTTCAAAACCAGCCTCTCTCCATGAATTGTATTGATGGAACAATTTAGTAGGGACAAAATTTAAAATATTCATAGATAGATACTCATTTGGACCCTGCGGTTCCTCTTTCCAATTGGATATTGCCAAAATTACATCTCTCCAAAAACTATTTTTAATGAGCTTACTAAGTTCTTCTAATTTCCTTCTCCCCAAAATCCAAATATTCTTTTTATTTCTGAATACAGTTGAATTGACTAAGGTTTGCCACACTCCATTCTCCCCTTCCAGCAATCGTTTTACCCATCTTATCTTAATATATCTCATGAATGAAAACATGTGTATCATATTTAGTCCTCCCTCGTTTTCTGGAGATACTAGTATATCGCGTTTTATTCTCTCTACTTTTCCACCCCATACAAATTTAAATAGTGCGCGATTTAGTTCTGCTTTAACTTTTGCTGATGGATTTGGAAGTGCTGAAAAAAGATGTATGAATATCGGCAGAACAAGAGTTTTTACCACAATTACCTTACCAACTAACGATATATGTCTTTGACTCCAGCTTGCCAGTATTCGTTTAGCTTTTGTCAGTTTCTTCATATAATTAATTTCCACCATTTGCTGTAAATCTAGAGAAATTTCTATACCAAGTAGTGTAAAATTTGAATAGGACCAAATTAGGCCCATTTCTGGACATATTCTTTCATTGGAGAATTTCCTGTTTCCAATCCAGATAGCTTTTGTTTTTGTTATATTACATTTAAGTCCAGATAATAGATAAAAACTCTGAAAGATATTCATAGTTGTTTTAAGAGAAAGTTGAGATCCATCAAGAAGAATAAAAGCGTCATCAGCATACTGACCCAATTTATATTCAGTGCCGTCAAAGATCAATCCCCGTACATCTACATTTTGCTTTAACGTTATAGCTAAAATTTCAACCCCAATGATAAACAAATAAGGAGCAAGGGGATCTCCTTGACGACATCCTCTTTCTAGTCTAAAAAATGGTGACATATGCCCATTATTTATAACACAACTTTTAGAGTCATTACAAATCAGTTTAAACCACTTACAAACAGAATCACCAAAATTAAAAGATTTTAAAGTTTCTTCCACAAAGGTCCAGTCAATGGAGTCAAAGGCTTTTTCAAAGTCTATTAACAATAGTAAACCATATCTATTTTCATTCTCAAGTTGGTCCATGATATCATATAATAACCTGGTATTTTCTCCAATGAATCTACCTTTCATAAATCCTTTTTGAGTATCACTGATTATTGATGGAAGAACCTTTTTAATCCTGGCTGCAATGGCTCCCGAAGCAATTTTATAGTCAATATTTAAAAGTGATATCGGTCTCCAGGTTTTTAAATATCTTCTATCTTTTTCTTCCTTTGGTAGGCATGTGATAACTCATTGCGTCTGAAAATCTGAAAGTTTACCTTGTATATCCGTAATTTATTGATCTGCATATAAATCCCCCAAGATACTTCCAAAAGAATTTATAGAACTCTACAGTGAATCCATCTGAGCCAGGACTTTTTCCATTTTCCATCCGTTTTAGAGACATACCGACTTCATTAATTGTTACCAGACCTTCGCATGATTCTCTTTCTTCATGGCTAAGCTTAATATTGTGATTAAGAAATCTATTTAGAGTTTCTTGAGTAGCCTCGTCATTAAGCTGAGCAGTTCTACTTTTATACAATTCCATATAAAACTGTTTTTGTGCTTCTAAAATATCAATTTGGTCAGATATATTTGTTTCATCATCTAAAATAATTTCCTTTATTGTTTTATTGACGTAGTTTCTTTTGTCAAGACTTAAAAAATACTTTGTGCTTTTTTCCCCAGATTCGTACCATCTAGCTTTAGATCTTAATATAACACCTTCTATGTAATTTTTCCTACCTTCCTCTAATTCTAACTTTTTTCTTTCTAAATTTTCTAAAGCTTTCCCTTCTATGTTATTCACCAGTCCCCCCTGAATTTCTATTATTTCCTGTTCAATTTCCTTTAATTTTTTCTGTTTTTCTTTTGTTTTCTTAATAGAATAACATATAGTTTCAGATCTTATTTTCATTTTTAAAATTTCAAAGAACATTTGATCATTACAGGATAGATAAACATGGAGATAGTCATCTTTATTTCCCCTTACATAATATTCATTTACCAAGTCAGTTATACACTTTTTAACTAAATCAGTATACTCAATGTTCTTCAACAGTTGGGCGTTAAATTTCCAATATCCTTTTCCTCTTGGACTCGTTGAGAATGCCACACTTAACACAACAGCTGAATGATCAGTATTATACCCTGGTAATATACGCACATCAACTGTATTCATGTGAATGTCATCTGATACAAGAAAGTAATCTAATCTACTTTGTTTCAAGGGAGACTTTTGCCTCCAGGTATACATCTTTAAGTCTTGATTGCAATTTCGCCAGGGGTCAATTAATTCTAATTCGTTTTTGAGGTCTTGAATCGCTGCCCTAGACTGTTGGTGTTTGTCATGTAAAATGTTATAAGTATCCAAATCTAGGTCTTGAACAGTGTTCCAGTCTCCACACATACTAATTGATGAGTTCTCAAAAAATAAGATCTCTTCTTTTAACTCTCTAAAAAAGCTAGGTTTATCGTCATTATAACCATACAAATTTACAAGGGTTATTCTGTTACCATTAATTGTAATATCTAAAATAATAAATCTACCTTGACCGTCACATCTTTCTCTATGAATTATGAATTCAAAAGTATTTCTAAAAAATATTGCTACCCCAGCACTATTGTTAGAACAATGGCTAAATATACATTTGTATCCCCATTCCGCTGCCCAATAAGACTCATCATTTTTTGTACTATGAGTTTCTTGCAAGCATACTATAGATACATTCTTTTGTTTTACCCAGTGGAAAATGTCCCTTCGTTTAAAGACTGAACCTTGCAGGCCTCTAACATTTATAGATATAATTTTTATGTTATTATCCATAACAACAGTATAACGTTTACATATACATGTTCTTGTACAGGAATGTATGAATTAATTATCACCTTAAGTTTATCATATGCATGCCTTTCACACTCACTCTCATACAGAAAACAATCATCCATAATAAAAATCCTCCATGGTGTTAAAGTACAAGCTGTAGATTTGGCAGCAGTTAGTATTTAATACAGTATACGATAGACAACAGCTTTGCAAACCAATAGACACAGATTAATAAGAGCATAAATTACAAATTAATGACTGAAAAACATAGTTCAATTGGGAGCATGAGCATACATGAAAGTGGTGGGTGATTGAACACGAATGGGAGACTGAACATAACATTAACGTTGAAGAGCAGTGTTGAATAAGGTCAATACACGACTGAGTAGATGAGTATGTATATGAGTGAAAGATGATATTTGAACTACTTGAATTGAGTTATAAAGAGATATGACACAATGGATGTACAAAAGAACAAATCAATCTATTAATTAGTAACAACACTGGTATATGAAAGAAGTAGCCAACACAAAATCTTAAAACAGATCCGAGTAGAAAAAGGAGTATCAAAACAAAAAATTCACATACCTATATGGTCCATTCCAAAAGTTCATAGAGTTGCCTATATACACTTATTTTCTAATTTTCTCATCAATTTCATCACAGATGTCAAATTTTATCCTTTTTCCTGATTTTGTTTTACCATACACAGATCCATTAAAGTACCATGCACTGTCAATTTCTTGATGCCTGGATAATTTATTTATGAGTTCGGTGTTCATCTTGGTCACATCCTCTACCAGTCTAATTCCTTTGTTCTTTTTGAAATCCTTTCGTTTTTTTATAATTGGTAGTTTACAATCCAGACTCCAGAATTTGACAATCACTGGCCTTGTTTGTCCCTGTCGGCCTGGGATCCTATGCACCGCTACTATGTCCCTGTTGTCCAGATTAATCTTTGTGACTTCCTTCACTAAGTTTGGAATTCTCTCTCTCAGACATTCGTTTTCCTTCTCCTCCAGCCCTAAAACTTTAATGTTCAACTTTCTTGAATATTATTCTGTTTGGATGGAAGCCGCACTTGCAAGCTTCGATCTCCTGTCAGAACTATTCATGTCACTCCTCATTTTGTCATTTTCCTTTTTTGCCTCTTGTAATTTTTCTTGCAGTTGGTGGTTTTCGAATTCCAGTGAGTCCATCCTATCCATCAACTCCCCTATCCTCTCCTTTGCTACCCTTTCACTTTCTGCAACTATCTCTTTTCTCAGATCTTCCTTCACATTCTCTAACAATTTCTCCACAATAGTTGAAACAATTACTGTTAGGTCATCTTTTTTCACCAAATCAGCTATAGCAGATGTGAAATCTGCTTTTGAAATGCTCTTTTTTAGACATTGTTTTATTTCATCTAAGTCCATCTGAATTGTGCTCAAACCTGATTCACTCAAACTTGTGTCAGAAGTCTCCATTAGGGCATCACTCTGTAATCTGGGTTTTATTTGTTGCTTGCCTTGATCTTTCTTTCCACTCATGCTTGTAGATAATCTTGTTTAGACTAATCTTTTCTCATTACTCATTTATGATACTGATTATTACTCACCATGTATCAAACAACTTATACAATTGAAGCAACTGATGGACAGGTAATTACTCTGGACTAAATAAACTACTCAGAACAAAGCAGGCAGGGGAATATCTCAAATTCTCCAAAATGCACCATTAAAACTCTATCTTTACTCCATCATCATCAAACTTTCAATGGAAAAAGAACACTTTTTTCTCCAATGCTTTAATTGTTCTTCATTCATATCACTATGATGTCTGCAGTGATGCAGTTTATAGTGATGTCTAGCACTTGGGCATCATGCCGCATACATGTAGCATGATGTCCCACGCAGTCACATTATCCTGACACCAGGCCGACCAGTCCTAACACTAACCTCTAAATACTGAACACCTAGTAATGAATGAATGAATGAATGAATGAATGAATGAATGAATGAATGAATACATGGACATACGCTAATTTAAATGTTTAAAGTTAAGGAGTTTGTAGAGACCACTAAGAAAAACTGGAATGTACACCATCTACTGTATTCTGTGTCATGTTTCAATTGGATAGTAAAATATTTTACAGTGTTTAAACTCTGTTAATAGACATTAAATGTTCATATTAGGACTGGAATTGCAGGAATTTCCTTATATAACAGACAAATATTGAAATACTAGAATGTATTCAGTTAGTTAATCGCGACGACATTGTTGAAATTAGTTTGTTGTGTTAAAGACATTAATATGGGATTCGAGATGCAACACTTCTCATCTGGACTGGAAAACATGTATTCCAAAAACATTCAAAAGGTAAGATTTGTTTCAAATATTTCCACATAGAATACTAAGATGATATTGATGTGATTTTTACCAATATGTACCTTTAACGGTTTTATGTTAATATTAGTGTTGGTCTCAGCAGTGATTATCGCAATAGTAGCAATCGTGGTAGTTGTAGTTATATTTTTAAAAGTTGTACGAGTAGTTGTAGAAGTAGTTGTAGTAATAGTAGAAGTGTAATATTGTCGCGCAACTTCATCTTCTAACTCTAATAAATAATGTCGGCATCGTAATCAGATGAATTGGACATATCTTAATTTGATTTTATATGATCCAAACTTTAATTAACGAAATATTATTCGTATTGGATAAGATCTTGAAAACGTCGTATAATCAATTTGGAAATTTATTTTTAAATTGCATTGTGTAAATAAAACACTGTTCATTTTAAAATATTCGGATTCGTTCGTAGTTAAACATGCCCATTTTAGAAGCGTGAAAATAAATAAAATAAATTGTTAGGCGGGGCTTGGTTCAGAAACCATTTCTTTCGTGCATTTCATATGACATTTTTGGAAACTGCTGTTAAAATATAGCTATGTTGAACTTCACGTAACGTCATTATTCTTTTTTCCTGAAAGACCTGTAAAGAGATCTTTCGAATCACAAGAGTAGATATGATTCACAGTTAGATATGAAATATCGAAGCCTCTCACGTGGTGTGTGTGAAATTTGGATCTTTAACTTATCCTTAGCAATTTTTCAGTCATATACAACGTGGTGTACAGAATGTTTATTACGGTTACAGCAATTGAACATTTTAAACACGAAGACATCAGATAGCCTATCTTTCTCAAATGTATTAATATAACGAACTGATTTTTATTATTTTACTGTTCTAATTCCTTTCATTATCATGTCTATGCATTTCCCTGCATGTTTAAAAAATATATCGTTTCCTTTTCTTCTAAACAAAACAAGAGCCAGGACTTGAAATTATATTTGAACCTTCAGACATTGCTGTTTACTGTTGTTGCTGTGCGTCTGGTTTATGTGAGATAAAATGGCCAGAGTTAATGAAAGACCAGATACCATCACACGAGAATGTGCCATGCATTGCAGTGGACAACAATGGGCAACATAATTTATAGTGGTTTCACCATTATTTTTATCAGGTGCTAGGCCAAATTAGCGTAATGAGAAGAGATTATTGTGATTTATTTATTTTCACTTTTCATGGTAACCTTACCATTCGGGTAAAAGTTTAAGGACAAGTTTGGTTAACTATCTTGCAAGATTTAACATGGTTATGGAACAAATTCTTTATTCAAGAACTTTGGCTCCCATCAGTATCATCTGATGAAAAGAAAAGACATGCTGGAACAGACATGACGAGTCAGCAATTATAAGTGTTAGCCCACTTAAGCAATAGAGTTAAAAGTGCTAGTAATAAAGTCAGCTTGGTGTCGAAACCGTTAGTATGCGTAGGGCTGGACACTTAGCAATCCCATTTTCTTTTGTGGAGTCTGTTTAGACACAAATTAGTATGGAAAAGGTTGTTATGCCATACTGTTATATTTGCGATGGTACATTTTCATATATTGAATAAAATGCAATGATATATCTGCATCGTCTGGAAATAAATAAAGATGAAATGTGGCTTGGTGTGTATATCAGGTTCTGTAATGCGATGTGTCAACTGTAAGACAACACCGGTGGCCTATAGATATGTTTAGTGAGGGAGATGATGAGAGTTATTTCCCTTGGTGAACTTCTAGGTCCAGTTCATCATCTCTGAAAATTCTTGTTATAGGGGTACCTGCTTCGAAACTGGATACGGAATGATCCATATACCTCAAGGCATAGTGGAAGGGTAACATGAAAGGCACGCACAGGTCTTGAACACAGATTAGCTGAAACATGGACGATACTTGAAAGAATTTACCAACCAAATCAGCCCGCACAATGACCATCCCATAGGAAATGAAATTAAGTATCGCATTAAATACTCTAGCGCTCATATCGTTTATACAATATCTGTGTTTAAGGCCTCCTGCATCAGTGAAAAAAATATGGTATCAAAATATTTTTAAGCGGCACAAAGATCACAGACTGACACGAGTTCTCACTTCAAGATATATGAACTGATTAGATACGTGTTTCGTGTAGATGTTCAATATTCAGGAGGTATACATAGATCAAACATATGTCGAATAAAAAATTCACTCTTAAAGAATATACATGGATCATGTACGTGTGTCCTACAGATGTTAACACTTCAAGGGATATGAACGAATCGAATACGGGAGTCGTAAAAGTAAGTCGTAAACGTTAAGCGGCAGTGTACCAAGTCATCTCTGCGATTTGTATTATATGAAGAGTTACCCTGTCCCGAAGTGTGTTTGTTGACTTTGCATTCCCATATTGTGTCTATTAGACAGAATATGCCAAATAATATAATACTTACAATCATTATATACAATTTTCCATTTATCAATGGGTGACTACAGAGCAACTTTGAATTAATTGAAGTTGAAATGAGTAAATCACGTTTGTGTGAGACCTGAGCATTAGCCGATTGCAAATGTTAAGATTTTGCAATGAATCCAAAGAGATAATAAAACAAGTTTAACATATATTTCGATATTTCTAATTTAACTATTTGTTAACAATGGAGACTTTGTAAAGTAACTGGCTGGCGATTGTCTGATGTTGCAAGAACAGTTCCAGTATTGTCTCTATAAAACTATATAAAAAAAAGAAACGTATCGTCACAAGGAGGTTTTTGTTTCTTCCAATTTATCTTCAAAAGCAAGGGTTTTTCAGTGGGATTCATTGAATTTTATACGGCTCAGTAACACAGGTAGGTTGTTTATTGCCGCGGATCTTGGAGTAATGCGCATTGAAACAGGACAGTCACTAAATGATCCAAAGATAAGATTCTAACCCAGACATTCGTGTCGCAAGTTCGGTACGCCAGTAGCTGCACCACCGCGGCTCTTCCATCGGGAGTGCAGATGGGGCCTGTTTTTACATCACTGAAATCTCGGGGCTTTAAAAGGGATTGACTCTCTACTGGCCAAAATTAATGTGCAGCAATTTACTAAAAGTTATTTACTTGATAGCTTATATATCTATATAGTTTGACTTATGAGCAGTGAAACAATCTAAGATATTTTTGATAACCTGGTTGACTGAAAGTGCGCAATTAAAATATATGAGATGAAAGCTTTATGTATTTAAACTATATTTGGTACAAAATATTAATATCAATAACATTTTCACCAATATTGTTATCAAATTTGATACAATCGCAAATCATTATTCGTTTGGATGTTTATCTTCCATACACAAGTCAGAACTTTCCAATGGCTCAATACACACAGTCGCAGTATTAAGAACCTGTTGCTCTCATTTTATTTTCAACAAATTAAATTTAATCAAATTGTTAACAGTGTATAGTAAGTACTTAAAATGATCTTCAAGGGTGTAAATGCACTAAAACAAATTACGCTTATCCGTACCTCAATGACGTCATAGAGAAACACTTTGAAATGCGAAAAACATTGAACTATCTTTAATACAGTTTTATATACTTTTAACCATCTTTGATAAATCAAGTTATCAGATAGATTTGTTTTATTTTAATCAATAAAAAGACGTTGCTAATATAAACGTTGCTAATGACGATTGTAAAGTGTAAATAGTTCCAGGGATGTAGAGAAATGTATTGTGCAAATCTACAATTTTAATGAAACTATTTTTTTTAACAAAATTGTTGGAATTTCGCGGATACATATGGTTTGACTCTCGTCCTTTTAATAAATATGTAATGTAATATAAAATATCTCTGAGCAAACATTTTGAAAGTTTCTGTAGGTGTGTCTTAGGAATTTTGGCATTTTTAACTTTCCTTGGGCTATCATTTAAATATTCCTGATAAACTCCTTGCTTATTCTGTAACGTGAAGTTCCACCTAGTCACATTATTCTGACACCAGGTCTACCAGTCCTAACACTAACCTCTTGATGCTGAACGCCAACCGAGGAGGCAGCTGTTTTTACAAGTATTAAAAGTGTGTGGTATGACTCGGCCGGAGATCGAACCCATGATCTCAAGCATCCGAAGTGGACGCTCAAACGACTAGGCCACCAGAACACACACACACACACACACACACACACACACACACACATATATATATATATATTTGTTTAAACATGTGTAAATTATTTACAATTTCTATCCATCCACACGTTCATATGTGAGTTCGACATATATACGTCACAACCCTAGTGCATAGTTAAGTGTATCTGCACATATAATAAAGGCGGGGGGGAGGTGGGCATCGTTATTTTAAAAAAATACGTATGGTGCATGCAATAAATGTATATATACTGTATATTTAACGTTTGATTCTTATAGCTTAATTAAATCCAAATAAAGATTTCCTTTGATAGATATTAACAAATTAATTGATCATCCAAGGTTAGCCGAACTCTATCCAATTTAACACGTGACCATTAGGCAAATAGCGTGCACCTACTTTTATGTAAACTGTCACTATATCAATCCCCCTACACTACAACCCCCACCCATTCATATATACATGTAGTGTTACTAATTCCAGGAAACGAATATTTCTGGTGATTGTTGGTCCTCTAACTGATGAATCCTGAATACATTGCACTAAAGGTGACCAAAATAACTTTTTCTATGGAATGGCGGTATGAAAGGTAGAGACCAACCATTTTCTAATTAAGGGGTGGGGAGGGGAGGAGGGATGATTATGTGATTTTTTTTTCTGTCCCAAAATAACAGTAAAATAAATGTCTTGATCGGATTTGTAGAAGATATAAACTTATTAAATACAAGATCCAGTAAGTGGGTTTCCGGAAACTCAACCCGAGGCTAAAAAGAACACACTACAAACGCCACGTCACTAGTCACTTCACTTGAAATTTCACATTTCGTTTTATTATTGCACATCTTTCTTGGATAGTAAGCACGCTCTGAGTAAAAAATTACAGACTACTGTTTTGGCGTCCTTTAGAGGAAAGTGAGAACCTTTTAAAAGTTTTTGAACCCTCCACCCGACACTGGACGTGTTCTGGCACTGTTATTGAAAATAAACAGCATTATTCTAAGATAAACGAAAACTTTCCTGTTCGAAAACAATCCATCAACAATGGAAAATCAAATTAATGTCCCCCCCCCTCAAAGCACACTATCTAAAAATAAAAGATTTTGTTAAATGGCAAAACAGTCAAATTAGAAAAGCTTTCCAAGGGTCAAAGTATCATAAGAGTGATCACTTAACAATATATTTCAATACATCAACAATATTCAAGAACGACTTCGTAAATAATATTACCGAAAAATATGTGTATGAGAACATCAAAGGATCATAATATAGGCTTTACATCTCGCAAACCACTATATTCAATGAATGAGAGAGACTTGAAGTTTTAAAAAAAAACTATTCAATCAATGGGATAGGTTTTTAGTCTGTTTAAACGATCCAATTAAATCAATGAGATAGACCTCAAGTCTGAGGATGGTCTTGAAGTCTACGGAAATGATCATATTCAATGCAGACATTGAATGTATGATACTATTAAACATATTAAGCTTTGCGCTTCATTATTTAGCAATGCTCTTTAAAGTATATATCCGTACACTATTCAAGTTTTGCCAATGATAAACTTTTTTCCTTCCAAAATGCTTAGTTTGGTGGTGTATTGAAAATGATTGCTCTATCTTCTTTTAAGAAAAAATCGAAAGAAAGTTAGATGAATTATCTTTGCATTTTCTTTGCAATTATCTTTCCAAAATGTGCCCAGCTACTGCAACCTATTGTCCATTCTCTATACTGTTTTCGTTCTGTCCGTCCATCTTTCTTCTTTCATTTCTTATTTGTGATACATTGATCTATCCTCTTGTGGCTGATCTCATTGTCTTTCGTTATATATTCTCTAGCTGGAATGTTCTTCTATTAACAGTCTCTCTCTTTCTCTCTCTCTCTCTCTCTCTCTCTCTCTCTCTCTATATATATATATATATATATATATATATATATATATATATATATATATAAATATATATGTATAAATTATTATTATTATTATTATTATTATTATTATTATTATTATTATTATCAGTTAGCATATGGAAAATATCGAAGACTGGCTAATTTCCGAGTAATCGTAAAAAAAGGTACTGATCGTTAGGATATTCAGATATCATCACGGAACACTAAGCATCTAAACACTGAAGTCTATGTAGTTCACTCCACGGTTTTCTTCTTCGAGTCTACTACAACTCCCTTATCCAGCAGAAACCAAACTGTGCTGTTAACCTATAGGTACGTGCCCTAATGGGTCAGGAAAGGCCCATGCGATTATTGTTAGTGGTATACCTGAATGCATTTGTTCATACCCTGTAAATATATATTTGGTTCAAGTATGTGTATATTATCTTTGTTATGTTATGGATCTAATGTCCCGGATCGAGAATAAACCCAGTGGCTAAAGTCAGGTACATATCTTCTGATTCACAGTTTGTATGTTTATATTGTCTGAGTAGGTATGGAGTCCACGTTTAGAAGTCACAAGTGTCATAATCAATCAACAGTTAAAGTCATACACCTGTTGTAAATTAGTATCATGAGCTTATACTGGTAAATTAAACATATATCTTGTGCATGTGGTCTAAGGTTGACATTGCCGGGGAGGGAGTGGGAGACAAGCGCCCCACTCCAGAAATCCCCCATACGGCTTGCGTCTCTGATCGCCTCTGTCAACTAAAATGCAGCTCCTGGCCTTCACAAGTGGCTTAGATTTGAAGCCCGGGGGACCGCATTATCCACCAACAGGAGAAGGGGTGAAGGCGGGCCACTGGCGCCTTAAAACGAGTTGCTTCTGGTAGATGGGACCCGTAAACCTTGGATAGCAGCTCATCTAGGAGAAGGAAAACTCTGATTCCAAACCTCTGCTGCCTTGCGGCTATACACACTCATATGAAAGGCTAAGGGAGTAAACCCCAACAAAAATCCGGAGACGGAGTCCCTAAGGCGGTTTGACATTGACCTCAGTGTCAATGCTTGAATGTCACCTCCTGCGTCGCCGTTGGTGCCAAGCTGTATCGACATTTGTCGTTCCCTTGGGCCTACCAACTGTGTGGAGAGAGGGCATCTGCTGCATGGGCAACATCTGATTCTCCATACCACCATGCCCAGGCTTCGTAGCTCCACTGGAGAGGACACTCCAGGGTCGTCGTATGACGTTTGCACAACACGAGAAGTAGCAGATTACCGGTTCTAAGCCAAAGCTCGATTGGCGTAGAGCTTGGCGCCAGGGGTTACTTCTGACGGTGGGAGAGATCATTAGGTCTCACTGGACAGCTGCCGCCCGCATTAAGCTAAGCAGCCCCCAGTCAGTAAGGTGCTTCCCGCCATGGCCTGCCTGCTTCACTGGGTGCATGGACCTTAGAGAACCAGGAAAGACTAAAAGAAAAATAAGAAAACTCCAGCTCTTCTTTTTGCGACCTGGAACGTTAAGACCATGTGTCCTGGACTGACCAATGACCAACAGATCGACGATGCACGTAAGACTGCCGTCATTGTCAGAGAACTCTCCCGACTGAACATCGACATTGCCTGTCTCCAGGAGACCCGACTGGATGACATCGGCACCATCAGGGAAGCCAATTACACGTTCATTTGACAGGGGAAGCCCTCGAATCTCTAATGAACCTAAGCAGCACGGTGTAGGCTTTGCCGTAAAGAACACGCTAGTTGCCTTCATTGAACCTCCATCATCAGGTACTGAGAGAATCCTTGCCCTCAGGCTGTCAACATCCTTAGGCCCGGTCCACATCTTCAGGGTGTATGCTCCAACCCTCCGCTCTACCGACGAGGAGAAAGATAGGTTTTATGAGGCTCTGGATCAGGTAATATCCAGTATTCAAAAAAACGAAACCCCTTTACTTGCTACAAGACTTCAATGCTAGAGTGGGAGCCGACCATGAGGCCTGGCCCGCCTGTCTCGGCGTCTATGGAAGTGGCAAGATCAACGAGAACGGGCAGCGACTACTGGAGATGTGCTGATCCCACAGCCTATGTGTGACCAACACTTTCTTTCATTGCAAGGTGATCCACCAGGTGTCTTGGAGGCACCCACGTTCACTACACTGACACAAGCTAAAACTTGTCATCACCAGGCGTGCGGAACTGACCAGCGTACGCCTTACCACAGTGCCGACTGCGACACGGACCAATCCCTTGTGGTCAGTAAGGTGCGAATAGTAACCAAGAAGCTGGACCATGCCAAGAAGAAGGGTCACCCTCATATTAACACCTGCCGTGAGAGTAATCCAGAGACAACACAGCAGTTCATCAACAAAGTGCAGGAAGTTCTCATCAAAGTGACACCTGATGAAACCATTGACTCCAAGTGGTCCCATCTCCGTGACTCTGTGTACATCTCAGCCATAATATCTTACGGGAAGAGGGAACGGAAAAAATGCCGACTGGTATGAGGCAAACTGGGTGGAGATGGAGTCCGTGACTGAGGCAAAGAGGAAAGCCCTCCTGGCATACAAGGCTATACCTAGTCCAAGAACATTGCAAGTATTCAGGAATGCAAGGAAGAACGCCCATAAGACTGCCCGCCACTGTGCCAACATATAATGGCTTAACCTTTGCAACAGTTACATACAGCGGCCGATACCGTGGATGCAAGATGAATGTATGAGGGCATCAAGAAGGCGACAGGCCCTTCCACCTCAAAGACCGTCTCCCTGAAGTCCAAGACAGGTGAAGGCACCAGAGATCAGAGCAAACAACTGCAACGATGGGTTGAACACTATCTCGAGCTATATGCAACCCAAAACAACGTCACTGACACTGCCCTGGATGTCATTCCAGACCTGCCTGTCATGGAGCAGCCATGCACACAGCCCACCCTGGAAGAGCTCGGAAAAGCCATAGACTGCCTTGCCTGTGGGAAGGCTCCTGGAAGCGACGGCATTTCGCCTGAAGTCCTCAAGAGTGGGGAACCAGCGCTGCTCCAGCCGCTACACACAATCCTCTGCCTTTTTTGGGAACAGAGATACATCTCACAGGACATGCGTGGCGCCAACATCGTCACTTTGTACAAGAACAAGGGTGACGGTATCGACTGCAACAACTACAGGGGCATTTCCCTCCTCAATGTTGTCGGAAAGGCTTTCGCCCGTGTTGCCTTGCTGCGCCTACCAGAGTCCCAGTGTGGATTTCTAGCCGGCAGGTAAACTGTAGATATGATCTTCTCACTACGGCAGCAGATGCCCCTCTACATTGCCTTCATAGGCCTGACGAAGACATTTGACCTAGTCAGTCGGAGTGGACTCTTCAGAATCCTGCAGAAGATTGGCTGCCTCTCACGTCTATTTGCTGTCATCATGTCATTCCACGAGAACATGTACAACACTGTGTGCTTCAATGGCACAACATCAGAGGCCTTCCCAGTAATCAGCAGAGTCAAACAAGGCTGTGTGCTTGCTCCGACGCTCTTCGCCATATTCGTTTCCATGCTTCTCCAGTATGCCTTCAAGGGCTGCAGCAATGGAGTGTACATCCATACCAGGGCTGACGGAAAGCTGTTCAACATCGCCCGTCTCCGTGCTAAGACTAAAATCATAAAGGTAATCATCCGTGAATTGCTTTTTGCCGATGATGCAGCCTTGACACCCCAAACGGATGATGGACTGTAGCAGCTGGTATGCCCCCTCTCCAATGCTTGCAAGAAATTTGGCCTGACCATCAGCTTGAAGAAAACAAACGTCATGGCGCAAGACTCCCCTCCCTCTATCAAAATCGATCGGTACGGCTTGGAAGTTGTCGAGAACTTCACAAAATAGCCCTAACCTCACCACGAAGATCAAACTGCGTGTCTACCAAGCCTGCGTGCTCAGCTCACTCCTCTACAGCAGCGAAACATGGACCACCTATGCACGTCACGAGAGAAAATTCAACAGCTTCCACCTGAGATGTCTGCGGCGCATTATGCACATCAAGTGGCAGGACAAAGTACCGAACACAGAGGTTCTAGAACGTGCCATCATCAACAGCATGTTCGCCATTCTCAGTGAGAGGCGCATTCACTGGCTCGGCCATGTCATGAGAATGGACTCGGGCCGCATCCTTAAGGACATATTATATGGGAACTACCAGAAGATACACAACCAACTGGATGCCCACACCTGCACTACAAAGACGTTTGCAAGAGAGACATAAAGACGGCCAACATCGATGTCAACAAATGGGAGAGCTTTCCTAATGACCGTCACATCTGGCGCCTAGCTATCAAGCAGGGAGTTAGCAAACCTAAGGATGACAGAAATAGGAAGCATGCTCAAAAGAAAGCCATAAAGAAGGAACAGCTGAGTCTGAAGCTACGCCATCATCTCAGGTAGACGGAGGGATGCCTAGGAAGAAAGGAATATCTTGTGCATCTAAAAACTAAATAACATGTAAATAAGACATTCAGATGTCCCGCACCAATAAGGTATGTTTCTATATAGTCATGTAGATCTCCGAGTATTCTCATAGTGTAAGGTCACATCAGGCACATATTAGTAATATTCATTTTTGTTGATCTTATCGTGAAAGGATATATACAAATTTCGGAGGTATAGATGTTTCGTTGAATCAAATAATAGAGGCGACAAAATGTAATGGTACGTAATACTTTATACACGTCGGTGTGGTGTGTCGGGCTGGTATGCCGCCACTGTGGTAGGTGTGTTATTATGGTTAGGGTGGGGTGCCTCAAATATATTATTTACATTGCAATATAGGTCCCACACAGGCTCGAATGTGTAGGAAGTGAAATTAGTGATAGAAAGAGGTAAATCTCCGAGCCCCATCAGCAATGCAGGCAGTTAAATTAATGAATACACAAAAAAGGTGAAATTAAAATGAATAACAATTTAATACAATCAAATAGTCAACTGTTATTAATTTTGCAATCACTCTTTTTCATCTCGACTAAGTTAGCCTATTGTATTGTTTGATTTATTGTGTAAGATAGCTTTTCCACCCCTCCTTGTTTTATAACTTTACAGCACGATGTTTGAGCAATTACTAAGTTCCTAGATCGAAAATATTAAATTAAATTCGGATTTATATGGTGACCACATCATCTCTCAATTCCGATTAGATGTCGATTCTACCCTCCTCTGATCAACCTAGCAGACAATACCCCTGGGCCTTTTGCAACCGAGGAGTGATTTACGACTCCTATAAGGGTTATTTTGTTCTTTAACAGAACTTTCAACGTTTAAGTGCGACTTTTCTAAACTATTAAAGCTACCTTTACGAAGAGGACCACCTATACCTGCGGTGTTTAACATATACACATGGCTTCTAACCATTTCATTGTTCCATTCACTTACGTAATCACGGGCATGGCAACGTCACAGCCTGGATCAGAAGATTATGTAGAATTCCGACAAGCCGAACGTATCTGACGTTATTCGTTGCTAACAAATCCAACGATTGTCAGAGAATTCCATAGAACGACCATAAGTCATTGTATTAAGTATGTTTCGTGTTAAGTTATGGATCGGTATTGTTTACCCGGTGTTTAACATATATTTATTTAAATGCTTAAAATAAAGCTGGTCTGAAAAACAGGGACAAAATTAGCGTTCAGACTAGAAAGTATGTACAATTGTGTTCTTTTATACAAGATTGATGCTATGAAAGTAAGTTGAAAGTATCAGAAATAAGGGAAAGACTAAATGAATCGTCACGCAAATGTCGTCACGCTATGAATGGTGTCTATAATCTTTGCTGAAACTCGTCTGAAGTTATTTGAGACGAGTACAGTTGCCTATGCTTTGTCCCATTGGTGTTGCCATTTATTGTTAATTCCTCTTCGTATTTGTTCATATAGTTCATGTGCACTGTATGCCAATGGTTCGATGTTATTGCTCTCAAAACTGCTTTTGGCCATTTGGTCGAATTTTCATTACCGGACAGATTTATGTGGGAGGGTAACCTTAGCAGTTGTACTTTTTATTGTTTGCTTTCGATTTCCCTAATAGCTAGAATAACGTCTTCAAGCATGTTTGCTCTACTTTTGAAGTTGTCAGTATCTATAATTGTACGTTGCTTTTCGTCCGTCAATTTGACGAGGACCACTCTAGTCATTCGAGGTTTTCAGGGGCAGGTTCCGTTATATGCGTGCGCAGATGGCTGATGATGCTAACCCTTATAAGGAACAGTGTATGAGTGGGACATCTCCAGAAGGGTTGATGACACGTTCTTTTCTGGCTTGTTTCCTAAGTTCGTTTGCTGATATCCTGTTAGATTAGCACAACTTGGAGCCTTTGTGCACAGATAAACGCCATGTAACTCGATCGCTTGCTGTTTGCTCACAGGAATCAGGGTATATTTTGACCGCTTTCAATGCAGCTTTCAGATTGTCTTTGAAGCGTTTCTTCTCACCTCGATGGGATCGCTGTCCTTGCTGAAGTTCAAAATAGAAAGAGTCTCTTAGGCAGCTAGTGCTCTGTCATGCGTGCAACATGTCCCGCCCAGCGTAGTTGGCACTACGTCAGGATGGTCTAGATGCAGGGGAGACATGGTTGGGCGAGTACATCAGTGTCTGGAACCTTGTTCTGCCATTTTATGTTGATGATATTCCTAAGACTTGTGGTGTGTAAGTGGTTCAGCTTACTGGCATGGAGTTAGTAAACCGTCTACGTTTTGCTTGCGTAAAGTAGTGTTAGGAGCAAAACTGCCGTGTAGACCTTTAGTTTGGTCTGAATGATGATGCCTCTTCTATTCCAGACGTTGGCATACAACCAACCAAAAGCTGTGCTGGTTCTGACAATGCGACGGTTCACCTCTTCTTTAATAGTAACGCTATGTGACAATGTGCTGCCAAGATAGGTGAAGTGGTTCACTACGCTAAGCTTTTTGGCCGTTGAAATTGAATGTTGTAAAAGTTGTTTATGTTCACATTCCATTACCGTTTCTTTTAAGAGGGGGGAGGTAGTGTCACGGAATTGCATAAACCCTTTAAGTTATTAAACAGATGGACTCGATTTTCTTTTTTGGTATAAAACGATACCCAAGGGGGATTAATATATATTGTGTCGTATTTCAAAGAAGTGAGTTCGGTCCATTCAATGTCGCTCGAGCGAAGTGCTTTCGATAGGAAGAACTGTATGGCTTCAGTGCATAGACAATAACCGTGTATCACTATTTCACTGTTGGTAAAGCTCCATACATTACGGACTGTCTTGTCATTCAGCAGTCTACTATATGGATTTTTTATGTCTTCAAGTGTGACCGACTGTATATTGTTTTGAAATCTGTTCCAGTTGGCGTTTTCAAATATGCATCTTTATACAAGATGTACAAGTGATCACTACCCAATGCGCTTTCCTGCAATTCTTCCTAGTGCGCGATTGTGGCTATATTAGGTGTTGCAATTGTCAAATCAAAAGTGGTTAACTTATCGTGTATTGGGTCCATTTTTGTAAACGTTCATGTGTTTAGTATTATTAGTTGTCTCAGGTGTATTTTTCGATAACTCTGCCTCTGCGGTGAATATGGTCACTGTCCCGTTCCATGTGATGCGAATTAAAGTTACTGCAGATTATGTTGTTAATTTCATTGTTCTTTAATAATTCTGAGAACGCTTGCTATGTGATGTTGTTAGATGTTATAAAGATTGATTTTTTTCCGACCTACTGTAAAAGTGATTTGTTTGGGTATTCCATGGTGGCCTAGTTTAAATTGATTGATGTTCTTGCATCTACGACATATGATATTGTGTCATATATGTATATGGCAAGGCCTCGCACTTATCTTCCACTACTCCGATATTTGATAAATTGTATTGTATAACCTTTTATCTTGGGGATGGTTTTTTGTCAGCTGTAAGTAGTGTTTCCTGTAGGCAGAGAATTTGTGGCTTTTTTGTCCCTGCAATGATGGCTAATATAGGCACACCATGGTTTAATTAGGCCTCTTCAGTTACATTGACATTTTACCAAATTTATGTATTGTGAGTAGATTCTGTAGTTGTCATGTCTGTTATTGTTGTTGTTATATCCATGCTTGTAGTTGGTTTTTATTTTGTGTTGACTTTGTTTCTCGATGTGCTCATTTGTTGTGTATTTTTGTAACAGTTTGACTGTTATACAGGTGAAATCTTGTATGGTGATCATGATGTGAAGTGTTCATGGTGTGAAGTGTTCGGTGTTGCATGGCATGTTTGAGGTCGGTGAAATAGCGTTATACTTTTTCACTGTAGTTGTTGCTTTGTTTTGGTCTTTAGAGGTGAATGAGATGATTGGTGATATTGATTGCTCAGTTTCTGTTTGTCCTAGCGCAGTTTGTGTTGTTAGTGGTGCTTGATCTTGCTGGGTTTTAGGAGAAGGGCAGGAATTAGGTGCTGATGTTTATATTTTGGTTGGCGAAAATGGTGAACACTTCCATTATATACTTCGAGCACGGACATAAAGGCAAACATCACTTCACTTATTATCAAGTATCCACGCAAAAGTGAAGGAGTAAAACTATTATTTATCAAAAACCCAATATATACTATCCACGCACGGGAAGGAGACAAAAAAAGCAATATTTTCTATCCACAAAAACTTACGCGACGTAATAAAAACCCTAAAATCTATTATCTAGACAACAGCGTGAACACATACAAGCTCACAAATCGACTATCCACACAAACGTATGCTCACTCATACAAAAATACACTCGGCATTGAAGATATTTTCGACATTGAAATAGTGCGGAAAATGGCCTAAGGCCATTTTCTGTCATTCCAAATATTTTAGGCATTACACTCAAAGGTATGGTCAAGTAACTAATCAATTCTTTAAATTGCACTTGTCACACTTGCATAGCAATGATTTTGGCTCCGTTTCAGGTCACTTTAGGACGTTATTAACTTTGTTCCGTATAGTATCGGAAAACAAACTCTGTATTGAAATTGAGATCCATTACTGTAGCATGGCGATGACAATCTCCGTAACGTTTTATGTCCGCATGGTTTCATGTCTAGTCGATGAGATCTAAGATCGATTGGGTAAAATAGTCCAGCGTGCTCGGTCCCCGCAAGACTTTTCCATGTCCTCCAGGAATCTTGCTTCAGGGAGGACAATGACTAAATATAGGCTCTTTGATGCACTTCTCGCACACTCGATGAGCCACGCAGAAAGTAGGAATGTAAATGCCGAACTATTACATGCATTTAAAATCGAAAGAGAATTCCCATTCTTCTGGTTATCTTCTGTCTCTTGTTGAAGGTGGTTTCTTCGAATGAAGCATTCATTTGGGCACAAAGTGACAGTTTATTATTCGACGCACGTGAGTTATGGCACTATTGGTACGTATGCCTTGTCCACAAATTCGGCACAATCCCAACAATTGACAAATACTTTTCTGCTCTGAACCTTGCGTTTTCAGGTGGTGTTGATAACAGGGTAGGCTGAAAAAAGTTATTTGACAAGCAGGGCAATGTTCTCTTTTTTAACTTCGTCAATACAGAGATGAAAGTTCAAAAATCAAACGTATTGCGATCCACAATGCTTGTGTTGCTCTCGATTCATGTACGCAATAATTAATGTATTCCGGGTATGGGGCGGTACTGATGATGGCATCAAAATGTTCATTGCTAAATTCAATCCAGACGGGGGACTTCAAACTGTCGTGAAGATTGAAATGTCTCAAGCGATCGTCTTCTTTGGCTCTACATTGTCGTTTCAGTGTGGTTAACAAAGAATCCCACACATCGGTGATGAGCTCTTCTGCTTTCCTCAACGGAACGTCGGACTTGCAATCTGTAATCTTTACTGTGTACGTGTAGGCGGTAGTTCTATATTTTCTAGATAAACGCTTTTTCGTCTCTCGAATGATTACCGGTGGCGGTCTTTGGCTGGGTGTAGACTTTGAGTCTCAATTCGGGCTCACTCATCTCATGTTCAAAATCCCTGGCATGAAGTTTAGCCAAGACTTCAGATATTGTGCGAGGCGATAAATCACGTTTCTGTCTCTTACTTTCGTTTTCTTTGTATGATCCGTTCGTTTCATCTTGATTGCAAAAGATCAAATGACTACATTTTAAACGTCTAGGGTTCCAATATCAATGTCACACTAGTGTCTTCACTATATTAAGGTCAGTGTCTTCCCTCCAGTATTCAGTTCACTCTCAAACCATGCAGAACGATTGAATAATCAACACAGATCAAACTTCTTCTGATCAGAGCTGTGCCAGGTGTCATACTAAAGTTTTCTTCAGACACGCCGACGGATTACTCCTCCTCCTTTCCCGATAAATGTAAAGATACTTGCTATATCTATAAGAAGAGACACTGGACTCCAGATTGTCCAGATCGTCAAATAGGCAAGACAAGCGACAAAAAGTCAAGATAATGTTATCATTGTCAGGAGAAAGGACATTGGTCTCCAGACTGTCGTAAAAAACAACGTGAGATGGAAGAGAGGTGTTCCGAACAGGAAGACAAAAAATATGTATCCTCCAAAAATTAAACGTCAAGAAAGACAAGAAAAGAAGGCTGGACGAAAGTGAGGAATAAGAGGAGGAAAAACTTGTAAAGTGAGGTAATTTAGAAAACATAGATTGAACAAAGGCAAAAGAAAAAGCTCATGAACGTTTTTAAGGTGTTATGTCTTGTGATATTTGATTCTTAATTAGTATCAGAATATACAAGAACGAAAAACGTCAGTGTCTCTTATTTTAATAAAGACGTGCACTCACACACTCACAGATGCCCGTCGTAGGTTAAAACGTGATCTTTAGTTTTAATTAATTTTTCTAAAATGAATAGTATCTCTCTTCGAGATAAGCGGATGGCCCTAAAAAAAGACCACTGGGTCATCGTAATAAATAAGTGCGATACATTTGTTTCAGACTCCTTTAATCTGCCAACATGTCTAAGATTTTCACTGTTCTTCTTCTCGCCAAGACCTTGTTTCTTCTCTGCTGTCGTATCCTTCATCTTGCCTATTCTTTTTGTTGTTGTTGTTGTAGGGTAAAAGCTTGTCCTGCTTCTTTCTGCTGGCGTAAAAAAATTCTCTTAAATCTGTCTCTTTATAAAATATCCGACGCGTTGTAATGAAGGCGAAGGTGGTAAATGTACTGGTACCGGAACAATTTCTTGCAAAGAAGAGAGAAAATCTACTAAATCCCAATTAAAATCGGTCTCCACGACCGTTGCACCCCAATTCATCGTCTTTTAAGTTGAAAACTGTCGTATGGATTAATTGCGCACAGACGCTAGCGCATATATATAGAGAATGCGATGTGACTCAAAGCTTTCTTCGGTTTGGAAGACAGACAGCATTTTCACTGAATTTTGGATTCGTGAAAAGGCTAAATCCGTTTTGATCCGCTCTTTCACTATAAATAATCGCAGTTCACTTTATTCCCTTCACCTGTTCTCACCACAGGATGTGGTTTAATGTTGAATCATCTAATATCATATTGTCGATGCTGTTCGGCACGGACTTACCCATATATGTCATATCATCATGGACCATCATCCGAATCACCGATACAATCGCATGGAAAAGAATCATCTAAGTGGAAAGACATGGATGTCTGAAATGAATCCTCATCTACCGTCTAGAAGTCAGAGGAAGTTTGAGGAAGAGCAGAAAACTTATGTAATACCCTCTGTGTTAACGGAATGATGGTAACTCAAAAACCAAAGGCCCCTCAGGGCCACTCTATTTCCTCGAAAGAATTTGCTTTCTTGTCTAAGAACAGTACCGTGAGGTTAACCCACTTGTTCCATTTTTGTTAGGCCCTGGTCCCAATACAGATCCACAACATTTGTCCCTCTATAGGCCCATGTTAAATTCCCGTTGTCCCTATAAATATTGTCCCTATACAGCCCCACGGCATATTGTAATGGTAAGTTACATTGTCCCTATATAGCCCCATGGCATATATTGTAATCTTTAAGTCACATTGTCCCTATACAGCCCCATATAATACTTATTTAATCTATTTCAGTACCTTTTAAGGAAAATTACATTTTATGACAGCGTTAAACAACAATTGTTCATTTTTTTTTATGCAAACCAAATTACTCCATAATCGACATTTCAAAGACACTTGTTGTCTGTCTTTTAACTGGTATCATTGTTTATTTTTGTTTTAATTGTATAACGTCTTTGAGGATTAAATTGTGAATTTACTTATATATTTATGACAAACAGTACCACACCTCTCGTACCGGAGGCACTTATATACCTATCTATCTATCTATCTATCTATCTATCTATCTATCTATCTATCTATCTATCTATCTATCTATCTATCTCTCTCTCTCTCTCTCTATCTATCTATCTATCTATCTATCTATCTTGGTTTTTTTTCCTTCTCAAAAGTCTTATAAAGAAATGCATTTTTGACCGCATTAAACAACAATCATTGCTCTTATTTATTTACAAACTGAATTGTGCTATAAACTCCATTTTACACCTACTTAATAAGTATGTCAGTCATGTTAAGGCCTTTGGAAGCTTATAGTGGTTGTAATTATCAACCTTACTAGGATAAATGGCTCTGCTAAGTCTTTGCATTATGTACTTTACGGGTAATGCAGTCTCTGTACTATTATAGTACGGGTAATGCAGTCTCCGGACTATTATAGTACAGATAATGCAGTCTCTGGACTATTATAGTACGGGTAATGCAGTCTATGGACTATTATAGTACGGGTAATGCAGTCTATGGACTATTATAGTACGGGTAATGCAGCCTATGGACTATTATAGTACGGGTAATGCAGTCTCTGAACTATTATAATACGGGTAATGCAGCCTATGGACTATTATAGTACGGGTAATGCAGTCTATGGACTATTATAGTACGGGTAATGAAGTCTCTGGACTATTATAATACGGGTAATGCAGCCTATGGACTATTATAGTACGGGTAATGCAGTCTATGGACTATTATAGTACGGGTAATGCAGTCTCTGGATTATTATAGTAGGGTAATGCAGTCTCTGGACTATTATAGTACGGGTAATGCAGTCTATGGATTATTATTGTACGGGTAATGCAGTCTATGGACTATTATAGTACGGGTAATGCAGTCTCTGGATTATTATAGTAGGGTAATGCAGTCTATGGACTATTATAGTACGGGTAATGCAGCCTATGGACTATTATAGTACGGGTAATGCAGTCTATGGACTATTATAGTACGGGTAATGCAGCCTATGGACTATTATAGTACGGGTAATGCAGTCTCTGAACTATTATAGTACGGGTATTGCAGTCTCTGGACTATGATAATACGGGTAATGCAGCCTATGGACTATTATAGTACGGGTAATGCAGTCTATGGACTATTAAAGTATGGGTAATGCAGTCTATGGATTATTATAGTACGGGTATTGCAGTCTCTGGACTATTATAATACGGGTAATGCAGCCTATGGACTATTATAGTACGGGTAATGCAGTCTATGGACTATTATAGTACGGGTAATGCAGTCTCTGGATTATTATAGTAGGGTAATGCAGTCTCTGGACTATTATAGTAGGGTAATGCAGTCTCTGGACTATTATAGTACGGGTAATGGAGTCTATGGACTATTATAGTACAGGTAATGCAGTCTATGGACTATTATTGTATGGGCTATGCAGTCTATGGATTATTATTGTACGGGTAATGCAGTCTCTGGATTATTATAGTACGGGTAATGCAGTCTATGGACTATTATAGTACGGGTAATGCAGTCTATGGATTATTATAGTACGGGTAATGTAGTCTATGGACTATTATAGTACGGGTAATGGAGTCTATGGACTATTATAGTACAGGTAATGCAGTCTATGGACTATTATTGTATGGGCTATGCAGTCTATGGATTATTATTGTACGGGTAATGCAGTCTATGGATTATTATAGTACGGGTAATGCAGTCTATGGACTATTATAGTACGGGTAATGCAGTCTATGGACTATTATAGTACGGGTAATGCAGTCTATGGACTATTATTGTATGGGCTATGCAGTGTATGGACTATTATAGTACGAGTAATGCAGTCTATGGACTATTATTGTATGGGCTATGCAGTGTATGGACTATTATAGTACGGGTAATGGAGTCTATGGATTATTATCGTATGGGCTATGCAGTGTATGGACTATTAGTGTATGGGCTATGCAGTCTATGGACTATTAATGTATGGGTAATGGAGTCTATGGATTATTATCGTATGGGCTATGCAGTGTATGGACTATTAGTGTATGGGCTATGCAGTCTATGGACTATTAATGTATGGGTAATGCAGTCTATGGATTATTATCGTATGGGCTATGCAGTGTCTATGGATTATTATTGTATGGGCTATGCAGTGTATGGATTATTATCGTATGGGCTATGCAGTGTATGGATTATTATTGTATGGGTAATGCAGTGTATGGACTATTATTGTATGGGTAATGCAGTCTATGGACTATTATTGTATGGGCTATGCAGTGTATGGATTATTATCGTATGGGCTATGCAGTGTATGGATTATTATTGTATGGGCTATGCAGTGACTATAGACTGTGTACTCTACGGGCAAAGCATTCTCTGGGATATGTTATGTTATGTACGGGCAAACCGGGTGAATCTTGGCATTGAACAGAACCTTTTTTTGGTTCATTCGCAGCACAATTCCTCAACTTAATATAAAATCAGGCGAGTACTTGCAGGCAGGTAATTGATATTGAGTGAGGAGAGTTTTATATAATATGTTTGTGAATTAAACAATTATAACTTTTTCAAATTTCTAAAAGTATTTATGTATTTTTTTATTTTATTTTTTGGCTTGACATTATCTTCCGTTTCCATGTGTTCCTCAGACACACCACATTATAAGTATGGACATAAATTTAACATTCAGCGATGTTCCTAATACCGCAAGTTGGCCAAAAGTTGTTAAAGCGTCCATGTTTAATGCAGGAGGTCGCGGGTTTGAGCTCGGCCTCATCATTCTAAGACGTAAAAATGGTACTAGCAGCTGCCTCGCTTAGAGATCAGCATTAGTTGCTTCGTGTTAGTGCTGGTCGCCATGATGTCAGGATATTTTGTATGTGGGAGATGCTGCTACATGTATTATATATTACCGAATACTAATCGGTACGCTAAAATGCAAACCATTTTCAATTATAAATTATTGTTGCAATTATGATCTATAAAGTATTCAGGACATTTTATTAAGAGGTCATGGGTCATGGGACATGGTTTGTCTCGATATACGATCTTTGCTAGATTAATTGCCCGTCTTATGACAGCAGTCATAAAGGGGAGTCTTTCAACAACAACAAAAAACCTAAAATTAAAAACTAATGGGCGTTTAAAAGCATGTTCGAAGATAGAAATTAAAAATGTAGTAAAACTGTAAGTAAACAATGGAATCTCACGAGTTCCAACTCGTGATCGCTTGTTTTGTAGTGTGGGACGGGACACACATAAAAAGACAAATTTCGGTGTGTTTATTTGTATATAAGATAAAATGTTACATATGTAACATATCTTTCAATCTATTTCAGTACCTTTTAAAGAAAAATACTTTTAACGATTGTTTAAACAACGATTGTACTTTAATTTGACAGGAAAACAGTTTGGGTGCTATGAGATGTGTAGGCTTTGTAGGGTCTCTAGTCTGTGTACTGTACAAGGCAAAAGTCTATCTCGATATGTGATCTTTACTAGCTTAATTGCCTGTCTTAGGACGGCAGTCACAAAGGAGTGTTTCAACATTAAAAAAATAATTAAAAACTGTGATGAGCGAGTTTAAAAGCGAGTTCGAAGTTAAAAATTAAAAATGAAGTAAAACAATAATAAAAAATGGGATGCTGCGAGTTTCCGTCACGTGATTGCTTGTTTTCGCGTGTGGTACGGGACACACATGAAAAAGACAATGTCGGTGTGGATGTTTGTATACACGATAAATTGTTATATATGTAATTTTTAAAACAAAATCTGTGGCCGTCGTGTAGTTTATTTATGGGCCGTTGACATGTTCGAATGACTCTTGAAATTTTGATGAAAGCGACATCCTTTGTTTCTATTTCAATAGCCAGCATCCGTTTTGCATTTAGTTCAACACTCTTGCTTCCGTACTTTGTTTGATTCGCAACACCGCTTCAAACTTATTTTTCAAACTATTTCAGTTTCTTTTTTTTTAAAAAAATATTTGGAACGAATCTATAAGTAACATTTTGTTTTTCTGATATGCAATCGAACTACCCCAGAACAGGCATTTCAAGGACATTTATTTTCAATTCACTTAAACTTGTGTTTATTTAAAAAAAAAAAAAAAATCTTTTTATTAACTTCCTTATGTGCCAAATTTTGCATTTACTTATATTTTCATGACAAACCATAATACAACCAGCTGAATATTGTTTGTCTTTTATTTCAATAGTTTGATGAAATACCCTTTTGACCGCTTTAATAAAAAAAAATCTTTGTATTTATTTAGATACCAACTAAATCGGACTAGAAACTTCATTTGACACCTACTTTGGTTAAGGCCTTCCAAAGTTTAAAGTTGTTGTAATTAGCTTAGAAATTTGGTTATGCTGAATCTCTGGGCTATGTACTGTAATGCAATGGCTATATAGTGTATGGGCTATTTCTTTTACGGGCTATACGGAGCCTCTGTACTATATGCTGTACGGAAAAATAGTTTTGGGTCTATGTATTGTATAGGCTATGCGATCTCTAGACTGTGTACTATATGAGTCAAAAGTCTTTGGACTATATACTGTACGAGGTAAAGCAGTATTTGGTCTATGTACTGTACGGGTAATTCAGTCAATGGGTAATGAATTGTACGAGGTAAAGTAGTCTTTGGACATGCATTGCACGGGTAATGCAGACTATGGACTATGTACTGTACGAGGTAAAGCAGTCTATGTGCAATGTATTATACGAGGTAAAGCAGTATTTTGGCCTTATATTGCATGGGTAAAGCAGTCTATGGGATAAGTACTGTACGGGTAATACAGTCTATGGACTACGTACTGTACAGGCAAAACAGTTTGTGGGCTATATACGGTATGGGCTTTGAAGACTCTAGACTGTACTATACAAGGTAAAACAGTCTTTGGGATATGTATTGTACGGGGAATGCAGTCTTTGAGCTATCTAATGTACAGGCATACGGTGCGAGATATGGCATTCAACAGAACATCATTTTTTTTGTTTTTGATGGTTTAACGCCATTTTTCAGCACAATATAGGCTATACATGGCGGCCAGTATTAATGGTGGAGGAAGAACCCGGACAACCCCCAGAAAGAACCACCGACCCACGAGAAGCTACTGGCAAGCTTTCTCACATACATGTAACTACATTTGCCGAATATTAGACTCGAACACACGCAGACAGAGGTGAGATGGCAGTGGTGCGTAACGGACAGCGCTTTAGACCACTCGGCCACTCGGGGCCCCGCCTTCATTTTGTTTCATTTGTAGTACGGCTCTTCAACTTAATATTAAATCAGACGCTTAAGAGAAGTGCAATTCTGAAGTTTGGATTTGGTTCATAAATGAGAAAAACGGTGTAAAATCCCTGTTTCGTGTAATTTTAACTCGTATCCTTTCCTGGCACTGTTATGTAAGGAAAATAATCAGTACAGTGGCTGTTAGGTTATTTGTCTTATTTATATTTTCATGTATTTATCTTTTTCTGTATATTTCTGTTATTATTATTAGTAGTAGTATTAATATTATTAATATTATTAATATTATTATTATTATTATTATTATTATTATTATTAGTAGTAGTAGTAGTAGTAGTAGTAGTAGTAGAAGTAGTAGTATTAGTATTGTTGTTTTCAGTATGATTATTAATAGTAGTATTAGTGTTGCTGTTGTTGCTTTTTTTCATGCACTAAGGAAGAGCTTGTTTCAAGTAAAATATTAATTCTGTCTGTTTTACTTGTCACACCATGGTACTGATGCTACTTCCAAATTGTATATATGTCGTTTTTTTTTGTCACGCTATGTTACCCAAGAAACTTCCACATGTTACATCGGTCTGTTATATGTTTAAGAAACCTGCACACTCTTACTCCAAATCTTACATCGGTCTATTTTATTTGTTTAGTGCATATAAGTATATATGTATACGCTATACAAATAATACAGACCGATGTAATATTTTGAATTAGGGTGGGCATGATCGTTAAACATCTATAACAGACCGATGTAACATTTGGAAGTTAATATTTTACTTTAAACAAGCTCTTCGATATATATATATATATATATATATATATATATATATATATATATATATATATATATATATATATATATTTAAAAGAATTAAAAAACTATTATAGACTATATGCTAAAGTTTAATAAAATACATCATACTTTAATACACACACACACACACACACAGACACACTAATTTATTCAGAGAACCTTAGTTTTCGGTCATGGTAAGACTCGACATATGATCTTTGCTAGCTTAATTACCCGTCTTAGGACGGCAGTCCTGTAAGAAAATTAAAAGCTGTGATGAGCGATTTTAAAAGCCTGTTCGAAGATAAAAATTAAAACTGAAGTAAAGAATAAGAAATACAACTGGGATGCTACGAGTTTCGAACTCGCGATCTCTTGTTTTGCAAGCGGTACTTGACACACAAAAAGAAAGACAAATATCAGTGTGGGCGTTAATATATGAAATAATGTTATTCATGTATTAAAAATATCGTTTATCTTGTATTTTAGTCATGATCTCGTTGAGATAATGGAGTTGCTCTTGAAATTAAGTGCAATGCGACATCATGTTTCATTATCACAAAAGCCAGCATCCGTTTTTCATCTAGTCCAATACTCAAGTGTATGTACTTCGATTCACGACAACCAGCCCAAACAGGACAGGAAATTGAAACTCTCAAACTTTGTTTCGTTTCTATTGTTGTAATAAAATATAATCATCTCAATAACAATTGTCTTTCTAAAAACATCAGGCTTGGAAAAAACGAAAAGTTATAAATGTGAAGATAATACAGTGTAACTAAGTTCGTTTAAACTCAGATACAAGGACACAACCAACCAAAGTAAACGCATAAATACATACATGAAACAATGCGAAGTCCAAACTACCAGGATGCATTGACATTTACATAAAACACTGTGTTTTCATACGTTCTTAATTTCTACTATTGTTGATACTAAATTGCCATAATCATGATTTTGTTCTGTATCTCCATGCACATTTAATAATGTGTTTTTCATTAATTATTTAGATGGGGCTCCCTGGGTCAATATGTTAACTGCTTGCATCACCAGAGTGTGCTAATTAACTTGCTGGAAGTAATAGGTCAAGTCGGGCGGAATCTAGCAATTTATTCAAGATCATGTTAATTTCCAAATTCACTGTACATTTGCTTGGAATTATAAAAAGTGTAACTATAAATATTCACAAAGTTCGATGCAGAAGCTTGACTGATTGAATTTAAACAAAACGTGATTATAGTCTACACTGTTTGAAAGTGGTTTGGATGTGGAAAATTTGAGGATAAAAAGTCTGTAATAGATCAATAAATGCGAATGACTAAATCAATGATCTTGTAAAGATGAAACTTAAACGCACATTTGGTTGAAGGAACATTGGAATGCATGATAGCTAACATAAGAATGCATGATAGCTAACATACGAATGGCTGATAGTTAACATTAGAATGCGTCGTAGTTAACAATAGATAGCCTGATAGATAACAATATAATGCCTGATAGATAACAATATAATGCCCGGCAGCTAACACGCCGTGCAAATGCCTATTTAAGACAAATAAAGTCGTAACTCGCAAAACGTCGTCTTAATTGACACTTATTGAATTCATCTAAAATCTATGATTCTCAAAAGATTTATATCGATTTGAGTGCAAGCAAACAGCAAAAAGCGACCAATGTTCACAAGTCATACATTTGTTGATTTGATGCTGATTAAGTGCCATAAGAAAACGATGGTTAGTGTGCTCTCGATTTATTCAATGGGCTGTAGCAAGATAGGTTTTGTAATAAACACAATAACAATGCAACAGGATGCTGTAGTGTATTCAGTTGTTTGTTATTTGGACGTACGCATGTTGGAATTTGCCTAAGAATGGAAGCAGTTTTCTCTCTTAGGCAATTGCGAAAGGTGGAAAAATTGTATGCCAAAACACAAACAAAATATCTTGAATGCACTATTTTAGTGTTCCCGTGCCTCCCCCCCCCCCACTAACATGTGGACGAAGAAATTCACGCGAGAGCAAGGCACACGTAACGGATTGAAGGCATCAAGTTTGTGGCATATGTAATGACCAGAGAGAAAAATCAGTTCTTAAGACAAATATATATTTTCAATAATACTACGATCTTCTTGAATCTTAGTGGATTTTATTTGTTCGCGTCTGTATGTCTCTATAAAATTTGACAACTTTACCTGATACTGCATGTATTTCTGAAGAGACATCTGGAGATATAATTTAAACTTTTGTAAGTATTTACATTTGACCATTGGAATGAATAGGTTTACCTAGCACCATGGACATAACAGCAGATTAACGAATGAAAAAGAGTACGTAATGGGAAACATCTACTCTGGGACACAAGTGGTAGCTGACCAGACTTTAAACAACGTGTGTGACAGATATAGAGAGCAACATGAACTTTATTTCCTATTTGTTTGTTAGTTACTTGTTTTAGTTTAGCCTTTTCGTAAAAATAGATATTACTTGTTGTATGAAAAGTGTCATTCTTATATGAAATGCGTTTGCGTTGTATATAAAGTGAGGTCTTTTTTTTGTCAAGGCATACATCTTAACGATTAAAAGTATTTTCTTTTCTAGAACCAATAATAGGATAACATGTGCAGATTTCATTCCTTGTCTTAATTTGAATGTATTACATGGATAGTGATAGACTACATCACAGGCCAGAGAGCACTTGTATATCATAGACTTTTCCTATCTGTGGGTTTTTCTTTAGGACATTTGTTTCCTCTTTCTTGTGTGCATGGATGCGTATTTGTTTGCTTCATAATCTCTACGTTTTTCTCTATCAGCCCTTTGTCCCTACAAGTACATTTTACCTTCTAAATAGTTCTGACCCTATAAAAAAATGATGTCACCAATGTCGAATTCCCTTAGAACTCAATGTGACATTCCCATTGACGCCAATTTTGATATACCCATTTTTAACGTTAATATCCATATGATGTAGTTTATTTGCTTATTTGTCAATTGTTGAAAAATATTGATTGTGGTGGGAGTAATAATTTCTGGATAATAAAGATTATAAATTTCAATATCTGAGCGTCCTTTATGCATTATTACAAACCGAAATTCAAGAAAATCTTTGTTGTTAGACTCTTTTTGGGTCAATCCTAATAATTCAAGAAAATCTTTGTTGTTAGAAACTGTTTGGGTCAATCCGAATAATTCAAGAAAATCTTTGTTATTAGACTCTGTTTGGGTCAACCCTAATAATTAAAGAAAATCTTTGTTGTTAGACTCTGTTTGGGTCAATCCTAATGTTGTGTTGCGGATAGTGTAATGAATGAAAAAGAAAAAAACTTTTTCACATTTGTTCTGCTTTGTAAATAACTGGCTCCATAACATGGGATTGTTGGTCTGAATCTAGTAGCATTATACAGGCATGTCTGTTGTAGACATATGATGTCTGGTTTAATCTTTTTTTCTTCCCGGGGTTGTTGTTAATTAGCATTGAGAAGATACGCCTGTTTAGTTAAATTCACTAATATATTTTTAAAGTAATTCAGGTAATAGTCAAAACATGGGATGGGTTAGGGTTAAAATGTTCTGGGTTATATTTATGATACCGATTATACATTCTCCGAGACACTTAAGAAAAATGCTTAACGGGAAATGGTCTATTAAACTAATATCACCTTTATTGCTCACGTTGGTACCATCCATATTGATTGTTGTTTGAAGAACTACATGTTGCAACCATTACCAGAGGTAAAATGGGTATGGATTCCTGTTTATGGTTTTAGTTTGCATTGCTATAGCTTATTAATGGTTCCTTAGGAGATGGTAATTGTTCATGTTTTCCACTGTCATTGTATATCGTCATATCATTTCCTGTTCTCTTATTTGCATTGTAATTGCATCGAATGTTAGTTTGTTGGTGATGTTTTGGTGACGTGAAGGAGTGTGGATGAGTTTGTTAAATTACCGTTGGCTGGGTAAATTTTCCTTGATTAAGTTTCCTCACTAAATATTTGGCATTTTTATATGAACTATTATTTGTTTCTATTTGATTTAGGGTTCTTGGCAGTTCAAGCACCATCTTCCTTGATATGCGCACTTGCCATCATGTTCGCAGCCACATGTGTTGCACCTTGATTTCTAAGTGCACGTTCCTGTGTAATGTCACCATGCCTTGCAATTGCTACAGAATCTGGGTTTGTTAACATAATCATCTAGCTTATAGTATTGCCCGTTGTTTCCAATTCTATTAAGGAAGGGTTGTGTGGATAACAATTCAAAAAGTATCGATGAGGTTTCTTGTCATTGTTTGATCTTCATCATAATTTGCCTTTTGATGTTAGCTCCTTTCTGTAATAGTAGTTCTGTATGTTCGGCATTGGAGTTGTGTAGGCGTTTTCTGCTTAGCTTGAATATATTTTTATCCTAGGTGGTGCAGATTCATTCAGAGACTTTACTTGTTTTTTTTTCCTGTTTAGTTAGGATTTTCCTTTTAGCCATGTTTGTCGTTGAGCAACCTGGTGTAACAAGCCTGGTCACTGATTCCCTTTAGGGACCACCAATTTGGTCAAATTTCCATGTATTCGGCCACTTGTAGCTTACTACATCATACTCTAATGTAACGCATTTTTGTTCTTATCAGTTTAAATTTTCCTCCACGTACGTGGACGCTATGACCTCCTTAGTTGTTCCAAGTTTTCTGCTTGAAGGATCACGGTTCTGGGTATTGTGGTAGTGGTTGTTATGACTGGCTGTCGTACTGGCTGTGGGGTTGCCCTCACCTCAGGCTTGACATCAAAGACAGGTCTTATCGTGAGGTGAGGCAGAATAGGAATTTTAGTTTCCTCCTCTTTCTTATTTCTCTCGTTTTCCTCTTTTATTATTGCTTTTATTTTATGCTGCAATTATAGCATTCATAGCCAGGTCATGGAATACTCCATGTGCATTTGGAATTCCTGTCGTTTTGTGAATTTTTTTTTGGTGCTCATCTTCTTTAATTGATGCCTCCACGTTGGTTAACCAGATGTTACGTTATATAGATTTAGGTCAGGATAAGTATCGATGCTGCTATTGTTTGTTAATCAAGTACAAATCTGCTAAGCTGATCCAAAGAATGTATTCAATTGTTCACGGGAGCTGCCGGAAATATGTGTGGATATAATTTTATTTTCCTGTTTTGTTTGGTATTCCAACAAAAGCCTTAAGAACACCAAAACATTAATGCTGAAGTATATGGAATATATATGAAGATTCGTTAGCGTTTGGGATGCTTTGACTGACAAAGTTGATGGCATTCTGTCACCCTAAAGATGCTCTGTGAAATATGTCGGGATGGCAACGTACTCCTGTGTGTATTTGCGCGCGCGCGCGCGTGGGTGTGTGTGTGTGTGTGAAAGAGAGAGACAGAGATATAGATAAAGAGAAAAAAAAAATATATATATATATATATATATATATATATAGAGAGAGAGAGAGAGAGAGAGAGAGAGAGAGAGACAGACAGACAGACAGACAGACAGACCGAATGACAGAGTGAGAAAACGTGGTTGAGAAAATACGCGCAGATCGCTAAACAAGTCATCAGCGGCATTAAAATTAACATATTTAATAGGCTTTCACGGTGATCATCGACAAAATGTAAAATACAACTTTTAATGAACTGCAAACATAACAGGGACTAGGTGCGGATGAAGATTAAAAGATTATTACGAAGAAACGTAGCAAATACGAGTGTATGTCATTTGGCTCATTATCCATGACATAGGACTGAACATGGATTTTTCAAGAAATCATTATTAGTGTCTACAATTGAAAAAGACAATCGGTACTTAAGGATAATTAATATAACAATGAAAAGGATAATTTTCTTCCTAATGTTTTCAGTAAGATATCTTGAAATATATTACAAGGAGAACTTTAGAAATAAAATATTGCACTGGGTGAGTACCTTTGAACGAATGTCAATACTTTTTATATATGAAGAAAAATCTGCATGTTTTGGATCGTCCATTTTGTATTACCATTTATTTTCGTTGCTTGCAAAACATGCTCAGCCAACAATCACAGATTATCATTTTAAAAGTGTACACATGTATACCGTTTCCAATCACCTTCTCTCCTTTTCTCTTTTCTTCCGTGACAAAGTACAAACCATACGAGATAAGCTTAACACAGTTCAACAGACTCATCGTCACCATACAGTTGCAATATTGATTGCAGCGGCAACGATTAGCAGCATTTGAACTGTCTCATTGTATTTAGTATCTACATTCGTGATGAACAGTTCAACAAAGTCATGCGACTTTGATCCAACTCTAAAATCACTGTTGCTTTAGTGCTTTGATCCAGTATTGCCGTCAATAAACGATGTTATTAATACATTTCTCTGATCCGGGCAGCTCCCATCATTTCTTAAAACTGCCATTTTAAAGCCACTGCTGAAGAAAGCTACACTGGAAAACAACGAGTTCAAGAAATACCGCCCAGTTTCTAATCTCCCATTCATATACAAAAATCTTAGAGAACGTTGTTCTAACCCAACTTGTATCATCTGAATTCAAATAATATGTACACATGCACATGTAATACACTCCAGACCAATTAATCTATGTTGTGGTGTTATATGGGGGTCGGTTCTTGGACCGGTTTACTTCATTGTATACATTCAGCCGCTCTGAAGATCATAGATCATCCCCAAATGTTCGCTGATGACAACTAAATATACAAATCTAGCCACCCAACTAAAGTTGATGCTACCATCCAAGGCGTAGAGAAGCGCATTATCATGTGAAGTCGTGCATGATGTGATTGATGATATTTGAAATTTTGCATTAATCCCTGCTCGTTATCAAATGTTCCTGTCAGTGTTAAACAGATGCTAAGGCTATCAATCGACTCCTCATGTCCTATAATGACCCTAAGTTAGTCAAATAGCTATTTTGTCACGCATTAACGTCACTCATTAAACACACCACACGAGGTCTAGCGGTTTCCAGCCAGCATCAAGTTAGACAGCGAACAAATGAGATACATTACATCAGTTACTACGTCATTTCAGTCATTACACACTCACTCTCAATCGTACGTGAAATCTTATAAATTCGGTAAAGTCACACGGATTCTCGTAATCATATTAAGTAGAGTAATGCTTTAAATTCTTATAACCTAATTTGTATGAAAACAATACAAATGCTGCTATTCAATCAATTCGTCAAACGTATCTAAAGATTAATGTACAACTTCCTATGTATAATCTCAGCACTCAGCACGAATTTATTAGAAAAACAAATCATTCAAATACAAATAAATTCAGCAAAACATTATATATGGCATCAACAGATTACATGGAATTGTTACACTACCTTTGCTTTCAGCGTTCCACCAAACTCTGATAAATATCTCTTCCGCCTTTCTCAGATGCGCTAAATTCGGGGTCAGCTTAACCTTGTAGTTTAATAGTTTCAGATTTTCTGGAATTTTTCCAATTGTGACAGCGTTACCATGCAAATAAGGTTTACCGTGTCCCTAAAAGTCCATCTGGCTGCTGTCTAAACAAATGCTTAATTAAGAATAACATTCTCCCCTCGACAGGACATTCGGAACATGGCAGTATGGCGATTGATACGCGCCTGTTCTCCATAAATCTCATTAATGGTTATATGGCCTCACCTAATGTATTCTTGTTAGATCGCCCGAAATTTGCCTCACGCAATAAATATCAGCAACACCAATATTAAATTCACACGGTCAATACAAAACCTAGGCTTTAGTCTGGACAGGTCTCTCACATTGCACCAAAATGTCATGAACATATGCAAGGCTGCATATCTTGAGCTGTACTGTGTAAGATTATTTATTTGTATATTCATTATTTAAGTCCGTGCGTTTTTAATTGATCCAATATTTGGATCATATGCACCCACATATTAGTCATAATTAGTTTTTCATTCAAATCATTTGTCATTTAACATTGTAATTGTATGACCATCAAATTGTATTGTGATGTACATCAGAAATCTCACCCGGTCAATGGTACATGGCTGCAAACCTACATCTACATTGTAAAGACATTCCGTGGTTACGCAGTACACATACTGTGATGTATTTAATTGGTTTTTCTTCGTTCTTGTGTCTTAAGCATACTGTAATGTTCTAAAATCGATTATTACCAGTTAAGAAAGCAAATGTCCAAATGTCTCCTCTCTCTCTCTCTCTCTCTCTCTCTCTCTCTCTCTCTCTCTCTCTCTCTCTCTCTCTCAGAGAAGTCACAAAAGCACGTGCGTGATGCCTACACGTGCCTGTTATACTTGCCAACTTTACAGTCATGAATTTGCTTCTCAATGTCTGTTTCTTTAATAAAATATTATATAGGGGATTAATACAATTATTACATTAATAATGTTAGATTAACACTCTTTTTCCCATCTTTTGATATTCTTCCTCAGTTATTTAGATAAAAAATTTTTACATCCGACCGTTTGGACATTTTATTTATAAATAAGCCAATATCTATAATGTAAGATATAAATTAAGTAGTTGTTACTCACGTGACACTGTAATCTATAAATTATATAGTAGTTAGGCACTTGATAAAGGTCATGCTAGACCTTTGCTTCTCGAGTCCTATCGCTACGCCAGCAGTATTCAGTTTGATTGATAAGTCTCTTCAGGAGGAGTGAATAACACTAATATTCAGTGACAGCATGGACAGATTGAAATTGGGACTCTGATACTAGAACCCGGTAAGTGACAGAACAGTTTTGTATACAAATCAATTTGTTTTTAAATATTCAGTCAATACATTTACGATTTTCTTTTTCTTCTTTAGTCCATTTCATCGTGTTCAACTCCATAGAGACAGAATACATCCCATCATGCAAATTTAAAGAATATTTTAATCTAAATTAAATAGTTACATCTCTTTAAGTGTTTTCAAAGTTGAAGTGAAACATCAAAATTTACAAAGGCAAAATTTTAAATGTATAACTAATATAAAGACTGTAATCTAATTTATGTGGTATCATTGTTTTAAATTACAAGAATATGATTGCCAATTATTTACAACGCTCTGATCCGTTCAATGAGATGCTGTTTCACCCACATCGAATTTAGTATACACTGTTTTATGATACCAACAATTTACGTACATAATACGAATATAAGATATCATAGTTTAAATGTTTAGATTTTATAATTTATCAGCTATATTTTATATCGAATATTTATTCAAATATTTACAGCTGCAACTTAGATAACTCCCGCTTATCTGGTAATAATATACACTGTGATTCAACCTCTAGTTCAATGTATTTAAGAAGACCTTATATTGTTTGATGACCAAAATATTTTGCCTTTGATTTAAATGCACATATTAAGTACATGCCACTTTTTGGACAAGTAAGAAACAATATGAATCGCCCAACTATACCACAGCCTCAACCATAATTTGCATCAGCCACTATAGAGTGATCACATATTGATCTTTAGTCGCAAAGTCCAAGTTTACTAATTGATAATTACATCTAAATTCAGCCCATGTGATCTTGTTCCGACCAAATTACATGCGAGCTGATATTTTCAGGGAAAGAATCAGAAATGTAATATTTAATTTTGAAACTTGATTTCTCCAAATGTTCGGTTTAACAACAGAACTGCTACAGAGTTTTAAAAGATACTTTCCCATCATGCATTTACTTTGATTTTGCTGGTCGCCAAAGCTAACGGACTGACTATTCGGGGGCAAACATGAAAAGGCAAAATAGGTTCTTTTTGCCGCCCCATTACTCATTGTCCACTTTGCTACATTGTTTGCGGCTCCATCACCCATTTCCTTTATATGCAGCCCCATCAACCACTTAATGTGTAACCCCAAGGTTACTTTATTTTGATTAATAAAGCTACTTCAATTTGCTTTACTTGGCTACATTAATTTAATGAGTCAAGCTAATTATATTGTTTAACAAAGCTAGTTTAGCTTGCTTAACTAATATACTTTAATTTGTTTCACTGGGCTATTTTAATTTGTTTAACTATGTCATTTTCATTTAACTATGCCATTTCAATTTGTTTAACTGGGCTATTTTAATTAGCATAAATATGTAATTTTAATTTCTTTAACTATATATATATATAGATATATATATATATATATATATATATATATATATATATATATATATATATATGTAAATCAAGATATATGGAACTTGCTTTCTTTTTCTACTGATGCACATGGAGTGTCTCAACCGTGTTTTCTTTCAAGCAATATATTTATCAAGGTGTCAGCAAATATAACCAGTTGTTGTTCTGAGATGTTAGATCTATAGAAATTTCACATAACTTTGAAAATGTGTCAGTGGTACGTCATACCACCTTACCAAATATTATTTGATCCATCTTTAAAACCACCAACATTATCGTAGTAAAATTTGATACAGAATATATCCTGAATCAAAAGGCAAACATGTACAAAAGTGACGATCGGCGGTCAGATATATACTTTGTACCAAGAGCAGTTAAACCCTTCACACCTTGCTTTCAAATTCGGCTACAAAAAAATTGAGTAATTAATTCATATAAAAACATATAGCGAATCACCTCAGAAAATGACCTCTGTTACAATTTAGGTCCTAAAAATAGAAGGAAAAATCTTTCACACTGCATCCGAAAGCGCCGAATAGAAGTTTACTAAAACTCTGAGAGAAAAATATATGATACAGAGACTTTTCAGCTTATTATAAATGGCGACGATATGCCATAGAAAAATGACCGACGTTACTCTAATATAGAAACATTTAAAGGCTTTTATTCAAAACTGTATCCACATAGTTTGACAACTTTGAGAGCATTAAAACAAATATGGGTTACATTTGTGTACAACTATTGCTGATCAGCCACCACTTGATCACTTACACGTTCCCAACTCTGTAGCCATTGTGGATTGTTTCACCTACTATTTTTTGTGACATTATTGAATTTAAATGAAAATGCATGGGAAGACTTTGTTTTTAAATCATAACTTAAAATTGGTGTGCATGGCTGAGAATCTTTACTAAAACCTTTATTATAACTACTTTATGATTTCGAATTTAATTTGTTTTTTATATGCCCTTTAAAGAATTTTATCTTTTAACCTATTTGCTTCTTATCTTGGGTTCATTTTAAGATGTCTACAACTTTATATATACCCAGTAGTTTGCATTCGTATTGTGAGCCCTGTGCATAGATACATACCTTTACCAAAGTTACAGTTGTCCCCCATTACGCTAAGTTAGTTTTCTTATTATAATTAGTCATTCCTTCTCAATCTGAATATTTTCAAGATACATTGAAATAAACGCCATAAGATTGCACAATTCTCTCCTGGTAGCACGGTGTAATATTTCAGTAATATAAATGTATCCATTTCTGAGGTATGTTCAATACAGGTGGCAAGAATTATTAGAGTTAAAAATACAAATGTTTATTTCCTACAAATTATACATAAGAAATTATAAAGGTAACTATAAACGTTGCCCTTATCAACGTCATTACGTCTCCTGCTTATCAATTTAATGATGCTCATTGTAATATGATGTTCAGCGTTGCTAAATTTTCTATAACTCGTATTTAGAAAGGCATTTAATAAAATTGACCATGCTTTTACAATTAAATATAATGATAAGTTGATAAAATTGACCATGTTTTTTACAATTAATGATACTGATATGGAGAAGAAATAGAACAAGATATTTCCGAGAAATGAATACCTGATCAAAACATAAAACACAGATTTCTATTACAGCCACCACGACAACTACGATTATTATCACTACTACCAATACAATCATCGACACCAGCAGCACCATCATTACTAATACCATGCATAACCTTACATAAACAGGTACAAGCAATTAAGGAAGAAAATGGTAAATTGTATATGCATCTGTGTGCTATGTTACTCTTAGTATCGGACCCCAAGTGGCCGAGTGATCTAAAGTGCTTTCCTTTACGGATCACTGCTATCTCACCTCTGTATGCATGGGTTCGATTCTAAGATTTGGCTAATGTAGGTATGTGAGTAAGCTTGCCAATGGCTTCTCGTGGGTCGGTGGTTCTTTCCGGGGTTTCCCGGGTTCTTCCTCCACCAATAATACCGGCCGCATGTATAGCCTATCGTGTGCTGAAAAATGGCGTTAAACCCTACAACAACATCTCTTAGTATCTCGAACATTGGAGTTAATATCTTGTGATACGTTGTGCTGATACACATATTTTAGCAATGGTCACAAACTGAAGAACTCTCGTGAGTAACTTTGGCTCGTTCAGAACAGAATGAACGGTTAATTTTGCTACAATTGCGAGATAACCTGACTTGCTCTTGCAGTGATTAGTTAAGGATACTTTTTATATTCATTATATATAAGGAAATCTCGGCATATGCGTACTTGGTTAATAAAAAAGCTTGCGGATAATTGACCTTAACTTGAGAGAATGCTAACATTATTACAAATTATATCCAATGCTGATTAACTATTGCATATCACCAAATGGCCTTACATCACAAAAGATTTTGTCTCATTACAAAAAGTCGTTATCTAATATACAAAGGTTTGCATGAGCTAGAATCTTTGAAAAACAGCTATAAAATCACCCTTGTACTTTGATTGAGAATAATCTTTACTTATGATAAATAAATTTAACCACAACAAAATATGAGCATGTATCGGAACTGTGGTTCACTGATAAATACATTATGTAGCGGAGAGGTATTGAGTTCAGTTGTGGTACGCTTTAGAAGGGAAAACTCTACATTGTCGATCGGGTCTAAGGTAGAGTTCAATTTGTACCAGTAAAATCTGCTGTATAATGATATTATTTGTAAGGGAATTCTGCTTTTTATTTGTTCAATATCACCAGGAATACAAGGTCGCACCCAAACTAGTATGCACTGTATTTAAACTATCAAAATCTCAAACAACTTAAATGTCTATTATTGACCAGTCATTCAACAGAAGACAGTGGCGTAGTCCTGTCCGGATATTTCCATCAAATCATGCAACGCACCACATGTTTGACCGATGTGTACCTTTCCATGGGGGAATGTGTGTACAATTGTATGTTTTCACTTATTATGCATATCTCTAGGATAAGACGATCTAATCTAAAGATTAGATTCAGGTAACATAATACGCCAGTGGTTAGACATGATCCATCTTACTGTTTAGACATAGCTAATATGATCCACCTTTATTGGTAGACATAGACATATTTACATGATCCGTTCTAATAGTTCGGCACTTTGAAATATCATTTAGAAGTAAAGTTTTAAAATTGTATGTTTTATTTCACCTCGGTAACATCACAAACTGGAATTAAACTGTTTAAATAAGAATGAAACAAACAAAATTGTTTGCATAATAACAGAGAAAGTTATTCACATGTATCGTCAAAATCCAAGTTGATTAAACATGGAGAAATATATATTTATTAAATTATTCAAAAACTTTAAAACTAGCAAGGAAAATAATATGTAAGGTACTTATCAATACGTACCTTGTTAAAGCCGTGATATCTATAAAATATAAACATTTTGTATATAGGTAATTATAGACAATAATAGAATAATACTATTATAATTATATATGACGTACATTATAAAAGACTCGTCCAAACAGTATAAAAGACTTGTCGAAACAGTATTAAAGACTCGTCCAAACAGTATAAAAGACTTCATCAATACTCTATAACTGTGGTTAGATATTCTGTGTGTGCTTGTCCGTGTGTGTGATTTAGATTAAATTTCTTTGACAATTTTAGTCATATAGGTATAATGTCGGCAGTGTGAGAGTTTATAGTGTTGTAAGTTTTAATGCCATTTTCAGCACAATATCAGTTATAAACGGCGGCCGGTATAAAATATGAAGGAATAACCCGGGAAGACCCTTGAAAGAAGCATCAATCCACGAGAAACTACTGGCAAGCTTTCTCATATACCCATTATGGCCGAGTCAGAGACTCGAACCCATGCAGATAGTGTCCGTGACATGGGCATTATAACTTTGTTTACAGTGTCTGCGATATGGGTGTTAGAACTGCGTAGTCAAGGTCCGTCATATCGGCATTATAACTGTGCATACAGTGTCCATGACATGGGATTTAGAATAGCGTATTAAGTGTCCTTGACAAGGGCATTAGAGCTATGCATACAGTATCCTTGACATGGTATGTTAAACTATACATTCAGTGTTCTTGACATGTGCATTAGAACTGCATATACCTTGTCCATACCTTCGAATTTAGAATAGTGCAAAATGTGTCTGTGTCATGTGCATTGGAACTGTACATACATTGTCCGTGAGATGGGACTTAGACTTGTGCATAAATTGTTTACATGGGCATTACAATTGTGAATAAAGTGTCTGTGAAATGTGCATTGGAACTGTGCATACATAGTCCGTGACATTATTTTTAGAACTATGCATTTATTATTTATTTTGTCATCAAAACGGTGAATAAAGTCTTTTTGACGTGGGCATTGGAACTACGCATACATTGTATTTGGTTTGGATTTATAACATTGTATATAGTATCGTGCCATGGGCATTGGAACTGTCCATAAAGTATATGTGTCTTTGGTTTTAGATCTATGAATACATTTCGTTGATATATGCATCAGAACCGTGCATACAGTGTCCATGACATCGGCTCTAACACTGTAAAAGCTTGCCAGCCATATACCTAAATCAGTCACACAGCCTTCACTCGTTAGCATTATATTGTAACGTGTCAAAGGTCAAATAAAATGGAATAGATGGACCGCTCACGGTCTTTTCAGTTACTAGATCTCTCCAGTGAATTGTAGTGTCAATAAATGGTGTGTTCACCATAATGGGCCTATTTAGATAATACACACACAAAACAAAACAAATATAAATAGTCAACACTGTTTATTATATGACTTCCAGGATTGTATGTGTTTGCTCACAAACGTAAGGGCTCAAAATGCTGAAATTTAATATTTACTCATTTTCAGAACATTTGTTTTAATAAAGCTTATTAAAATACTAGTTTCAGTGGTATATTGCATGTAAAAAAAATCGGAATCATTGTTCTCTTTCTCCAAAATTAATCTTGCACACACAACACCAGCAAAAAAAAGTTAGTATGTCTCACAATTTGCTCGTATGGCGTACCGAAGTGGTAAGGATATTTGTGCATCCAATCAATGTTCGGAACCAGACCCGTGTTTGTGTTTATAGTACAATGGTAAATATGTTAGAGGCACAGTCTGGAACCAGATGTTAAGTGTGTCACATTCGTCGACTGAGACACAGTTTGTCGTTTTGAACGACACAGTCTTGTGCAACCGGATGTTAATAGTGTGCACTTGAATTGAATGCGACAATGTGTGTCGTTTTGTAACAACAAAGTGTGTCGTTGTGTCGGGTATATTATTTTTTTGCCATCTAAATGACACAACCACTACAAAATGGATGGGAATTTTATATCTCAAAATGATACATGTAATTGAGTAGGAACTTCGATAGTGCCAATCCGAATAATAAATTTTCAATGGATAGCAGACGGCTGTGTTGATGACAACACGGTGACAGTGTGTCGTCAGCCTAATCCCTTTATGGGGACTTGTATTTAATATAACAAGACAATAAACGTTGAAACAATATCAGAGAGACATTATACAAGTCATTATGAGTACTAAATTTAACGTGTCGGTAGTAACTAGTCAACCTTCCTATTAATGCTTGAAATTATCAGTTGGGATGACTAGAAACTTTTGTTGTTTGTTTGATTTTGAGACCTTTACTGGAGTCCAGCAGAACCATAACTGCCAAAACGGCGGATCTCACTCCTATTTATAGGTTTTGGGAACACACTTGGGAAATTCACGACAATGTTTTCACGAAAGATTAACTTGAGCGCCTCCTAGTGGAGATCCGAGCGCCCAATACACACGATAGTAAACATGGCGCACGATTTCAAACAACAAAGATAACAATTATTTCACAAAACATGATACCAATATTCAAATGTATGATGAACAGTTTCATCATGCTGGCGACACTTATGAACTTACATGAGTATTACCTTAATTCTGGAGAGAAAAATGGATGCAATTATCTATTTCTCTCTCAAAATAGACGGTAAGTAATAACAACTTACAATCATATCATGTACACTCTGGGCTTCAAAAATCTTTACCCATATGATTAATAATTAAACAAGTCATTTTTATATGATTTACATATTGTATCATATTTGCATTGGAAGCAGGTATAACTTAACAACATGAAGAGAATGTAAATTACAAAAGAAGATTATAGATTCTCTCAAACATTAATTAAATTTGCAATTGCACTTTATACAAATATAGGTTGACAGGTAGTCAGGATTGTTTCACTATAACTCATTCCATTGTAGTCAGAAAAAAAGGCTTAAATTCATGCCTGGTAAAATATTCATGGATATTTTAAATTTATTTTGTATCATTAGTATTTCTCCATCCCATAATACACACGTTTTGATATTGTCTGTAAAGCATTGTTACAGGATAGTCCTAACAGCTATTGTAGTATGTATGTATGTATGTATGTATGTATGTATGTATGTATGTATGTATGTATGTATGTGTGTGTGTGTGTGTGTGTGTGTGTGTGTGTGTGTGTGTGTGTGTGTGTGTGTGTGTGCGTGCGTGCGTGCGTGCGTGCGTGCGTGCGTGCGTAGGTAGGTAGGTAGGTAGGTATGTATGTATGTATGTGAGTGTGTATGTGGGTGTGGGTGTGTGTGTCTCTCTCTCTATGTGTGTATATATGTAGGTATGTATGTGGGTATGTATGTATGCATGCATGAATAGGAGGTTAGATTGGGGAAATGTTTAATAAGTTACGTTGATAAATAAACTCATTCACTTTCTCAGGCCTTAGTATAAATAATAGAATATAAAACTATTTTTATTTCAGATTACAGATATTAGAGTCAACAATACCTATGGAATAAAATAAATCTTGCTGTAAACTTTGTATAACTATTTATACAAGTTCAAAAGGTATAATTTAGAGCAAAGTGTATGATTTCAATATAAAGCTTCGCATACTTGATTACCATCACATGTTTTCAATCGGCTTGTTAGAAGTAATCAGTAAAAGAAAGAAAAACAAATTATACACCGATCTACCATCACATGTATCTAATCAGTTTGTATGGAGTAATCAGTAGAAAAAAACATATATCCATATCGGCCAGCTTAGTATGCAACAACAATATTGGTTGCATTTTGACTAGTTATGAGGTATGCATGGTAATTTAAAGTTTCGTTTTGACCTGAAATGGGGTAGGGGCAAATAGTCTTAACCGTGTCAACCCATTCGCTTGTCCACTCTTGAATTCATTTTTAGTTGAATATTATATTATATGGTCATATATTCTATGAACACATATTTATTAGTAATTCCCTATGAAAAGAGATGTGAATGAAATATTTGTAATGTCATCGTTTGCTCAGTAGTTCAAGTTTTCCAAGGTATACACATTTGTGGTCAATCTAGATGGGTAAAAACACAGCACCATGTAGAGTAAGTTCATTATTTATGGCATTTTGCATTGCTCTACGAGGGTCTTGTAAATAAACATGTACGTAGTTTAAATGTCTGTAAAATATAAATCTTCAAACTCATGTAAAATATGTCTTCCGCTCATGGAAACTCAGATGAGCTCAAATAATACATTACTAATGACCTCATGACTCTCATACCACCGTTCGCAGTGTTAAATCCAATCCTAAATGTTTGGGATTATTTGTATGTGTCAGTTATGGGGCATGTGCATTGAAGTATCTGTGCATGGCATTATTTATATTTTAATATGAAAGGCATTTCTCAATTTATACTTAATGGTAATCAATCTGTTATTATACTCACTAACTGCATTATTATTTTCAACATTATCAATAGAGAATTCATTCAATTTATCCACACCAGGTGTCCAACAGGGCATCAGAAAATTCGTCTTTTCATGCGCTGTATGATTAAATGACTTTTAGGTCTTGGAATTAAATGCTACTTCGAATTAGAAATAATTTCATTCATTTATTAGCATGATCTGAATACGTAAAATAATCATACGCCATCTGTTGAGCCCTCTTGATGAATAAATCTGTTTAATGGATATATATATATATATATATATATATATATATATATATATATATATATATATATATATATATATATATATATATATATATATATATATATCTTATACGGACTTTTTTAATCTGCATCTTGAGATAATACGTTCCCTATATTCCGTATGTCGTCCAGGTGAATGATTGCAGTTGGTATGACATACTAAAAGTCTCACAGAGTTTCCCATATTATTAAGTATGTTCTGAAAGCATTATACGTTCCACCTTGCAGTTGACATTAATCGTATGTAAGACAGTTGTCTCGAAAAGCAAATACCTGTCTGGCACGTTGGCCACCCATTTTACTAGCGACTTACACTTCACATTAGTTACGGTGAGTTGGGTACATTGTTATTTGGTTTCAGTTTACTACACGCATCGATCCATTTGACTAAATTTGCTGCAGAACACAATTAGATATACCACTGGGACCCTGCTGTAATGTCTCAAGTCAAAATACCTCGAAAGGCACCCACAACCGAGCATATCATGATCGAAACAGATGATAAGTGACACCTTTTTTAGTGACAATAGAAACTAACTCAGCATAAGTTTAATACGTCACAAACTGACAATACATTATCGAAACATAAGTAGTCATTGCTTCCATTTTGTATTATGATCAGGGTACGTATAAACATCGCAACGACAATTAGCCACCGAGACGTTCTCAGTTCTTTTGAAATAACGTTTGTTGTTATAGTTTGATAATTCTATATTGCGCTAGTCCAATATTTCACTGATCTGTGTTGTCGAAAATTACTTGATTTCGTCTACGGCATAGTCTATGAAGGATTTGATTGTAATGTAATCCCGATGTGAGGAGCAGTTTTGTTTATGTGTTCTTTGTGTTAAAATAGTTCATATGGCTCAGCCTAAACAAACGTTTGGCTTTTTTAAAAACTGCTTTTAACTGATATATTTGACACAAGTTCCTTCCTTATTTATCATTTTATGCGGATATGTTAACCTTGTCTAAAGACAAACGATCAACTCTTTCTTGACGACTTTAATTGAGAAGTCCTTATAATGGTACATTTGTCCTGAAAATTACATTTGTTATAACTGCATCTAACAATAGAATTGTTATCGAATTTGCAATACGCCTAGTGGTAATCGTCTATTATACATTATGGATGGATGCGCAATAAATGATTTATATGAAGATGCGTGAAGATGAATGCCTACTTAATAATGGAGAAAACCCGCATCCTGGGGGAATTGCTGATATTTACATGTGAATAAAGTATAAAACAAACAGGTTTTTATTGTCGGTGTATACTTTCATGCACAGCCATTATCACCACCACCATCATCATTATCATCACCAGACAATACTATTACGACACTCTAAGTAAAGGTATCAGTCTCTAATGCTATTATTGCCTTGATAACAACGGCACGCTGACCATAGTTCCTGTGACTAGTTTTTGATATACACCAAAAGGGGATAGCGACAGTAGCAGTTGTTTACTTTATTGTTCTTTTTACGGCGGTATAATTTTTGGTTGGAGGAAGAGGTGTTGAAAAATAAGAAGAAAATGGAAAATTATGATTTCAACTGGTAGTAATTGTATCTGCTGGGTTGACAAATAAAGAGAAAGAAAAGACAATGCAAATAATTACGTTTCTGAAGTCAAATAAATAAACTAAATAAAGGTATAAAAGCACGACTGTTTGAGATTACAAAGGTCAAACACATAAACGTTTATGCAAACATGGAAGTTTTGGATTACTGAAGGAAAACAAAAATTAAAATGAGAGACATTCATGTGAACATGGGATATTGTAATTAATGAAATCAATTAAATAAATTAAAATGTATCAATTCAAATATCGGAATTTTGTTATGACTGTTATAAAATGGTACAAACAGCTGCGTTCATCATTAAGACGTCAGCGTTGGAACTGGACGGCATGGTGTCAGGATAATGTGAATGGTATGGACATCACGCTACATATCTGCGGCATGATGCCCCTGCGCTAGGCACCACCATAAATTGTCATACTGCACACATTGTAGCGATATGACGGAACAATTTTGAAAGATACATTAAAAATCGAAATCACGCAGAAGGCAAGGCTTATTAGTACTTTTTATAATTCAGGATGGTTATATTTTGAGTTGTTTTTAAATTATATAAGGAGCAGTCTTTATGTAATTATACAACGACACAAATTACATATTAACATTACAGGTGCTCACATTGGGGTGGGGTCTTACTACCTGATGAATATAGTTTGCATGTATCAGTCTAGCTATTGAGATACGAATTCATATTATCTGTGTTTACAATGTGGAAGTATTGCCATTTTTTTTACGTGCATCTGTCTAACTACAGACATACGCATTCGTATTGTGTTCATGTGAATATGTGACCACCACTTTCTAGTCAATATATAATTCAATTGTCAGTCCAGTTACACAAATGCAAGATCATATGCCCCGTACTGAAACATAAAACAAAACAGGAATTCACCATAGAGAGAGAATGAAGATGCCGATTATGGAATCATTATAACTTAAAATGTCTCAGATTTGTTTATCCAGAAAATGAAGATAAATAAATAAAAAAAAAAAAAAAAAAAAAATTAAATAAATAAATAAATAAATAAATAAATAAATAAATAAATAAATATGTACATTCAGTTAAACCGTATCCATGAATTATAAAATAAAGCATTGTTCTGATATACGACATATAACGGGTACTAATTCGATACGAGTTTGATGTTTATTGTATACGAATGTTAGTGACCTGAAATCTGAAAGTGTGCAATGCTTCATAGGAAAAACAGCCTAATTAGGATATTGCTAAATGTACTTAGCTATTAACATCTCTCTCTCTCTCTCTCTCTCTCTCTCTCTCTCTCTCTCTCTCTCTCTCTCTCTCTCTCTCTCAATCTGGCCTTTCTATATGTATATAGAATTCGGGAAATATGCTGACAAGATAAACCCTGGGTGCATCAAATGATCGGTATGACAAAAGTACTGAGCAATGACATCCCGGACATTGTTTTGGTCCAGATGACAACATTACTGATTAAAGACATCTGTGGTATTGTTTGGTCCGAAATGTACGATTTTATTTTAATAAACCTTTGCACGCCATGGAGGAGTTTGGTAGAATACCCAATTTATATCAAGACAAAAATGAACGTCATTTAATTAAGGAAGGATATATTCGAAAAGTGAAGAAAACTATCTCACAAATAAATAAATATGAAAATGTGATTTATATAGGTCAACATGAAGTCACGCGAGGTGCGTTACATGGTGAATTGATCTGATATTAGCCACAAGGATATTGTATGTCACACAAACTGGATAACAGGGTTAATAGATATGACACACACACAAAAACGGATACTGTCCCATGTTCAGGGAGTGTTGTTGAACTATTAATTTACTCGCATGTAAACAGGTAAATAGCGTTATGAATTTCAAAGATATTCATCTAAATTTCGGTTTAGTTGCATGTTTTATGAATAATTGTCTGATAACAGCGTTCCGTTACTATGAACAATGCTGTTGTATTTTGATGCGCTTATGACTTTGGCGGTGAGTTAGCATGACTCACATGAAATGATGTAATACAAGAATGCATTTTGGTGACACTGAAAAGAGATGTTCCATCGTTGCACCTGCTATTGTGTTAATCATGGTCTTAAGTCTTTATCAAGACTGCACCACTTAATTCGCAAGGTCGCAATGTCAGCTGATACAACAGTTTGTTTTTTGGAAGACCTATCAAGTGTGCCATAATTCAATGATAGCTGACACAACAGTTTGGTTTATTGGTTGACCTATCAAGTGTGCCATAATTCAATGTTAGCTGATACAACAGTTTGTTTTGTTTGTAGACATATCAAGTGTGCCATGATTCAATGATAGCTGACACTACGGTTTGGTTTATTGGTAAACTTATCAAGTGTGCCATAATTCATCAAAATTTAGTGAGTTACAAGTACTGTGCCTATTGACCTATCCTCCCATTCTTGACACAGCAGTTGCATAACGAGACATTTTTGGTTTGTGGAAGTCATTATTACAAACACTAGACACCACTTTCCTCAAAAAGCTGAACTGAGTATTTGACATAGTTGTGTCATGAATAATGATGGACATATGCAATTATATAATCAAGACACTGCTACTTATCAAAACCTAAATCAGCTCAATAGACTCTAATTGGATTTTTGTAAACCAAAGTGAAAACCATTTTACTTTTTAGGAAGATAATATATTGTATTGCATTGAAAAAGAGAACTGTTGCTGAGATTGAATTGTAATCTTTCCATGTTTTAAAAGAAAGAACATTATTTTGAGTTGTGCAAGTGTATGGTATGACAATATGAACTTTCTAATGCGCTATAAAGGTTCTCATTCAAGCTAATGTTTTCACATTTGCTCTTTTTATGTATATTTTTAGGTCTGAATATCAAGTTAATTGTCACAGGCATCACACACACACACACACACACACACACACACACACACACACGCACACACAAACATATATATATATATATATATATATATATATATATATATATATATATATATATATATATATATATATATATATATATATATATATATATCCACTCAAGAGTTAACACTACAATTCAATGGCACTCAATGCAAACGGCTAATTAGACTTTACATACATATATCATATAATGTTTTGTACACGGATAATGTAGTCAGTCAAAAGAAAGCAAATATACAATAGTTTCAAGTATAAATAACAATAGTAATCAACAGAGTTGAACTATTCAGTTGTAAGATGATCTCTCTGGGGCATTTTTTACATCGTATTTTAAATTATGTCTTTTATGAGGCATAAAGCAATAATGGTATAGTTCCCAATATATTCTAAGTGGGGAGAGTCTTTAAATCATTCTACAATTATATCATTTATGAGTCTACAAGCGTTCCTGGTAGAGATCAGAAAATGTACTCAGTGGGTTTTTTAAGTAGTATTTTAAAAAATCTTGAAATAAATCTGTAATAATGTAGTTGTCAAATTGTTGTTTTAGATCATATTTGGAATTTTGTCATTTATGAAGAAAGTGTGTATGTAATACGAGCCACTGATGAAACGGTAATATTTCATTTTCTCGAAACCAATTATGTTCCCATTGTTTAAAAGTGTGATTAGCTAAATGGAACAAAATACCGGATGACAGGTAAATAACAAAGTGTAACAAATATGAGATAAATAAAAGTATTGGGACTGTCTCAGTAATTTCTGAGTACACACCTTCTCAAATTTGATGAGCAAATTTGGCAAAGAAAATATTTTGATTGTGTCATTCGTTGGTTAAATGGCAAAATAAATTTAACGGAAAGAATCAATTGTTTCATTGCATAGTAAGTAGTAGTTTTAGTTCTAGACTAAACAACATGACCATAGTTTTCAATGAACTTGTACTTCAGGCGTGGAATATGACAATATGATGTCGGTTACTGTCGGTTACTGTAAGATGGACAAGTCAAGGTCATGACAATATGACGTCCGATAATGTAAGTTAGTCAAGTCAAGGTTATGACAATATGATGTCGATTAATGTAAGATAGACAAATCAAGGTTATGACCATGTGATGTCGGCTAATGAAAGATAGACAAGTCAAGGTTATGACCATATTGTGTCGGTTAATGTAAGATAGACAAGTCAAGGTTACAACAATACGGTGTCGGTTAATGTAAGATAGACAGATCAAGGTTATGACACTATCGTGTCGGTTAAAGAAAGATAGAAAAGTCAAGGCTATGACAATATGATGATGGTTAATGTAACATACACAAGTCAAGGTTGCGACGATATGGTGTCGGGTAATGTAAGATTAGCAAGTTACAGTTATGACCATAAGGTGTCGATTAATGTAAGATTGACAAGTCAAAGTTATGACCATATGATGTCGGTTAATGTAAGATAGATAACTCAAGATTATGACAACATGATATCGGTTATTGTAAGAGAGACAAGTCAAGGTTACGACAATTTGATGTCGGTTAATGTAAAATTGACAAGTCACGATTACGACAATATGGTGTCGGTTAATGTAAGATAGACAAATGAAGGTTATGACAAAATTATGTCGGTGAATGGAATATATACAAGTCAAGGTTTTGACAATATGATGTTAGTTAATGTAAGATACACAGTTAAGGTTACAACGATATTGCATCGGTTAATGTAATATTGACAAGATAAAGTTATGACCATATAATGTCGGTTTTTGTAAGAGAGATAAATCAAGGTTATGACAATATGGTGTCGAATAATGTAAACTGACAAGTCAAAGTTCTGACCATATGACGTCGGTTAATGAAAGATAGACAAGTCAAGGTTATAACAACATGATGTCGGATAATGGAAGACAGACAACTCAAGGTTATGACAAATATGATGTCGATTAATGTAAGATAGACAAGTCAAGGTTATGACAAGATGATGTCGGTTAATAGAACATATACAAGTCAATGTTATGACAGTATGATGTGGGATAATGTAAGATTCTCCATTCAAAGTTATGACGATATGATATTTTTTGATGTAGGATAGACAAGTCAAGTTTAAGACGGAAAGATGTCAGTTAATGTAAGATAGACAATTCAAGGTGATGACCAAATCATGTCGTTTAATTTGACATATACTAATCAAGGTTATCACAATATTACATCGGTTAATGTAAGATATACATATCAAGGTTATGACAATGTGAGATTGTTTAATGTAAGATAGACAAGTCCATGTTATCACAATAAGATGTCGGTTAACGTAAGATACACAAGGTTATGACAATAAGATGTCGGTTAATGTAAGATTGACTAGTCAATGTTATGAAAATATTATGTAGGTTAATGTAGATAAACAAGTCAAGGTTATGACAATAAGATGTCGGTTAATGTAAGATTGACCAGTCAATGTTATGAAAATATGATGTAGGTTAATGTAAGATAAACAAGTCAAGGTTATGACCATATGATGTTGGATAATGTAAGATAGACAACTCAAGGTTATGGGAATATGATGTCGGTTAATGTAAGATAGAAAAGTCAATATTATGGCCAAATAACTTCGATTCATTTGAGATGGACAAGTCAAGGTTATGACATTATGATGTCGGTCATTGTAAGATATACATGTCAAGGTTATGGCAATATGACATCGGTTAATATTAGATAGATATATCAATGTTATGACAATATTACTTCGGTAAATGTAAGAGAGACAGCTCAAGGTTACGACAATATGACGTCGGTTAATGTAAGATAGACAGGTTAAGGTTATGACAAGATGATGTCGATTGATAGAACATTGTCAAGACAATGTTATGACAGTATGATGTCGGTTAATGTAAGATTGTCCATTCATTGTTATGACGATATTATATGGTTTAATGTAAGATAGACAAGTCAAGGTCATGACGGAAAGATGTCAGTTAAAGTCAGATGGACAATTCAAGGTTATGACCATATCTTGTCGGTTAATGTGACATAGACAAGTCAAGGTTATAAAAATATGACTTCGGTTAATGTAAGATATATATATCAAGGTTATGATAATGTGACTTCGGTTAATGTAAGATACACAAGTCAAGGTTACGACAATATGATGTCGGTTAATGTAAGATACACAAGTCAAAGTTAACAATATTATATCGGTTAATATAAGATTGACCAGTCAATGTTATGACCATATGATGTTGGATAATGTAAGATAGACAACTCAAGGTTATGGTAATATGATGCCGGTGAATGAAAGATAGACAAGTCAATCTGAAGCCAAATGACTTCGATTAATGTGAGATTGTCAAGTCAAGGTTATGATATTATGATGTCGGTTAATGTAAGATAAGCAAATGAAGATTATGACAATATGATGTCGGTTAATGTAAGATACACAAGTCAAGGTTACGACAATATGATGTCGGTTAATGTAAGATACACAAGTCAAAGTTAACAATATGATCTCGGTTAATGTAAGATTTACATGTCAAGGTTATGACCATATGATGATGATTAATGTAAGACCGACATAGCAAGGTTTTGACAATATGATGTCGGATAAGATAGAGAATGCAAGGTTATTATCATATGATGTCGGTTAATGTAATAGAGACAAATTAAGGTTAGGAGAAAATTATGTCGGTTAATGTAAGACAGACAAGTCAACGTTATGACAATATGATGTTTAATGTAAGATAGAGAAGTCAAGGTTATGATCATATGATGTCGGTTAATGTACGATAGACAGGTCAAGGTTATAACAATATGATGTCGGTTAATGTAAGATAGACAAATCAAGGTTATGACAATGTGAAGTTGTTTAATTTGGACAGACGAGTCAAGGTTATGACAATTTGACTTCGGTTAATTAAAGATAGACAAGTCAAGGTTACGACAATATGTCGGTTAATGTAAGATAGACAAGTCAAGGTTCTTATCATATGATGTCGGTTAATGTAAGATAGACAAGTCAATGTTATGACAATGTGATGTTGGTTAATTTAGATAGACGAGGCAAGGTTATGACAATTTGACTTCGGTTAATGAAAGATAGACAAGTCAAGGTTACGACAATAAGATATCGGTTAATGTAAGATAGATATGTCAAGGTTATGGCGATATGATCTCGGTTAATATCCACATTCAAGTTAATAGTAACCCACATCAAGAGTTGGCTTGAATAATTACTTTTAATCTCGAGAAAAATCATTATTGATCAAACATTGTGAATGGTTGCTATACACAACAAGAGTTGGCTTGAATATCTACTTTTAATCTCGAGATATGTCATTATTGATCAAACATTGAGAATGGCTTCCATACATAATAGCAAAGAAACCTATAGATTATCCCATCTAGATCTAAGTATTATTAAGTCTTATACAATGTAGATGTTTCTAAACAATATTTTAAGTTCAATACCATGTACTTCACCAAACGTCTGGCTAATACGATTGATTGGTTTATTATTATGATGTTAACATTACTCGTGTTATCTCATGTGAGATCAAGTAAATTGTGTGCATGGTAAATTAGTATGAGACATTAAAAAGACATGATTTTCGAAATCTAAATACTTAAAAATAGATTGGTTTAAGGAGGTTTCCTTTGCAAATTATTGACATCTCACCGCTATAGATATGTGTTCAAGTTTCGACCACCCCGTATACGTTAGATAGCTTCCAGTAGATTCTTGTGTTTTGGGGGTGCCTCCAGTAGTTTTCCCGAGTTTTTCTTCCAGCAAGTATACTGTTGTTCTATTGTAAACACATAATATCAAGAATATAATGTATATACCGGAAGGATGAGCACAAGATGATTTATACGGACTGCGCGATGCAAATGCATAATGATAAATGCTAAGTTTGCTACAGATACCAATTGTGTATGGGAATTGAGATTTACTGATAAATAATTATTTGTGGGACAGGGTTTGAGTGTTTGATGCAGATTTTATAATTTTATTACTCAGTAGATATTTCGAGCCGTATATACAACATTGTAGAAACATCAGAGAAATATTACTATCCTGTAGTTATTGTCAGCGGGAGTACTATCGTAGCCGATGTTATCATAGTGGTGTTAGTTTTTGGTACAGGGGGACCTCGATAAGAGACTTTAACTCAAGTAGGTGTATCGGCTGGACTGGCAAATAGAGAAAAAGAAAAAATTGATTCAGGTACTGGGGGTATCAAGGTCAAGTATTTAACGGAAAGACGTGTATCCAAGCTTTGGAGTTTTGAGGTATTGATTAGAACCCGTTCCCCTATTGTTTGTACAATAAATGCTTGCATTTACTTGAACAAACGAAATGAAGTAGGTATATATATATATATATATATATATATATATATATATATATATATATATATACTGCAAGAGAAAAACAAAATTAGTCAGGTAAGATAATCTTTCTACGACCAAGCTCGTTGGTCAATAATTATGACATTTTCTGAGGTGTTTAGTTGATTTGATTATAGCAATGGGATTTTGCACGGGGGATCATAAAAAGATATACATGGTGTATATTCATAAAGTTTAGAGTTCGAGGGATTTATGTAAATTTTTCAAGAATAAGTCTTCTCTATCTGATTATCAACTGCATAAAACATATTTAATTTACCGGTGTTCATAATGGGAATTAATATCTAGTCAATGTATTTTGCAGGATCTGTCTGTCTAAATACATACATTTGTTTACAATAACTGAACCAATTATCTAGTCAGTGTATGAAATGCTTATGGAATTTAGACTTAACTACAGATACATTAAGAATATATGCATATAGATTTTGTCTGAAAGTTTGATCTCTGTTCCAGTACTGATATTACATCATCACTGTATTAAGCTGACAGCCAAAGTTCTAACAGCAACAAATCAATTCACCAAGACAACACGTTTTTGTTCACATCTTATTGAAAAGACATGATGACCACTGTAAGATCACACACATCAAGCTATATGGAATATGGTGTATGATGGTCATCATCATCATCAGTCTCTTGACTTAGTGTGGTCGTGAGTCACTGTGCTGCTGAACATCTGACTAGTTCTCTCCACTTGACTAGATCATGTGCCAATGCCTGTGTCTCTGCAAATTTTTTTCCTGGTTCATTTTGTGATGTTGTCACTCCACCTTATTCTCTGTCTCCCTCTTCTTCTACCACCTTGGACACTACTCTGCAGTACTGTTGTGGATAGACTGTTGGCTGTAGTGACATGGCCATGCCATTTCAACTTTCTCTTTTTGACAATGGTGAGGAGGTCTTCATAATGGCCTACTTTGTGCCTGATGGTGATATTTGTAATGACATCGCCTGCCCAGTAGTTCACGGATAAACACTTTCTTAGGTTTCAGTATAAATAATAGAATGTAAAAATACTTTTTACTATTGGCGCGATATATGATCTATATGAAGATGCGTGAAGATGAATGCCTACTTTATAATGGAGAAAACCCGCATCATGTTGGTGTCTGGCCATTGGATCTGGAGAATTATTCTTAGGCTGCTGTTGATGGACGTCTGAATTCTCTTTACTGCGGACTTGGGGGTTTACAAAGGTCTCTGCTCCTTTATGAAGACCCACTTCTTGACCATCTTGAACTTGTAACCCAGGAATACCTATTTAATTTTTTCCCTTTACAATCATACAAATAAACACATTACATAAAAGGATAGAAATGTTTACATTAGAATAATACTGATAGTTAATCCAAGTCTAAATTTTGCAAGAAATTTTAAACCTACTTTATCGTATCTTATCCAACTTGTCAACTTGCTGCTCGAATGGGAATTTCAAGAAGTTTCCCGGCATATAATATGTTGTTTCTTTAGTACGTTTATCTCATAAATGAGACGTTACAAACACAAAGTCCAAGGACATGCATTTCATTTACATAGTCAGGTGCATAAACATAACATCTTTCCAAAGCTATTCTAAAAATAGGCTGACATATTACGAGTCATGAAAACACAGGGGTGTTATCCCGTGTTTGTGAAAAGTTCCTATTATTTTGAGGATAATATTCTGATGACAATTGCCGCTTTTTAGATGTTAAGCATTACAGTATTTTATTTTCGTTCTGGGATGAATACATGTTCTTATTCTACCATATAGTACGGCCGTTATGCATAGCCAATCACATGCTGTAAAATGACGTTAGACCATAAACAACAAAACACCTACGTGTTAAAATGTTCGAGGTGACTAAGTTTGAATAGTAATGTGTACTCTGTCGAGAAATGACTTTTAATCGATCCTCTCAAATGAGTCCCGTCCTACTCAATAATTGTATTTGGTTATATTGACCTTGTACAAAGCCAAACTATTCATTATTTCTAAAGGGCATAACTAATAAATACACATAATGTTACATTAACTCTGAATATTATGTTTCTTTCAGGTTACATTAAACTGTAGGCTGTTGTTCTATTTGTAAATACATAATGTCAAGAATATATTGTACATACTGGACGGATGAGCACGAAAGTATTTATACGGACTGCGCAATGCAAATGCATAATGATCAATGCTAAATTTTTATACGGATGCAACCTTTATATGGGAACTGTGGTTAACTTGAGTGTTTCATGCAGATTTCATTATTGTACTTGGCAGTAGATCTTTCGACTCATATATGCAACATTGTAGTAACTGCGGAGTGATATTACCATTATGTAGTTATTGTCATAATCATCGTCATTTGAGATGATTTCATTATAGATATAGCATTAGCAGGAATATTATCGTATCATTTATTGTTATGGTGCTGTTAGTTTTTGGTGTAGGTGGAACTGGAAAAAACGAGACTCAATTAGTTATATCGGCTGGACTGGCAAATAGAGAAAAATAAAAGATTGATGCAGGTACTGGGTTATCAAGGTCAATTAATGAATGGAAAGACGTGTATGCAAGCTTTGGAGTTTTGAGGTATTAAATGGCCGCTTATTCATTCTAACCCGTTCGCCTATTTTCTGTTCATTACATGCTTGCATTTGCTTGAACGAACCAGATGAAATAGATATACATACTACAAGAGAAAAACAAAATTAGTCGGGTAAGGTCATCTATTCACGACCAAACTCGTTGCTCAATAATTATGACATTCTCTGAGGTGTTTGTTTCGTTTGTTTATAGCAACTGGATTTTGCACGGGGGATCATAGAATAAATACGTGGTGTACATTCATGAAGTTTAGAGTTCGCGGGGTTTATGTAAAGTTTGTATTGGTCTTCTCTATGTGATTATAAATCGCACAAAAACGTATTTATTTTACCTGTGTACACAAAGGGGGACTAATATCTAGTCAATGTATTTTGCGAAATCAGCTTGTCTAAACTCATAAATATGTTTACAATAGCTGAACCAATTATCTAGTCAGTGTATGAAATGCTGTTGGAATTCAGACTTAATACAGATACATTAGGTGCTTATGTACATGGATTTTATTTTGATCTGTGTTTTCCAGTACTGGTATAATATCATCACTGTATTAAGCTGACAGCCAAAGTCATAACAGCGACATTGTATTAGATTGACAATTTCATTTGCCAAGAGTCAACACGTATTTGTTCATAGGTTATTGTAAAGACACGATGTCCACTGCAATATCACACACAGAAAACTACTTGTAATCTGGTATATGATCGAACACTTAAACTAAGTGATCTAGAGACAAAATGTATGTGATAGATAAGTCGTTTGATGCTTTTTAGAAATTAACAATACACATATATGGTATTAGTAAATGTAATAAACACAGTTTGTTGAAATTATATAAAATCTTCAATTGTTTAATAAGCCTAAATCTAGATTACATAGATTTGTTACTTAAGGTCTGATATATGTAATGAAATTTCAAGCTAGCCCCATTGGATAACGTTAAGAAATAATAACATCCTACTAGCCCCATTGGATAACGTTAAGAAATTATAATATCCTGCTAGCCCACTTGAATAACGTTAAGAAATAATAATATCCAGCTAGCCCCATTGGATAACGTTAAGACATAATAATTTCCAGCTAGCCCCATTGGATAACGTTAAGAAATAATAATATCCTGCTAGCCAAATTGGATAACGTTAAGAAATAATAATATCCATCTAGTTCCTCGAATTGGAGATAATGTCATTAATTTATTAGCATGATCTGAATACGTGAAAAATGATACACTATCTTTACAGCCAATTTGATAAATAAATCTGTCTGATGCATTTATATATATATATATATATATATATATATATATATATATATATATATATATATATATATATATATATATATATATATATATATATATATATATATATACTATATATATTATACCGACGTTTTTAATCTGTATCTATATATTATAAGTTCCCTATTGATTCTAAACTGTTGCAAGTGATGTAGCTACTGTCAATCGACGTATGTCGTCCAGGTGAATGATGGCAGTTAGTATGACATACTTAAAGTCTCACAGGGTTTCCCAGATTTTAAAGTATGTTCTGAAGGCATTATTCGCTCCCCTTCCTTTTGCACTTATCATTATCCTTAAGTAAAATTGAATTTCTATTTTCATTTTCATTAACTCCATCCTTCGAAACTTTCTCAGTTATTAAAAATATAATATTGCTGCGCCCATGTATGATATTCTGATCAGTATATTATTACACTGTGATGAATTAGACGACTCACGAATTTAGGAAGCAAGTAAAATAATACATTTGTAAAGATAAGAAGTTGATGAAAAACATGTTTGCGATTCCATTCAAGTACAAAATCAATGAAAAAACATAGGCTATCTTGCATTATACTAACCCATTCACCAACAATAATCCGAGAAAAACTTTATCGATTCTCGTACAAGGACAAGATATATAAAAGTTCCCATTGAAATGATTTAGCACGCCAAAATTATACATATGTTCATTATGTTCTATTTTCTTTGGAAGAAATGAATGGAACGGAAATACAACTTGATGCATCCTTATACAAAAGGATGCGGGTGCGAGTATTATGAGCACAAGGTCATGCAGGGTAGAAAGATCACGGATGAAATCTAAAACTCCCATTTTTTGTCCATAGTTTAAAAAACGACTCCGATTATTTTTTTAAAAAAATTAAACAAATGATGTAGCGTTATCTGCAACTTGACAAACGTTATCAGAAGTCCTTAACACTAATATAATTATTTTGACGCATTGCTCCCATTACCAACATTGATACATATTTCTCGTCACTCACAATTGAGACAAAAACTATCTTACTAATAATTACAAAGTGTAACTTGATTCAGTCTGACAGATAATGTACCGTTGAAGTTATTGTTTGACATTTAGTAGCATGAAATCTTAGTATGGCCTTATATACGGTTGCTAAGGATACCAGTGGAGAAAAGCATATCGGTCAAGGAGATGGTATATACATTATCACTTTTTAAGGTCATCACACATACAGTTAAAGGCATACAACCTAAGATTTTCGACTTTTTTGTTCTTGAAAATTCATGGTATTATGAAAAGTATAGTAGAAATAATGAGTAATTACAGGTCATTCAGTTTCAAAAAATGTACATCTGTAAGTTTAATCAATGAAAATATAACGATTTTCTGTACGGATTGCTAATTAATTATGCAGAAACGGAATTTACCTACATTCTCCGTAATCGCAGTGTCACGTGAAGTCGAGGTAAGCATATGTTTCGCTTTTGAGTAATTATTGCCCTATTCTTCGTCTGTCCTTGTCCTTAATTCTTTATAGTCACCCACAATATATGTATTGCTTATAGATTTCTCATTATATATGATAAATTACAAGAAGTAGGCAAAAAAGTTAATACGATGGAAAATCCTGACAATAAGAGGTTCCTTTAAGGGGCGATTCTTGAAAGTGTTTACTTGTCGTGTTTGTGAGATTGTGTTACGTTGTAGGATAAACCAACTAAAAATGTGATAATTTGTATCATTGTAATCAGAACCACTATTAAAAGGCAGCAGAAGAAGATAATACCACCGGGGGAAATGGCATACTGCCAATAGTCAATTTATTTTATGGACTTAATGGATACCTAAGTACTGGCAACAGACATGTCATTCCAAGCTGTTGTGTATGGATAAATAATTTTGGCCAGTACCATTCTGGATTTACTCAAAGAAGACTTGGGTGATCTATCCAATGATATGATGTGTGAATAATGAAATTTATGTTTAGTTTATGTTGTATAAAGCAGTTATTTTGTAGTATGCAATTTTTACTTTGCATGAACAAGTTTTGTTAAACATTGTTTTAGCTACCTACCCACTAAAGAATGATTATATGTATGGCTATGTTTTGAAAGGAACTGTGAGGAGACTGCTTATTAAAAACATGAATTGAAGTTGACTAGCATTGTCTTGGGATGCAAAGGATGTAAACAACAAAAGTACACTGGTGAACATGATTTTAATTGTGCATATACAGTAACACATTAAGTTAAATGATAAATAACACATAGTCACGAGTTGAGAAAGCAAAACTTGTTGCAGTGTTTCATGGATAAAGATTGGCTTGTAAATATCAACAGAACTACAAAATCTAGGACACTATTCTATCCAGATACTGCTCATTAATTTCAATTACATGTGAAAAAAATTGGCTCTAGGAACAGAATAAGGTTTTTAAGACTTAAATACTAGTTCATCTAAAGCAACATTGAATGCTTATATCACATAATATGTGTATCATCAGCCGTCTTATTACAACTAAATCAAATATACTTGATACCGATTAAATGCATCAAATTTTCATTTTTTTTAAATGTGTTCATTTACCATAGAAATAATTATACCCTTTATATAAATACCCAGATGAATGTACACAACTGCATACACTGTAAAACTGTTATATATTATGAAATGTACTAAACTTATATATGTAAAAATGTGCATGTACAGACATAACTTTAATTCAAGAGTACAGTCAGGCATAAAAATGAAGGATATCATCTAAAAATAATTATGGCATATAATATATAGAGATTTTCCGTGTTATTTAGGTTGGGTGGGGTGCTCCCAATATTATTTAAATTATTACAAAAGACCTCCCGGCTTGTTTTTATTGAAGTAGTGATAGAGAGATGCAATGCTCAGAGCTCCCAGTCAGTGGCGATGACAGTTAAATTAATGAATACACAAAATGTGAAAGTCAAATAAACAACAATTTAATATCATTAAATAACAGTCATCTCTCAAATGAAATTCAAATTAAAACCCTATCACTCGTCTTTAACTCAACCAAGTTATGGCCTATTTTGTCATCAGACTGTAATTGATTTTCCTCCTGTCCTGTGTTCCTACTCATCTGTATGATCTTTCTCTGGACTAGTAGTCCAATTGCCTCCAGTCCGTCTAATGTCTGCCTCCGTTCTTCCTTTCTCTTTGTCTCTCAGAGACATTTTATATGAGAAACTAGTGTACCATTACTATAACAGATTGATTACAGACATTCCATTCCAAAATACTAGACAGTTCTATAGAAATTACATTGATGTTTTAGTATCTTGTGCTTGTTTTTTTATACTTTTGACAAAAGTGATTACTATTTACTCAATGCCAAACTTTAGTACATCACCTAAACAAACTACTGCAGAGAAACAAATATTGAAATTAAGCCCATGCCCTCACCCCCATGTATGTTTCCTATTGCATTTCTTATAAAATTAGGGTAGCTAGGCACACACACACACACACACACACACACACACACACACACATATACTGATTAGTATATATAATGTACGAAGTACATGCAAAACTGGTTCAGATATACATATCAAATTCAGGAATGCAAGGGTCATGCTACCAGTGTTGATACTAATTAGCCTACACAGACAAACAAACTCTTACACATTCACAGGGGTGTTTTAATTGCTAATTGACAATTAACCCTGTTTGCAACAATATATCACTGCTCAAGTTCATGAAATTGGGCCACTATACAGTGATGAAAATATGCCAAATTCTGTTTCAAAATTGTAACAGTGTGTGTGATTTGGATTTTTAACATACCTTGAACAATTTTTGAGTCATATTGCTATGATGTTTGAAGTGTGGCAGTTTATAGTGATGTCTAGCACTGAGGCATCATGCCGCAGACATGTAGCATGACATCCCACCCAGTTACATTATCCTGACAGTAGGACGACCAGTATAAATGCAATGGGTATGAAAAGTTAGAAAAGGTCTTACATCTTGTTGTTCAAATGCATGTTTTTTTAAAAGCTTTAAGAACATAATCAACAGTGGTCTGAAGATATACTGCTACTTGGAAATCAAACAGATGCTGGACTTCAGCTCATGGTAGGCACTTCAAGAAAGACTTAGTCAAAGTCTATATGGGTCCATGGTAGGGATCATTTCTTAACATACAATCACTAGAATAGTCTCTCCATAACAATTTGATATCAACAGGTGTTACCTGACTAAAAGGTCTAAATCATTTTAACTTAGAATGAGATTTCTGCTTTGTAACAATCTCTTATGTAGGTGGTAATGGTATTGGAGCAAGTACATCAGATATTCACCCAGGATCATTTATGTCCAAAACAACTGGCTGGTTCATGCCAACTCTATCATCTAACCTCATTTCAATATTTTCATATTTATTTCTGGAATATACAGGTACTGTTGATCAGCTTTCTTTGGGTATGCAGACCATCTCTCACTTTTTTGTTGAATGACCTATGGTATCTGACAAAAAATGCAAACATTTCACTGACAATGTCATTTTATATTTTTTAATTCTCAAAAGTCCAAATAAAAACTGCATACAATTACATGTAACAAATCATTTTGCTACCGATGAAAATGTCAAAAGAGCAAATCTGTACCTTACCCATATATCATAAAAACGTTTAGATTCTTTACAGAATTTTCTAATTACTTTAGACTAATTCTAACCAAAATTAGTTTTTGAAATTTATTTTTAAAAATGTCTTCTGTAAAAGATAAAATTGTACCACAAACAGATGGTTTATCAACTTTCAGGTAAAGCATTAATATTTTAACAAAGATGAATTATTACGTTAACAAGAATCAAGTTTATTACCTCATTGTTCCATCTGTGTTTACAATCACATCTCTGTCAATATGATTGTTATAATCAAGAGCTGCCAACAGATTCCTAGCTCTGAAAGCTGATGACTTATATGAATGTCTTTTGGAGGCATACAATAAAATCAAACTTCTGGAAATTCTCCAGTTCTGCTGTACTTCTGAAACAAAGTAAAATGACTAAATAAATAAATTGATTCAGATACAGAGAACTATTAACATTTATAAATCCCCATTAATCTGTTTCGATGAAAATGCCAATATACAGTAGCATTATCCAGGCAGAGAATAATCAACTCATTCCACCCATACTATTTTTTTTCCTTGTCACCTGGGGGTAGAGAGCGCATTTGTGGGCCAATTTTGAATACATTGAAATACATCTGTGTCCTAGAGATTTGATTAGATATACACCTAGGTGTGCTAGAAACTTCATTCGGCATAAGGGTAAAAGTGGGAGTTTTTTCTTCTTCTGACCCATCATTTTCCTCCTGGCCACTTTTTACTTCCATCGCCAATTTATCCTACTTTTGCAATTGTTCACCTGTATGTGTATAGCTCAGACCGGTGTGAATTAGATTGCAAGCAAAAAAGTAAAAAGTCCAGAAACAAAATCTGATTCCAACTATGGACATGTGTGCAAAAATCGGGCAAAGCTTGACCCCTCCCTCCCTGTACACATGCATACTTTCTATTTACACACACACCATCTGCATACATGTGATTGCCCTCCCCATTCTGTAGAACAGCCACTATTTAATCCACACAGAAAAGATCAAGGATTAACAATAATATGTATTTAATGTAACAGATACTCCACCAATGTTGAATGTCTGGCTGCACGAAAGAAATAAGCAGCATAACTTTAAAAAGTTTGTCTATTGTCCACTAAAACTCAAACACCAACTGAACCCAGTCAAGCAGGTTACATATTAGACAAATTACTATCGAGGTATATGTGTACGTATATTATCAGTAGACCACCCACCCCCATACACAAGCATATGCATTTGGGTAACCCCCCCCCCTTGCCCTCTCCATGTGTATTAAATGGACAAACCATAACTATGGCCTCAGTTTGGTTTGTATTTATAATACAATGTATTCATTTTCTTTCTGTGATAACCAATTATATATTCATTAAAAAGAAAGCTTTTGTGGGAGCAACTTTCTGTTTCATACACAAATACCATCCACAAATACCAATAAAATACTATACATTACTTTTAGTTTAGTTACATATATCATGCATGTATCATAATGGTTATTTTTTTAGTATACTTAACTCAAACATTCCCTTTTATGTATGTATCACAAATTGTTTTGTTAGTATACTTTCTCAAATGGGTTGATAAAACTTAGACTTTTCCATCAACTTCAGACAAGACTGAATCCCTTAAAATAAAATTTTGAAATGTGTAAATACTAATGTTGAACTTGGGAATCTTTAGTTTGTATCAAAAGAAATTATCATTTATCTTGGTTATTATTACCTGAATGATAATGCTTCAAGAAATAATAATAATAACTTATTTAAAGGGGTGACTAATTTAGTCAAAGACTATTCTCCCTTGAGGCCCTTTAACTGAAATACATACAGCATGATGAGGAACATATCAATAACAAAAAATAGACATATGCCAACAATTTACAAGAAAAATATTATTCTATATAAAACAAACCAGATTTTAACAAAATGTACAATCTTTACCAACTGCAAAATATTAAACTAATATAGAATGATACATTTCCAGGTAAATCCTTAGATGTGCATCTACCAAAATATTTGTAAACAAATATACATAATTTTTTTAAAAAAATGTAGTAATACTTACACAGATGCCATATCTGATTATGATGTGGTTATATCAGACACAGCAGGGATTTGTATCCTATGAATTGTTGGCCCAGGAGTAGAAGTTGTGGCCATGTCTTCTGTGACATTTTTCTGATGTTTTCCTTGCACTGCCATTCAATTCATTACCTAATATAGCAAGGGAAAATAAATGTTTTATTAGACCACAGGAGTCTGACGTTTTATCAATAAAGTACGGCGAAATGTCTGACAAAATGAAATACCCTTAACAATAATATATTGTTAAAATATTATATACTTTACAAATAATAGTATGCATAATATATAATTAACTGTATTGCATTACTTTCATTTACAGCCATCACCATTTACATTATATATAATTTTTTTTATTGAAAAACAAAAAAAAAACCAGAAGTGACTGCTTGCCTCTAAAGTCTTATGGTTGCGAGTGAAAATGATGATCATTAATGTCCCTTTGATAGCCTCAAAAATAGCAGCAGTGGTGTACGTACATGCGGTTTTCAGCGATATTGTTGCAGGCTGTGACATTTTATTTCAAGCTAAATGGAATAATGCCAGTTTATATAAAATATGTTATTTTAAGAGTTTTGATAAAGAGTTAACAATACAGATATAAAATAGCGGTATAAAAACTTGACTGTTCATTGCAAAATTGAGACTCACCTGTATCCAGCAAGAATTTGGCGACCTCTGGATTAGTTTCCAGGCTCAAAGTGGACTTCTTTTTATTCCATCGTTCATGCTGGTGACCAATACATATGCGTGTGCTGCCATAATTTACCCAAAAAGCTTCCCAGACCCCCTCCTTTCAGAATCTAAGTTTTGGTTTTCGATCTAGTTGTGAACACGCCATTATTTTTGTAAACACGTGTTTGCGCATGGCTAAAATTCTTAATCTTCGGGAGAGGTCAACACAGAGGTTACATGAATATAGGCGTGGCAAACAGGGAATTTTTGTCTGCAGACAATAATTCAGAATCGCGTTTATTATCACAAAATTTCCGATACTAGCCTGATTTCGGCCTCAGAAACAGCCTGAATCGTAATTATTCATCTAATTAAGTAATCGTGAACTGAAAAAATAAATATATAATTTTATTCGTTTTTACTTGGGTTGTATGCCTTTAAAATACAAAATACGTTATCACTGTTGATATTCAGCACACATACAGTTAAAATACAAAATACGTTATCACTGTTCATACTCAGCACACATACAGTTAAAATACAAAATACGTTATCACTGTTCATATTTAGCACACATACAGTTAAAATACAAAATACGTTATCACTGTTCATATTCAGCACACATACAGTTAAAATACAAAATACATTATCACTGTTCATATTCAGCACACATACAGTTAAAATACAAAATACGTTATCACTGTTCATACTCAGCACACATACAGTTAAAATACAAAATACGTTATCACTGTTCATATTTAGCACACATACAGTTAAACTACAAAATACATTATCACTGTTCATATTCAGCACACATACAGTTAAAATACAAAATACGTTATCACTGTTCATATTCAGCACACATACAGTTAAACTACAAAATACGTTATCACTATTCATACTCAGCACACATACAGTTAAAATACAAAATACGTTATCACTGTTCATATTTAGCACACATACAGTTAAACTACAAAATACGTTATCACTGTTCATATTCAGCACACATACAGTTAAAATACAAAATACGTTATCACTGTTCATATTCAGCACACATACAGTTAAACTACAAAATACGTTATGACTATTCATACTCAGCACAAGTATAGTTAAACTACAACACCAAATTTAATTTGCAATGCAATATACAGTTGTATCGAAACCAATTACCTGTCTGGCACGTGTTGACCAACTATTTTATTAGCGATTTATACTTTACATTTTAGTTACAGTGAGTTGGGTACATGGATATCTGGTTTCAGTATACTACACGCACATCGGTACATTCAACTAAATTTACTGCAGTACACAATTAGATATACTATTCGAACCCTGCTTTAAAATTGCAAGTCAAAATACCTCGAAAGGCACCCAATACCGAACGTAACAGGATCAAAACAGATGATACGTGACACTTTATTTAGTGACAATAGAAACAGACTCAGCATAAGTTAAATACGTCACAAAACTACAATATATTATACAGACAAAAATAGTCAAGGCTTCTATTTTGTATCATGATCACAGTATGTATTGTATATTATTCGCAACAACAATTAGCCACCGAGACGATCTCAGTTCTTTTGAAATACAGTCTGTTGGTAAAGTTTGATAATAATCTCTTGCGGTAGTCCAATATTTCTCTGTCTGCGTTGACGAAAATTGACCTGATTTCGACTAGGGCAGAGTCTAAGAAGAGGCCATCTTAAAGGATTTTATTGTAATGTAATCCTGATGTGCGGAGCATATTTATTTCTTAATCTCTGTGTTAAAATGTTTCATCTGGCTCAGTCTGAACAAACGTTTGGCTTTTTCAAAATCTGCTTTTAACCGATATCTTTGAGAAACGAGTTTCGTCCTTATTAATCATTGTATGCGAATATGTTAACCTTGTATAAAGACAAAAGATCAATTCCTTCTTAACGACTTTAATTGAGATGTCCTTATAATGGTACATTTGTCCTGAATATAATATCTGTTATAACTGCATCTAGCAGTAGAATTATTATTAAATCTGTAAAACACCTAGTGGAAACCATCAATTATACATTATGGATGGATGCGCAAGAAATGATTTATATGAAGATGCGTGAAGATGAATGCCTACTTCATAATTGAGCGAACGCGCATCCTGGAGAATTGCTGATGTTTACTTGTGAATTAAGTATAACACAAAAAGGTTTCTATTGTCGGTTTATACTTTCATGCAATAACTATTATCACCACCACCGCCATCATTATCATCACCACGCGTCACTAATACGACACTCTAAGTAAAGGTATCAGTCGCTAATGCTGTTATTGCCTTGATAATAACGGCACGCTGACCATAGTTCTTGTGACAGTGCTTTCTGATCATACACCAAAAGGGGACAGCGGCAGTAGTTGTTGCTTGCTTTTATTGTATTTATGGTGGTAGAAGTTTTGGATGGAGGAAGAGGTGTTGTAAAATAAGAAGAATGTAGTAGTTGTATCTGCTGGGCTGACAAATAGAGTGAAAAAAATGCATGCAAGTACTTACGTTCCTGAAGTCAAATAAATGAACTAAATAAAGGTATGCAAACACGAGAGTTTGAGACTACTAAAGTCAAATACATAAACATTTATGTAACGATGGAAGCTTTGGATTACTGAAATAAAAATAAATAAACTGAGAGACATCATTGCAAACATAGCATATTTGAATTAATGAAATCGAATAAATACACTAAAATATATCAATGCAAACATCGGAGTTGTATTATAACCGTTATAAAATAGTACAAAGAGCTGCGCTCAGCATAAAGATGTCAGCGTTACAACTGGTCGGCTTAGTGTAAGGATAAAGTGAATGGTATAGACATCATACTACATGTCTGCCACATGATGCCCCAGCACTAGACAGCACCATCAATTGTCACACTGCGCACATTGTAGCGATATGAAGGAACAATTATGAAAGATACATTAAAAATCGAAATCACACACACACATACACAGACACACACACAAGCACACACAAACGTACGAATACACATACACTTTATGTACATTAACTGTCTGCATTTGTTCAACAAACGAGGTACACCTATCGCAACATTTGATCCTATAAAAGGCCATGAAATAACAGTTTGCATTAACGCTATGAGACATGTAAGGTAAACTACTCGTAACCGAACTAAAATCAAACAAATAATTTAACTTGAACGTTACCTAGCTCATTGTTATACGCTTCTGAATTCGTATACATTGATTGGTTGGTTTGTTAAAAGCAATCAGATTTGCCGGGGAAGGACAGGACACACCAGACTGCAACAGGATTTACCCCAGAGAAGGCAAGGCTTATTAGTACCTGGTGTATAATTCAGGATGGTTATATTTTGAGGAGTTCGTTTTAAAATTATGTAAGTAGCAGTCTTTGTGTAATTATACAACGACACAAATTATAGATTAACATTGCATGCGCTAACATTGAGGTGGGGGATTACTACCTGATAAATATATATGGTATGTATCAGTCTAGATACAGTTATACTCATTCCTATTATCTGTGTTTACAATGTGGAAGTATTGTCAGGTTAGTTTTTTTTTGTTGTTGTTGCATGCATCTAACTACAGAAGATGAGATTGCGTTCGAGTCAATATATTGCTCAATTTTCAGTTCAGTTACAAAAATGCAAGATCATATTCCCTGTATTTAAACATAAAACAAAACAGGAATTCAAATCTAATTAGAAATGACATTACTTTGGAAGGTATTTATTATATAGCATTGGCCCAACTGCATAACATGGTTCGGTTCAGAATTTATATAGACACGTGACATGCTAGAGTTCTGACTTGATACAGGTGAACAACATGGTTTACTTTAGCCGTTAAACAGACTCATATTTTGTTTGAGTTGAGACTTGACATAGATCGACAATTTACAGTCGTTTAGGTAATGACTTGAGTGTAGGACTTAATGAATCTACTAAGCACACTTGTGTTCATATTTATAAAACTACCAATACATTTTAAAGCTTTCAATAGTTGCCATGTTCTTTGTATTTATGCAGTAATGATTAACAAGGCTGAACAAAATAGTTTTTAACTTAGTCCTTCTATATATATATATATATATATATATATATATATATATATATATATATATATATATATATATATATATATATAGAGAGAGAGAGAGAGAGAGAGAGAGAGAGAGAGAGAGAGAGAGAGAGCGACTTTAACTTGGCACTGCATTTTACATATATTTCACTGAGCTTTTTTTAAAATCTGACATGTTTATTTGTTTTTTCAATACTTGAGGAACATTGTTCGTGATTGGATCCTACCAGTTATAAAACGTTTATAATGCAGCAAACATGATTTCCCCAGAATAGAATGGTAACATTACAATCCAATGAGTAACTGAGACATATCTTAGTACAAAATCTAGCACAATAATGGTTTCTTGATTGAAAAATACTTATAACATTATTTCAAATCCTATATTCTATAATGTTTTTAAACATGAATAACACACATAGTGGCTTAGCAAAATAAGCCCAGCGATTTAGGAAAACATTAATCAGAATTAATAAAGGCTTTATGTTTTAGGATTGTTTTAAGAATAAGATCAGTAATCAATACAGTGTTAAGAAATTAATGATGGTGAAATTATGCGAATGGCCTTGTCAGTCAGTTTTGAGGCCGTATGTGCCGCTGCAACTTTTCATTAGTTTTGAGGAGGACATGTCACCGTTCTGGTAATCTTCCCACACCAAAAATAGCATCGCATGCATTGTTTATATGTTTGTCCCTGGTATATGTTCAGTGTTTTTTTTTGGATACCCGTTTAATCCGTGTAACAATTGCGTTGGTTTCTTCCTATAAGAGGCCAACTGGACATAGGAAGGTAGATTGTTATACCCCTGTTTGCAACAATGCTTCATCTTTTAATCGAAGTCATATTTTGTTTCATTTTATACAAATTATATAACCGCCATATGTTTTCATTTCATGTAAGCGCAATTAGTACGATAGTATATGCCAGCGTGTTCTCGGTGAAATATACAAAGGTAATCACCGTCACCAAGGCAATGCCTGAAATCAAATATTTTGATATATAACAGTTTTAAATAAGTAGGAAATATAATTTTACTATGATCTTGTTGGTTATATTTCTAATTCGATGTGTGCAATAAACGACTGAACGAAATAACCATAGCAATGGGTCTACCATAGCTCTGGGTACGTACGACTCAAGTTTGTATGAAAAGAAATGGGTACAACACAACTTGGACTCGAAATGCTTTGCTTCGTTTGAGTTTCTCGATATATGAGAACACTTGCTAGGAGGCTCCCGCAGGGCATTGGTTCTTATCAGAGTTTTCCCAGGATCTTCCTCCACCAATTGTACTGATCGCCATGTATTACCTATCTAGTCTGAGAAATAGCGTCCAACTCAAAACTCCATTTTCCCTTTCATTTTTTATCGGTGGTAGGGGTCTATAGTTATTCTGTAAATGCCCAATTTTAGGCATCTAGAATAATATACATGGAGGATGTAGATGCCGAAGATTGAATCATTAAACCTATAAATGCCTCACATATTTTCCCCCAAGAAAATAAAGATAAATAAAAAATAAATAAATAAATGAATTGAAAAAATAAATACGTCCATTTAGTTAAACCGTATCCATGAATTATAAAATAAAGCATGGTTCTGATGTATGATTCGATAAGAATTTGATATCTTTTGAATACGATTGCTAGTGACTTGAAATCTGAAAGTGTGAAATGCTTCATCGGAAAAAGGATCTAATTAAGCTTGCAATTTTATTATATCAATTTATTTGTGCTCATAAATTGATCCTATTAATTGTCAGATATTGTTTGCATTAAGTCTCTCACTATGATAGCTAATATCAGCATGGACAGGGATTACATCATGTGCTGACATTTTAATTGTATGCCTACATTTTATATTAGTCTATTATGTATATTTTTTTTTCACTATACTTAAGATTTTCCTCGAGTTGTAGCACGGACGTTTTTAGACTATTTTTACATTTGCCAATATTTATAGTTATGTTTATTTACTATCTTATTACAATACTGTATTTATTGTTTATATTACACATGTTGTCATTCCTAGTTGTGTCTCTCTAACTCTAAATTTTCTCTTAGCAAATGATATATTTGATTTATATAACATTCTGGTTAAACTGTACACATATTAATATATACAATATGGCGCAATGACCATTCCAAGTTGGCTATTAGCAGGACTTTGCATGACACAGATTACTGTTCCATCATGGCAACTGACGGCGTCGTGATATGCGCGGAAATAAAGGTTGTTGTGGTATACATGGATTAGTTATTATATGAGGAAATCAAAGGAACTGAACAACCGATCCAGCCTGTCGTGTCTCGAGAGCAACTTAGTATATACGGGTTTACGCTTGAGATAACGTCACCATCACGTTGCAAATTAGTTACCAGGTGAATTGAAAAACCAAATAGTTTTAAAGGTTGAAAACAAGTCAAAAAAATTGCTAAATGTACTTAGCTATTAAGATCTCTCTCTCTCTCTCTCTCTCTCTCTCTCTCTCTCTCTCTTTGGGGCCTTTATATATGAATATACAATCCGGGGAAATATGCTGACAAGATAATTCCTTGGTACATCAAATGGTCGAATTGACAACATTATTAATCAATGACATCCGTGACATTGTTTAGTCCGCATGACAAAATTACTTATTAAAGACCTCTTTGTCATTGTTTGGTCCGAATCGTACGATTTTATTTTAATAAGCCTTTGCAGGCCATGGAGGGGTTTGGTAGAAAATCCAATTTGTATCAAGAAAACAACGAACGTCCTTTAGTTAAGGAAAGTGATATTTGTAAAGTAAAGAAATATACTCCATTCTAAATGCATATGAAAATGTGATTTATAAATGTCAATATGAAGACCCGCTCCATGACCTTTTTGAACTTGTAACCCAGAACAACCTATTTAATATTTAATTTTAGAATCAGAAAAATAATATATTAATTAAACGTTAGAAATGTTTCCCTTAGAACAATACTGCATCTTAGTCCATGTTTATAATCATGCAATTTCTCCTACACATACTTTATCATCTGCTGTCTGTCTCTAGTATATTTTCCCGATAAACGAGGCGATGTAAACATTACATCCTATTTATTTTTGTTTCTTTTCAACATAGTAGCTTATTTTTTGCAGAATTTTGAATGATTTTGTTTTACCAATTTATTTTGTACAGCTCGTTATTGTTTGTTTAATAACTATTGGCATTTATTGCACTTGTTACTTTAAATTTTCTAATTCAACTATAAACCTAATCTATCTCTTCGGCTGAAAAGCTGAGAAGTCCAAAAGTAATGCATTTCATTTACATAGCCCGATGCATAAACATTGTATCTTTTCATAGGCATGTGTATAATAGGCCGACATGTCGTGAATCATAAAGTTCATATGCGGTGCATGGGAAAACAATATCCGTTGACAACAGTGGTCCGACTGTGTGGATGAATGGAAAATTATCATTATATTTAGCATAATAACATTTAATATCTGATTACTGTTTTAACTGTCTTATATTATGATTCCTAAAAAGTGCCACACGTAGTTCAAAAGCATAAAAATCTGATTTATCTCTACTAAGTCGGATTTTTATTATCAGTAGTATTTACAGTTTCTGCTGCTAATGATAATAAAGTTACAGTTTTAGTATGCCCCTTTAGTATGCTGTTTTAGTTAAGATACATTTTCAATGATGATAGTTTAAGAAGGGAAAAGATAAAACAATTTCTGCATTGTCGACAAAGGCAAATTTGCATTTGCACAAGTACACTCTGCACGATTATATTTGTGCAGAAATCAATCTTGCTTTCTTTTGTTTAGCATCAAGATACATGTAACAGTAAAGCCATACCAGTCAATTATTCACCTTATTCAGCTTTCAAAAATAGAATACAGGGGTCGTAGTCCCAAGTTGTCACTTTTCCATTCCATTATTCAACGCCCCAATTGGGATTTGTTTCTGTGACGTGTTATGCAATACGTTTATTGGCTGTTGTAACCAGTTGTCATGCTGAACGTATGCACCCTTGTATAAATTCATTTATTATGCACATAATATCATAAATCCTAATAGTTAGACATATCTACCTTAATGATTAGACACGGATAACTTCATCCATCCTAATGGTTAGATTCAGATAACAAGGCCGACTCTATCAGTCCCATTAGATGACTACATCATCATTTCATCAAGCTCTCCGGTAGCCTAGTGGTTAGAGTGTCCGCCGCGGTAGCGGGAGGTCGTGGGTTCGATTCCCGGCCGAGTCATACCAAAAGACCTACAAAAATGGTACTAACAACAGCTGCCTCGCTTGACGCTCAGAATTAAGAGGTTAGTGTTAGGACTGGTCGGCCTGGTGTCAGGATAATGTGACTGAGTGGAACATCATGCAACATGTCTGCGGCATGATGCCCCAGTGCTAGACACCATTATAAACTGCCTCACTGCAGACATCGTAGCGATATGACTGACAAATTGTATAAGCTGCGTTGAAAATAATAATCAAACAAAAACAAACGAACAAAGTTTCATCCTGTTAAAAAGCAGGAATTCATATCGAAATAATGTATAAACTACTACTGAAATAACATTATTTTGGAAGGTATTTATTATCCGATATTGACCCGAATGAATCACATAGTTCTATAAAGACTATATTGACACGTGGCATGTTTGAGTTCTAACTTGATACAGGTGAAAAGCATAGTTGATTTCAGATGTGATAAAGATGCATTTCATGGTTTAATTGAGATCTGAAACCGATGTAAATCATGATTGATTTTAAATTTTGAAATAAATGCGTGAACACTCTCCAGCGTTATTATGCAAAGTTGCAGTATACTGTGTTTAAGTGTACATGCGCCTTGTATATATTCTAGACGTATTTGGGATGATGTTGGCTTGATGTTCATTGTCACCATATAGCAAAAAAACTTCGGTGAAATCTACCGAACCACGGAAAGTTACTGGCAGTTTTCTCACACATCCATATTAGCGAGACCGACACCTACGCATACAAATATGAGATGGTGGTGATCTATAAAGACGAGAGCTATTGGCTTCTCATCAACTCTGGAATCCTATAAGTTTGGTATTCTATAATGCTAAATATTAATTTATGCCTAAGACATTAGTCTTTTATAGACAAGCTGATTTCCTTTCGATACTTTCTAACTTTAACAGTAGATATTCATTGATTTCGACTGAACCTTTGCTGTCTATCTTTTGCAGACCGGGCCTAACTGACATCATCACTGAATTTGGTAAACAACTCACGTCACCTAGAATCAATATGTTTGTATCGACATTCCATTGAAACGACACGATGGCCACTGCACGATCACAAGAAGCTACTTGCAGAATAGTCCAAGATAGTATTCTGGAACTAGAAACAAACGGTATGTAATAGATAAGTCATATATATAAACCTTGATGATAATTACTAACACATCAATGAGAATACATATTGTTCCAAAATATACTAAATTCAGTAGGTGGAAATTACATCAACGTTTCAATAAGCCTAAATTTAGATAACATAGCTCAATCTGGTTGGTATTTAAATTCTAATATAGGCAGCGAAATCATTCAGCAAATTTCCATATGCGGTGCATGGGAAAACAATATCCGTTGTCAACAGTGGTCCGATTGTGTGAATGAATGGAATATTATCATTATATTTAGCATAATAACATTTAATATCTGATTACTGTTTTAACTGTCTTATATTATGATTCCTAAAAAGTGCCACACGTAGTTTAAAAACATAAAAATCTGATTTAACTCTACTATGTCGGATTTTTATTATCAGCAGTATTTACAGTTTTTGCTGCTAATGATAATAAAGTTACAGTTTTAGTATGCCCTTTTAGTATGCTGTTTTAGTTAAGATACATTTTCAATGATGATATTTTAAGAAGGGAAAAGATAAACCAATTTCTACATTGTCGACTAAGGCAGATTTCCATTAGCACAAGTACACTAGGCACGATTATATTTGTGTCGAAATCAATCTTGCTTTCTTTTGTTTAGCATCACCATACATGCAACAGTAAAGCCAAACCAGTCAGGTATTCACCTTATTCAGCTTTCAAAATAGAATACAGGGGTCGTAGTTTCATGTTATCATTTTTCCATTCCATCATACAAAACCCCAATTGGGATTTGTTTCTGTGACGTGTGATGCAATACGTTTATTGGCTGATGTAACCAGTTTTCATGATGAAAGTATGCACCCTTGTATAAATTCATTTATTATGCACATAATATCGTAAATCCTAATGGTTAGACATATCTACCTTAATGATTAGACACGGATAACATCATCCATCCTATGTTAGATTCAGATAACAAGGTCGACTCTAATGGTTAGCCTCAGTGGCATTTAGAAGTAACCTTTAACCACAATATCTTTTATAACAACACACATTGAAATTAAACAGATTGTACAATATAAGGAGAAAAAAAACGAAGGTGTTTACATAATAATAAAAACAAATATACTTACATGTGTCTTTCCAATCCTACTAGAGATTATACATAAGGGACAAAACTAAATTTTAAAATTAAGTAAAATTATCAAATTAGCTAAGAAAATAATGGCAAGTCAGGCACTTATTGATACCCATATTGTCAAGAACATGGTATCTTCAAAAATATATAAATATTGTGCATACTGTAATAAAGTATTTATAGAGAACAACAAAGCAGGTATACCTTTGTTCATGAAGAACAGAATACAATACTCGTCTCTTAGCTTTATTTTCCATCTATGCAAGGTTTTAAGAGTTTGGAAACGAAATATCCCATGATATATTTTATGTTTGACATGAAGTAAGAAATATAAACATATCATTTAGTTCCTGTCTACTTGCACTTACGGCGTGTAACTATACGACTCGCAAAGTTTCTTTAGGTGATTTTACCCTCTATCCTGGCTACAGCTTGCCAAATATTGAAAGCACAAATAGTAAGTACAAAAATCACTCTGAGCGATATATTCCCACCAAAATCTGTCTACAATAATAGGCCAACTCTTTGCCCATGCTTTCAAACAGCACTTAGAAGCCATGTTCAAAAGACTGTGATGTCTGATGTGTCTAATAATGAGTGAAAACTACTCTGTGCCGTGTCAACATAGCTTTCTCTGATGTTTTAAACACCGTTGAGACGTACATTGTGCCCTGTTTAGAATAATGTGTTAGTCAGTGACGTACTAAGCGCAAGTAGTGCCCGGGCGACGATGAAGACTCAAAACGTGTTGGAGCCCCAAATGGTCTGATACCAGAGGCGACCGCCCTTCCCACCCCCGCCCTTAGTACGCTACCAGTGTTATCGGCTAAATCACGGTATTGGTGCTGAGAGTAGTCTCACTCACTTAAAAAATTGAAATGTTTGATAGAACATTTCAATGAAGCTCATTATATACCCTAGGGTGTCCCCTAGTCAGATCAAGTTAGATTTAGCTTGAACATGCATGCGATTTTGTTTAACCATTATTTCAATTCTGTGGTATAACAACAGTTACAGACACTACACTTGGTGTATAACATGCAAGAAAAACAGCATGAAAACTTTAAAACTTTAATTTTTTTCACAGTAACATCAGTAACAGGATATCAACATTTAAAGTAAACAACATAACTGGAAGTGGTAAACAACTTAATAACAAAATCAAAACATCTATGACAAAGGTATCACTTAGAAAAAAACCTAACCATGAAACTTTTGCATAACAAACATAAAAGACATAGAATAATCTTATTTAGGCATTTATCTAACACCAAGAAGAATATATAAACAAACAAAATCATTAATACTGGCCAAAAGTATTGCAAACTTCCATAAGAGTCAGAAGTACATTGTTCATAAAATTGGTTACAGACACTACAAAACTATAGCATTTCAATACAGCTGCAGAACCATACATATCTCCATAAAATTCACTTCAAAAATAATTCAACATGAACACATTGACTAGAATTATTCATTAAATGAATGTTGATTAGTTAATAAAATGATAAAACCACATTGTAACAGGTATATGTCCAATACTTGTGTTAAAATTATGAACTGGTAAATAGCACTTGAAAGTTTAATACTAAATAGTGTTTGTAAGAGTAAAATATTGAAGTATAATGAATGTTCAATAAATCATAGTCACTAAAGTATTGTTCAACCCAAGGTGCTGACTCAATCACAGACCCATATGTGATTGATCTTAAGGTTACAGACACTACACATTAAACCTTTATTCATTGGTGAATCTCTGGCTGACCCATTATTTCCTATTTCACAATCAGTCTGAATACACTCTTGCTGTATACTTTCATTCAGTTTGATACGCATTCTCCATGCTTGGGTTCTTTTCACAGCTTCTTTCTTCTTTCTACTTAATTCAGCAGTTTTCGGACTTCTTAAATCAACACTCTTATTAACCGATAATGCCTGGGCTGCTTTTTCTTTCTTTTTCTGGCGATACCTTTTCATTTCTTCACGTTTTTTCCTTCTTAATTCTTGTTGAAGATTTGAATCGGAAAGTGATTGCTGTTTTTTTTAGTAGTCTTGCATCTTTTCTTCTTTCTCTATCAACCCTTTTTAGCTCCTCATGTTTCGCCTTATTTTCCCTCTGTTTTTTTCTCCAGGCTTGTACCTTTAGCCTCGTCTTCTCCCTTCTAGCTTTAATCTTCTGGTCATCTTCTTCTGGCTTATCTTTGCTTCCTAAAAACAAACAACTTCATTCTCATTTTTGTTCCTCTATGTATACGGATGAAATTTAGACTTTACAAAACATACTTGTAATGAGTACGCAATATGCTTTCATACATAAGCAAACTGGAATAACCTGTAGATTCTTAAAGAAAAGTATCTGATTGAAAAAGAAATAGCATAAAACCTGATGATTATTCAATGTTCTAGCATTTACAATGATTGCACACTTTCCTTAATAATGTAAACAACAGTCGGGTCAATTCACATGTCTAGTAGTGTCTGTAACCATTTGACAATATCAGCAATGTATCCAATACTAAGTCTGAGCTCATTGAATTCTCATAATATTTCTGTTTGAATTTACTAGTCTAATGATATGGAATGCAAAAATACTCAGTTTCAATTGCATATTATAAGAAATCACTGAAAATGTTGCCTGTTATCAGAAATCTAGATGAAAGAAACTATAAATATACTAAAATATTACAAATTGCAGACAGACAATATGTCAAAATTTAGCCTTACACATCAATACTGTAATAGGAAACATAATTTGGCTTCATTTTTTAAAATAAAACAGGGATAAAGTCATAGACAGTATAAAAAGGGGATATTGGTTACAGACACTACAATTTAAGAGTGTGGTTTACCAATTCAATACAAACTTACCAGAGTTGTTCCCAGAGGTTTGCTTTTGTCGTCTTCCCATGTCTTAGGGATGTACCATGGTAAAGAACAGAAAAAGTAATTAGGCAGCTTCTTCTAGGATAAGAAATTCAGGTTACATTGTCTTGTAGCAAATTACTCAAACAGACAGTGCTGCAAGAATGATGCAATATTCAATCAAGAGAGTTATTGCATCACTTTTTTGCTCTTGGCTGCAGAGGTAAATAGATGATGCAATATTACATCACATAAGATGGAACTTTCTATTGAGAAAAAAACAATGTTTTAATGACAAGTAGAACAATACTTTTATCTTTCATTTTTATACCTGTTTGTGTAGTGTCTGTAACTTTTTTTTATTGAGTTGCTGTTTTTTAATGGTACAATACAGCACCACCAATTTTGGCCAACTTGGACATCACATGGATACACATGAGTCTTTGTAGGATTTATACTTTTCCATAATGAAACAACAAAATTATTGCCATATAAACTTGTAAAGGTTACAGACACTACAAAATTTAGAACTGGAAAGTTTGACAAAGAACAAGCTCTCATTCGAATATCTTGGCTAGCCATGTGATTTAAATGGTTTTACTACTTATTATAATATAAAGTCGAGTTCTAGATGTCAATAAAAGTTATAATGAATGTTATTTTGTACAAAATGTTGGCATATAACAACAGATTAGTGTTTGAATTTCAGTGTTGAAACAAAACTTCTACTGACGGTATTTTGCTTATAAAATCCATAATATTTTACCGATTTCTTTAATTCAAGAAGCAATATTTGCAGGATAGAATTCCGCATAAAACCAGACCAATAAATGCATAATTTCAGTATGATATTTAGAGAATTCTCTATTTTATATTCAAGCTTTTTTCGAGTGAGACTACATAACGCTCAAAAATAGCCATTTTTAGAGCTTGTTTCCATGCATATCTCAACAATGGGTTACACTAACCTCTTGAAATTTTCAGGAAAGTAAGAGAGGTATATGCCAGGCTTACCAATCTTAAAATTGGTTCATATCTTGTTTAATTTTTCTATTTCATGCATATAACATGAAAATTCCTTTATCAGCACCAATACCGTGTTTTAGCCGTATATGTTGTTTTCAAAAATGAGTGAACATTAATATGCCTTGATCAAAAAGACCGTGTTGTATGATATTTCTAAATGTGTTATTTTAAACAGGAGAGAGAATTACAGTGCGCGCTGTTTTAAGTACTGTGTGATCTGATCGTTTCAAACTGGAGTAAATAGTTGTGTGTGCTCTGCTTAAAAGACCGTGTTGTCTGGTGTTTCCAAATATGAGTGAAAATTATTTTGTGCCCTGTTTTAAAGATTGTGTTGTCTAATGTTTATATATAAAAAGTAGTAAATACTATAGCGTGGTCTGTTTTAGTGACAATTTTCTTTGATGTTAATACAAATAGTGAGGGAAAAAACTTGAAATCTGATGTTTCTAAATATGAGTGACTTTTACCGTGTTCCCTGTCTCAAGGACCTTGTCGGACGTTTCTAAACATGAACGATACTTACTCTGTGTCCTGTTACGAAGATTGTTGTGTAATGTGTCTAGTACTAAGTAAAAATTGCATTGTGCCCTGCTTAAAGGACTGTTGTTTAAAGTTTAATGCATAATAAGGACTGTGCTGTCTGACGTTTCTAAAAATGAGTGACAATTATCGTGTGCCTCTTTTAAAGACCGTATTAGCTTATGTTCATGCGACGTTGAGTGCAGGAAAAATGAGTGTTGTGTACAGTTTTTTCTTTGATCATTATAGTTTTACCAAGTCTACTTTTCTGTTAACTACCGAAACTGTTTTCAGAAATTTAACTACGTTTAAAATCTCGTACGTATCGGTCTTAAAACCGAAACTTATACCATAGATCGTACTGTAGTCAATTGTTTTCCTGGCCCTAAATTGGAGATTATTCTTTATGAGATGGTAATATTTGAAACTACGAGAACACCAGTGTAAATTAAAATAGAACACGCATCAAATTAAATGAACGTATTCATTAATTAATTCAAATACCACGTCTCTGATGCATTCAAAAAATAATGCTGGATCGCTTTCCTGTAATTAGTGTTCTCAAATGAAAATGCATTAATCTGGTATCCAATATGGCCGCACCGACTGTCGTTTTAAAAATATTGGTATCACCAGCTGCCATTTTAACAATATTGGTTATATCAGCAAAGGTTTTTCACTGGAAGACTTCTTCTTATGTCTAGTTGGTCCTAAATAAAGATGGGACTGGTTTGATGTAATGTCTTTTTACTGCTACTCCTTCTAAGTTATATAGACTTTATGCTGGCTTGGTGGTCCTGAACGAAAAAGGCTCCGCTTGTACATAAAAGAATGACCACCACAGAAGCCATCTTAAGACTATTGCTATTGCCACTCCTGCTTTACACGGCCTATGTTGGTCGAGTGGTCTAAGGCGCTCGTATGTATAGATAATTCAAATCTAACATTTGTTCGCGTGGAATCGATTTTTCGATAGGCCAAAATGTGTATGTGAGAAGGCTTGCCAGTACCTTCCCGTTGGGTTGGCTGTTTTTTACTTGGTATTCTTTGGTTATTCCTCCACTAAATATACCGTCCACCATGTATAGCCTTGCATGTGCTTAAGAAAATGAGCGTAAAACTCAGAAGACGACACACTCATCTTTAACAGGTGGTTTTACCCACATTGGGATTGTTATCATGCGACTTCTTAGGATGTATATTTTATATTTAAGAAATGGTGCCTATCTAACGTCTAATATGACCGCCACAATTATCATGTTGAAAATTTTGTTGTGGTCACTCCTTCCAAATAAACATGGGATTTGCACTAAAATATATCTTACAATATCCAATTATACCTCAATGACAATGGTGGTAATCTGTCATCATTACTCCTTCAGAACGAAAACTCATATAAACTTGGGTTTCTACCAGACAAAATCTTACGTTATCATGTTTCCAATTTGACATCCAGTATGTCCAACATATCAGCACTAAAATATATTTTAGTATGATGCAATAGCATGAGACACTGTTGCATTTAAATGAGATAATATAGTATGGAACAATGTTGCATTCAACTGAGATGCAACGCAATGGTGCACTGTAGTATTCAGCAGAGATGCGGTAGTATGGCACACCGTAACATTCAACTGAGATTCACTAGCCTGCTATTTTGTAGCATTCAACAGAGATTAAGCATGTCACACCGTAGCATACAATTCAGATGCAATAGCATGGCACACTGTAGCATTCAAATGAGATGCAATATCATGGCACACTGTATAATTCATTGAGATGCAATAGCATGATACACTGTAGAATTCAAAGAGATGCAATATCATGGAACACTGTAGAATTCAGTGAGATGCAATATCACGGCACACTGTAGAATTCAAAGAGATGCAATATCACGGAACACTGTAGAATTCAGTGAGATGCAATATCATTGTACACTATAGAATTCAAAGAGATGCAATAGCATGGCTCATTGTATAATTCATTGAGATGCAATTGCATGACACTGTATAATTCAATGAGATGCAATATCATGGTACACTATAGTATTCAATGAGATGCAATATCATGGTATACTGTAGAATTCAATGAGATGCAATATCATGGTACACTGTAGTATTCAATGAGATGCAATATCATGGCACACGGTATAATTCAGTGAGATGCAATATCATGGTACACTGTAGAATTCAATGAGATGCAATAGCATGATACACTGTATAATGCAATGAAATGCAATATCACGGAACACTGTAGAATTCAATGAGATGCAATAGCATAGTATACTGTAAATTCAAAGAATGCAATATCATAGTACACTGTATAATTCAGTGAGATGCAATATCATGGCACACTGTAGACATCAATGAGATGCAATATCATGGTACACTACAACATTAGTACGACTTTAGAAGTTAAAGAGTACAAACATTAAGCCTCCATGATCGTTTCATAAAACCCTCCCCACTCGGGTCAGCATATGAAAATCTGCGTTTCAATATATTGAATGTTTATCTCGTTGGATTATGTTGAAGTATAAAAGAACATTGCAACTGTAAACCAAAATGCAGAGTATCGTAAGTTACATCGACTGCTAAAGAAGATAACCTCGGATATGAACCCCTGCGATTGATTACGCTACAAGAAATTTTCCAACGATAAAATAAAAATTAGAGTAATAATTATCATATAATGAACAATGAATCGCCGATTTGAAAAACGAACTCGATCGTATACGACAGTATCATCACAGTAAATTATTTACCAGTGATTACTTCGACGTTGATTACTCAAAAATAACTTCAGCGCAAAGTCTAAATTTTCCCACGTACAAATCTGAATGTCGCGTAGCAAAAATCCTCCTTCGGGAGCGAAATCGTATCATTTATGAAAATGGAAAATCAAAGATTTTTAACGCGGAGAATTTTCCCGAACAGGAATGCATTCCCGTGTCTGCGATGCTAAGAAAGATTTTAAAAACCATCAGTGAAATATTCAACGAAGAGTCGTTGATAGAATCCACGGGGAAAGAATTCGAAAATAAATATTTGTGGAGAAATTCTAAAGAAGTTTCATCGTAAAACGATTTTCATTTAAGAAAATTTCTCGGTGTTCTTTTGATTTGTATATCTATAATATCATCAAATTTACCATCGCGGAAAGCTTTATCTAATTCCGCCCTATCGTACATTTATTTTGTGTCTTCTCGTGGAGATTTTTTAATATACTTGGTGATATCATTATAGTATTTGATTATATTCAGAAATCACGCGCACAAGTAAAATTTACTGGAGTTTTCAATTTTAATTTTCCGTGTTCAATATTTCTTTAAGGCGATCAACGGTCATAGACGATTGAACATAATTCATTATCTGATCGCGACTACACCTAATCATCGTTATGGGATCACGTTTAAATTGTTTTATCTGATGATCCGTCAGCAGAAAATATTCATCGCCGAATCTATCCACGTAGAATTAAAAGTTACCTACGATCGTTTCAAAGAATGATTTTCTAATAGCATCCTTGAGTTTATCCTTGTCGTAGACGAAGACTTGTGCGTGAGTATACATTACTGTAATTGTAATTCAATTCGAAGATTTTCAATTTGGGAAACATAGAAGAATTTCCATTTGCGATGAAAGTGGAAATTCTTTGATGTTCAATGACGAGAATCCCTTTGAAATCCTTCAGATTTACGATTTCACACTGAGGGTGATTTGCAACCCCAACTGGGAAACATTCGGGGTAAACGTATACAGGATTTAACCCTGATTCGCCTGATCTGACGATAATACATTAGCGCTATAACTGTTTATCACGGCATCGCAAATAAGATGCATCGCGACTACCGCTTTTACGTCGGCGTTATTCGGTGATAGATGTCTACCTGTTCCATCGGGAGCTCTCCTTCGACCTAGTCTGGACCATTGGCCTCATCTGTCAACTCAACCAATTTGGCATAACAGGAAGAATGCACCGCTGGATAGCAAACTTCCTAACGGGAAGAACCTTTAAAACTAGAGTAAGAGAGGCCTTGTCCCAAACATATACACTGGATAATGGAAACCCCAAGGAAGTGTGATTAGCTCAACCCTATTCAATCTAATGGTCAACAATCTAACCAACTATCTCAAAAATTGCCCAGTTGATCTGTCACAATTTGCCGATGACAGTAGTATCTGGAAAGCAGGAAACCCCAATAGTCAAAAGAACATCACTCAAATTCAGAAAGGACTAGACATCATCGGCACATGGGCCAACAACTGGGGTTTCAAAATATCCCAAATAAAAACAGTTGCCTTGCTCTTCTCCCTAACTAATAAACAACCTAAATACCCTAAACTCTATATGCAGAATCAGCCCATCCAATTCCACAAGGAGACCCACTTCCTGGGAATGCTGCTAAACGAAACAATCAATTGGAAACCACACATACAACAAACTATTCAAAAATGTCAAAAAGATCTAAACATACTTAAAAACATCAAAGGTACTACATGGGGAGCTGATCAGCAAACTATGCTAATGATCTACAAATCTTTAATTCGAGCTAAGATAGACTATGGGTGCCAGATCTATTCCTCAGACAACAAGGAAACACTTAGACAACTAGATAGCATCTAATATAGAGCACTTAGACTCTGCACCGGTGCATTACCGAACACCTCCCAACTACAAATCCTCGCATGTGAACCACCATTACAACTGAGAAGAGCAGAACACATACTTAGATACGCCTGTAGAATCTCAATACATAAGGAGATTAATCCCACCAGAAACATAATAAGTAAATGTCAAACCACCTTTAGCTCAAGACTGGTACCACATCCTCCAGCAGCTAACAAAATACACACTCTGCAAAGAACTCAATCAAATAGAACTCCAAGCAGAACAACTACTTATCAAGGACCCCACACCTTGGAGAAATAACCAACCTAACATCAACCTAACAGCACTCCAACTGGTACATAAGCGCGACAACCCCAATATCAAATTAACACAAGTACAAAGCCTCGTCAACACAACAACTTTGATGGATATGTAAAAATCTATACTGACGGCTCAAAATCTAAAGAACTACATAGAACGGCTGCAGCGGTAGTGATCCCAGAACATCAGATCACATTTACGACAAGACTACCGGATGACTGTTCCATATATACCGCGGAATTCTGGGCCATCAACCGAGCCCTAAAATGGATAGTAACACAAAATCAAAAACAGTACGTAATCATAACAGACTCACTTAGTGTACTTGAAAGTATTGAGACAGGTAATTCCAAAAGTAGACAAAATCTTATAGAGGACACTATGCTGACCATCAGGGAAACAGATAAATCACACCAAACCATACACTTCTTGTGGGTGCCATCTCACATCAATTTGCCTGGAAATGAAAAAGCAGACCAAGCAGCAAAAAGCAGTCTGATGAAAGACCAAATTGAACCCGTACAGTACAACACTCAGGAACTATATAGTCAAGTCAGGGACAGAATTAATAACAAATGGCAACAACAATGGGAAAAGTCCACAAAGGGTAGACATCTATACCAACTACAAAAAGAGGTTACTAGAACCCAATGTTTACCAAAAAGCCTGGCAGTCATTGATATTAAAGTAATCAACAGAATCAGAACAGGTAAAACACTACTAAATGGCAGCTTTATGAAACATATAAGTACAGGACCCACGCCGGATAAATGTCCACACTGTCAAGAAACTGAAACATTGGAACATGTATTCAACATATGTCACAAATACCATCGACAACGTACCGTCTTCCAACTACAACAAAGAAAACTTGACTCAGTTACATGATTCCCCCAAATTATAGATAAAAGGTATAACAAAAACGTAAATGCTACCTATATAAATATACTTAATTACCTACATCAATAGACATAAAACACAAAATATAAATATCAAAACCATCAAATAAGTAAATAAACATAAACATAGCCATAGAGTTAATATTTATCAATCAAGGGGCCAGAGCAGATAATAACATCGCTAGCTCAAATGCAGAACCACGTAACAATGCCTTAAATAAACAGACAAAAAAAACAAAACATTATAGCTACCAAATAAATAAATAATTAACGAGGCCATATCGGTTAAAGGGGCCAGAGCGGATAATAATACCGCTAGCTTAAAAAAGCAGAACAACTTAACATTACCCTAAAATAAATATATAAAATAAAATAGAAAAGGGGAAAGGAAGGGAAAGGGGGGATAATATAAACATTGTAATGCGAGGAAAAAAGGAAGAGACTGGAGAAAGGGAAGAAGGAGAAGGTGAAAAAAAGAGAACATTACACTAAGTAGTGGCACAATGTAGGTACAGCAAAATCAGTCAACCGGCAAGTGGCAAGATAAGTGTCATGAGAACACCGGGATCAAATAGTGATAGCTCAAGGAAACATAACACCATCAAACCGACAAGAAAATGTAAAAGGAAAGGGAAAAGAAGGATGGAAGATGGAAAAAGAAAGAAAGTGGGAAAGAGTAAAGGGAAAAGAAGAGAAAAAGAAGAAGGAAGAAATGAAATAACACCAAACACACCCCACTCCAACTCTCTTTTTTTTTAATTTTTTTTTATTTTTTTATTATTTTAATTTTCTTAATTTATTTTTATATACATATTTTTTAAATATTTTTATTTTTTAATTTGATTCAATTTTTTAAATTTTATTTTTTTTTATTTTATTTTATTTTATATTTCGCCCCAGGGTTCTAATTTGGTACGAGAACCCTTTTCGAACAATCTCTTTCTCGAAATCTAACTTGATCAATTTTGACCACCGCTCAAAATTAACAAGCTAAAATACCTTACAGTGACTACACTTATTTAAGTCGCTAAGACATTTTAGCAATTAAATTTGTTACGGACCTACAACATGTACACTATGTACTAGAAATATTTATTGATAGGAAAGATGAAAAATTCTATGACTATATGGATTTGATATAATTGCACAGGTGGCTTACACAATATTGGTATTTGTTCTACCTTCCTGCTTTGCCGTGACCGGACATTTTACTCTAAGGCGAGACTGCCATTTAACACGGGTGCCGGGGAGACTGCGACAACACAGCCTAGTGTAAGCAAAGTTACCTTTGATCCCGACCAATCAAATAGCCCGACCCTCGGGCATTAACTGGTCGCGAAAGCACATAGTTGCGCATGCGACCTTAATTCATTAAAAAAATATCTGGAGCTCTGGAAATAAAAATAATGCTTCGGCTAACAAAACAAAAAACAAGACCCCATACAAGTTACATATATGACAATGGAATTGCAGAGGGCTAAATAAAAACCATGGAGAACTAATCGCAGCAATCCACGGAACCATCACCAAGACAAAGATCATCTGTCTTCAAGAAACTCTACTTAAGGAAACTAGTATAAACATTCCTAAAATAACAGGCTATCAAACTACATTCTTAAAACACAGAAGTACCGGCAAAACAGGAGGAGGACTAGCCGTATATGTACATGACACCATCACAGACGCAGTAGAGGAAGTTATTAATGTGAACTCAACAGAAACACCAGTTGAATTTCAAAAAATTGCCTTCACAGTAGTAACCAAAACAATACATCTGTACAACATATATGATCCAGGACAAAATAGCCAAAACAACAACCAACCTTTTCAACAAATATTCAAGAAAAGGGGCACAAACACTATTATCTGCGGCGACTTCAATGCATATCACACAGAATGGGGTAGTGACCGCACAGATACGAGAGGGAAAAACATCTTAAAATACATAACAGAAGAACAACTAGAACTTTTGAACAACGGAACCCCCACACGTATAGACCCCAGCCAAGGCAAACTCTCTACCATTGACCTCACCACTGCGACGTCTAACCTGGCTGTAATTACCCAATGGGAAGTGATGCAACATTCTACACTAGGCAGCGACCACTTCCCCATATGTACCACCATATACGTCTCGTGCCCAACGGAGCAACAAAAAACACAACACAGATGGAAACTCAAAAATGCAAACTGGAACAGCTTTAAAGACCATCTTAAATTAGTAAACCTTGCGGAAATCCAAGATGAGGATACAAATAAATATTATGACAATCACATACAAATTATAAACGAAGCGGCAAATAAGAGTATATCCAAAACAACAGGTTTCCATGATCAACAGACTGCAATCCCCTGGTGGACAGAAAATTGCAGAATTGCCATTCGGAAGAAAATAACAGCCTTAAATCGCTTTAAACACAAAAATCGCCTCTGACTTTCTTATATACAAACAAACAGAAATCAACACTAGTACGGTAATAAATGAGGCAAAAAAGGACTCATGGAGAAGATACTGCACAACGCTCAATCATAAAACAAATACTAAAGAAATCTGAAATAATATAAAAGCCATGAAAGGCAAAACACCCACAACAGCACCGAAACTCCAGGGACAAAAAACAACATGGAAGTACCAGAGAAGTTAGCCCAACACTTCGCTAACTCCAGCAGCGATAACAATCACAAACACGAGTTCTTACATCAAAAATCAACATTAGAAAAAGAATTTTCCCACATTTTCAAAGATCGAGACAACAGATATTCCCCACTGAATGACCCTTTTAATCTGAAAGAATGGAGACAAGCCCTCAGCGAAAAAAAAAGTACATCACCAGGAGAGGATAACCTAGGCTATGAAATATACAAACAATTACCACCCAATATGCAGAGCATTACCTTAGACCTAATAAATCTGATATGGAGAACAGGTCGCATCCCCACACTATTGAAGCGAGCCATAATCATAGCCATCCCAAAACCAGGCAAAGACCCTACTAATGTAACCTCCTACGGACCTATTTCACTAACAAATACAATCTGTAAGGTAATGGAAACAATGGTCAACAATAGATTAAAACACCACCTAGAACAAAATCAACTACTGGCTGAAACCCAAAGTGGATTTAGGAATAAACGATCTACACTTGATCAATTAATTCATCTGGAAGCCAACATCAAATTAGCATTTAATGCCAAAAGGAAAAGAGAGACACCTAATAGCAACATTTCTAGACCTAGAGAAAGTCTTCGACCTAGTCTGTACCAATGGCCTCATCTCTCAACTCAACCAATTTGGCATAACAGGAAGAATGCACCGCTGGATAGCAAACTTCCTTACGGGAAGAACCTTTAAAACTAGAGTAAGAGAGGCCTTGTCCCAAACATATACACTGGATAATGGAAACCCCAAGGAAGTGTGATTAGCTCAACCCTATTCAATCTAATGGTCAACAATCTAACCAACTATCTCAAAAATTGCCCAGTTGATCTGTCACAATTTGCCGATGACAGTAGTATCTGGAAAGCTGGAAACCCCAATAGTCAAACGAACATCACTCAAATTCAGAAAGGACTAGACATCATCGGCACATGGGCCAACAACTGGGGTTTCAAAATATCCCAAATAAAAACAGTTGCCATGCTCTTCTCCCCAACTAATAAACAACCTAAATACCCGAAAGTATATATACAGAATCAGCCCATCCAATTCCAAAAAGAGACCCACTTCCTGGGAATGTTACTAAATGAAACAATCAATTGGAAACCACACATACAACAAACTATTCAAAAATGTCAAAAAGATCTAAACATACTTAAATACATCAAAGGTACTTCATGGGGAGCTGATCAGCAAACTATGCTAATGATCTACAAATCTTTAATTCGAGCTAAGATAGACTATGGCTGCCAGATCTATTCCTCAGACAACAAGGAAACACTTAGACAACAAGATAGCATCCAATATAGAGCACTTAGACTCTGCACCGGTGCATTACCGAACACCTCCCTGGAAGAACTACAAATCCTCGCATGTGAACCACCATTACAACTGAGAAGAGAGTAACACATACTTAGATACGCCTGTAGAATCTCAATACATAAGGAGATCAATCCCATCAGAAACATAATAAGTAAATGTCAAACCACCTTTAGCTCAAGACTGGTACTACATCCTCCAGCAGCTAACAAAATACACACACTCTGCAAAGAACTCAATCGAATAGAACACCAAGCAGAACAACTACTTATCAAGGACCACACACCTTGGAAAAATAACCAACCTAACATCAACCTAACAGCACTCCAACTGGTACATAAGCGCGACAACCCCAATATCACATTAACACAAGTACAAAGCCTCGTCAACAACAACTATGATGGATATGTAAAAATCTATACTGACGGCTCAAAATCTAAAGAACTACATAGAACGGCTGCAGCGGTAGTGATCCCAGAACATCAGATCACATTTACGACAAGACTACCAGATGACTGTCCCATATATACCGTGGAATTCTGGGCCATCAACCGAGCCCTAAAATGGATAGTAACACAAAATCAAAATCAGTACGTCATCATAACAGACTCACTTAGTGTACTTGAAAGTATTGAGACAAGTAATTCTAAAAGTAGACAAAACCTGCTAGAGACACTATGCTGACCATCAGGGAAACAGATAAATCACACCAAACCATACACTTCTCGTGGGTGCCATCTCCCATCAATTTGCCTGGAAATGAAAAAGCAGAACAAGCAGCAAAAAGCAGTCTGATGAAAGACCAAATTGAACCCGTACAGTACAACACTCAGTAACTATATAGTCAAGTCAGGGACAGAATTAATAACAAATGGCAACAACAATGGGAAAAGTCCACAAAGGGTAGCCATCTATACCAACTACAAAAAGAGGTCACTAGAACCCAACGTTTACCAAAAAGCCTGGCAGCCATTGATATTAAAATCATCAACGGAATCAGAACATGTAAATCACTACTAAATGGCAGCTTTATGAAACATATAAGTACAGGACCCACGCCGGATAAATGTCCACACTGTCCAGAAACTGAAATATTGGAACATGTATTCAACATATGTCACAAATACCATCGACAACGTACCGTCTTCCAACTACAACAAAGAAAACTTGACTCAGTTACATGATTCCCCCAAATTCTAGATAAAAGGTATAACAAAAACGTAAATACTACCTATATAAATATACTTAATTACCTAAAATCAATAGAAATAAACACAAAATATAAATATCAAAACCACCAAATAAATAAATAAACATAAACATAGCCATAGAGTTAATATTTATCAATCAAGGGGCCAGAGCAGATAATAACACCGATAGCTCAAAAGCAGACCCACGTAACAATGTCTTAAATAATCAGACAAAAATAAATATTATAACTACCAAATAAATCATATCGTTTAAAGGAGCCAGAGCGGATACTAATACTGCTAGCTTAACAAAGCAGAACCACTTAACAAAACCCTCAAATAAATATATAAAATAAAAGAGAAAAGGGGAAAGGAAGGGAAAGGGGGGGTAATATAAACATTGTAATGCGAGGAAAAAAAGGAAGAAAGGAAGAAAAGGGAGAAAGGGAAGAAGGAGAAGGGGAGAAAGAGAACATTACACTAAGTAGTGGCACAATGTAGGTACTGTAAAACCAGTCAACCGACAAGTGGCAAGATAAATACAAGTGTGATGAGAACACCCGGATCCAACAGTGATAGCTCAATGAAACAGCACCAACCAACCGACAAGAAAAAGTAAAATGAAAGAGAAAAGAAGGAGGGAAGAAGGAAAAAGAAAGAAAGAGGGAAGAAGGGAGTAGGAAGAAAGTGGGAAAGAGAAAAGGGAAAAGAAGAGAAAAAGAAGAAGGAAGAAATGAAATAACACCAAACACACCCCACTCCAAACTCAAAAAAAAAAATATTCTTTTTATTTATTTTTTTATTTTTTTTCCCCAGGGTTCTCATTTGGTACGAAAACCCTTTTCGAACAATCTCTTTCTCGAAATCTAACTTGATCAATTTTGACCACCGCTCAAAATTAACAAGCTAAAATACCTAACAGTGACTACACTCATTTATGTCGCTAAGACATTTTAGCAATTAAATTTGTTAAGGACCTAGAACATGTACACTATGCACTAGAAATATTTATTGATAGGAAAGATGAAAAATTCTATACTATATGGATTTTGATAGAATTGCACAGGTGGCTTACACATTATTGGTATTTTTTCTGTCCATAGTAAAACTGGACTCGATTAGAAATAAGGGCGTTTCAAGCGTAAACAATGGCAACATCCAGGAGTGTGGGGAAACAGAAATAGTCTAACCTGATTGTCGACGAAAACATGGCTGATCCATTGGAGTTTATCTACTTTTATGTAACACGGGTTCTGATTAGATGTTGGAAATCTTGATTTCAACCTCGGCCTATTCTCACACAGATGTAAAGTACAACTAAACTATTTGACAATTCACTAATTACACAGATACTTAATACTTCATTTTAGAAGTAGCAAGGTATCAAACCGATTGGATTATGTCTTTAACTAGAGTGAAACAGTTTGACAATCTAGCTTTCATAAATCGGGTGCCTTCCTGCTTTGCCGCGACCCGACATGTTACTCTAAGGAGAGATTGCCCTTTAACGCGGGTGCCGGGGAGACTGCGACAACACAGCCTAGTGTAGTCAAAGTTACCTTTGGTCCCGACCAATCAAATAGCCCGACCCTCGGGCATTAACTGGTCGCGAAAGCACATAGTTGCGCATGCGACCTTAATTCAAATTTAAAATAAATAATAAAATCGGGAGCTTTATCATATTGGAGAACATCGATCTGAGGGATCGATTTAACCCAACGCTCGTGTATCCGAGGGAAATATTCATCGATGAGTTTATTAAGCGATTTTTTCAATTCGCTATATCCCGGAAATTTATAATCCGGGAGTGTATCATTGTTTAGATCAATCATTGTTAGAAACATTTGTTTTTCGGGACCGCTATCATCAATTATTATCTTAAGTAATCTCGCATTGAGATAATCCATATCGGAGGTAATTTTATTTAGCGTTTGAATCCGATGAATTACCTCCTCGTGAGGAGGGATTGCGTTAACACGAATAGATTGTTGTAAAAGATCTTGTAGTTGTTGTAATTTTGTTTGATATAATTGTTTGATATTACTAAAAATACTGCGTAATTGATTTAATGTGATAATAAAACCTCCCTCAGGAAGATCAAAACGCCATACTATATTTCCGTATGTTAATTCTTCGTAGCTCCCTGATGCATCGTAAACATCATATTGGTATTTCAAATCTGGCTCGGTTTTTAAAAGATGAAAATTATTATAATACCCAAAATCGGTGATCCAATCAGATCTTTTTGGTTCGGGTAAACGCGGTTTATTAATATCAACGCGAGTTGGTGGATCCTCCGGCCATCTTAGTACATCTTTGATTGGGCTGTGATAGATATCAACGGAGTATTCCGGTGAGTTTATGTCAATGGATTCGGATAACAATAGTTCATGTGCGGTTATCTCGATGGGATATTCTTCATCTTTTATCTTTCATTTTCCCAGTGATTAATCTCATTTTACGTTGAATGTCCGCGTTGATATTTTCGGTATCATAAATTCCCCTTGCAAGATATATTGTGTGCCAATCAGGAGTTCCGTCGGGTTTATTCTTATACGAGTACAAAACACTGTTATTAGGTAGCTTCTTCCCGAATGGTTCCGATCTAACATTTGGCAAGGCATAATGTACTCGAATTTGAGTTAACGCGATCTATGTTGCTGGAATCGGAGTTGGAAATTCAATCGTGAATTCCGGTTTCCTTGATACCATTGATATCATTCTTGTTTTCACCGGAGCGGTGTTCTCCGCTATTCGTTGAAGTAATTCCTGCGATATTATTATTATAATCTTGTTTTTTCTAATTTTGACATCGCGCATTCATAGATGTTCACCAACGAAGAGAACTCCACATCGGATATTGTTGTATCGTCGAGCGACGATGATATCATCGCGGATAATTGCGAGTACGCGGTTGATACCGTATGAAACTTAACAATGTAGTCTTGTAGTTTACGTTGACTACACGATATGTTTTTAGTTATTATGGAAATTGTTTCCGCGATCGTTGTCGCTGCGGCTACACAGATTGGAATAACGACCGGGGCGATCATTACCACCGAAGAAAGTACTATCCCTGCTCCGGTGACAACACATGATACCGAGTACACGGTTACATCAATGGCGAGAATCCTTCGTCGATATATTTTTTTATTTTTGTTTGATACTCCTCGGTGAGCGACTGAAGTTTAGCTTATAGTTGTAGCACCTGATTGTATCGATTGTGTTGAGGTGATGTCTCCGACATTGTTATTAAACAAGAGACGATTTGAATTAAGTTCTTTACTCAAATCTACTACGAGTTCTACCTACCATATTATTGACGCCCTAACTAAATTTATATCCGCGGTGACTATATCGAATCACGCAGTTGAATCCTTGTCGATGATCGCTGATATTGCATTATTCTCACCGGTAGATGATATTTCCCTCGTTGCAATATGAAACCGGATCGGAGACAAAATTGATAATCTGTAAATTCCCTTAACGGTCGCGGTGATTTCTAGCGTGTTATTCTCCGGTGTCCAAACAAATTCCCCGTGCTAGATCGTGTATACCAAGTTTACAATATTTGTTCGTTCATGAGAGATTTTTGTTTTTTCAAACGTGGTTATCATCCTCGGAAAATCATCTTTGATGGCCTCGTGAGTTTTCTTGATCTCATCAATGGATGGTTTTATATCCGGGAGTTTTACATCTATGCTATCTAAGCTGCCACCAAAGAATTTATTAATGATGTTTTTACGACAATTTAGAAAATGTTTTACGTGATCTTCATATGTGGATTAAAGCGTTGCTAGTTCACCAATAGCGGTCTCTACATCGACGATATTCAATGTGATATCATGTGGTATTTTTCCTCCTAGGAATCTCATAAACTCGATATTAAAATGAAATTGCTCTTGATAAAATCTAGTATGCGCGATAATATGAGTATCATATTCTTCACGTATTTTTTTATATCGTCAACAGCGGTTTTTATATCGGCGTGGTCACAGGTGGAATCCCGAAGAAATTGTAAATTGGAAGTTGAAATTCGGTAATGGATTTTTGTAAACCCGCAAATTGATTTATATGAGAGTCATACTTATCATTGAGTGTTTTTAACGGTTTCGGCCGATGATATAAACTTATCACCGGGTGCTGTTAATCTGTCTGTGATCGCTTTTGATATGAGTCTGTTAACTCGTTCCAGCGAAACACCAACGGGTTTTGGTGGGCGCGGTAATGATCTTCCCCAAAAATCTACCATGTTATACTATATGATCTCTCTTTAAACAGCTGGTATAATCGTGTACATCCTTACGATGTAGATGAGGAGATGTTGATATCGCCGTTAACACATTAATGACTTCTCGGCCGCATATCGGAGGATCAGTTAATATCTGCTTGGGTAACGTTGAATGCCAAACAGGTATTTTCAATTGCGTTACATATTTAAGAAACTCCAGTGGCGGTTCTAACCCATACGAGTCAAAATAAATAATACATCGTGGATGTATCGCATAAGCTACCAAATGAATTCCAGGTTCGGTGTTATCATCGAGATTAATTATACCCGTTTCTGGGATACGTGGTTAATTTGGTAATTGATCTCTCATGAAAACACCTCTGAAATGTTTCACGGGAGAGTTCTTTTTTACCGCGTTGATCAAATCAAAATTTGACATTGGAACCATCGGTGTTAATGTCCGATGGGGATTTATCTGGTGAATCGGATGCCTGGTACTCGGAAGCCTTTTCCCTTTTTTTGTATCCTTGTCCGGTTACATTATTTTGAAAATGACGCCGAGCCTTTTCACTGGTACTAAGGAGCATTAACTTCATAATACCCGGGATTACTCCTTTATTTATATTACCTCCTCGCGCCTTATATCCTTTTCCAGTAGCATTAACTACAATTTTATTTACACCCCAACCAGTTAGACCAGAGAGAGCACCAGTAGCGAGTGGGATGAGAAAAAGAAGAAATCCACCGGATTTGATCATATTTGGAAATCGCAGCGGATGAAAACTCCAACTGGAGTCCTGTACCAGCCTTTTTACCATTATTAAAATGTTTAAGTTGATTTTTTGTCAGGGAGAGTTTATTTGGTCCTTCGTTAACTACCTGTTCACGTTTCAGGGTTATCTTTGTTACACACGCAGCAGAGGTTTTCGATTGTAATTTCTTTATCTGACCAGGTGTCAAGATAATGTTAACATGACTATGCGACATTTTTATTTAAGTAACAGAGCATCTAATTGTTACATGCTTTCCACCGGTGCATCAATTACTCTCACTTTACCATTACCACCTTCGGGTGTCATTGTCTTATTACTAAGAATTACTGAGATTACTCTGTATGATCCATCATCAGGAGGAAGCGCTCCTACACGAGCTTGAAATTTTACATCAACGACGGAATGCTTAGATAAATCAAATTGTTGCAATGAAAAATAAATAGAACGGATACAAATTTTGAAAATCAAATTGTGATATTTGTAATCCGGTATCAATATTTTGATCGCGTCCCATATAGGACCACAAACGATGATACACACAAGACCTATCTGATTATTCGGATAATCGATCAGAATATTTTCGGCGGGTTCATGTTGATTGCTTCTTCGCAATGATACCTCACTGACGTTTAATTTATCAAATATCATATGACTACGCAGCTGTCTATGCTCTCCTTCTACTCAATTTTAACTTTGTAGCGCGATAAAAATATGTCTAGCCGTTGAAATATTTTTTGTTAACGCGACTTTCCAGGTAAAGATCTCAACAGCGGTATTTGTCGCAGTAGCTGTTGTAACATCCAACCATGACAATAGTGATTTTCCTCCGCGATCCATAAAATATAACAAACGAGTTTCTATATCGAGCGATGGAGTCATTATTCGCATCCATAACGTTAGCTTGGATAAAAGTATTTTACCATCATCAACATCATTACCATGCCAAGTAGCATCATCATTTGATTTTCTCATAAGCACCTGGGTATGACTTGATCCAAAGATAACATTTCTAATAGCTCGACAAAATCTAAAGATATGAGAAAGAGGAATCGCACATGAAAATCTTCCATCGCGGTTTAACATCAAGTTTCGATTTGAAAATCCTAGACTAAAATTATCATTTTGATTTATAATAACAGCTTCAACATCCGCATCATCATCAACAGCAGCTGTCACTTTCTTTGGCCGTCTTACAACCAACTGATTATGATCAGCATTGTCAGTGATATCCTTCGCGAACATCATTGACTGACCGGCAGATCGGATAAAGTCATCGGAGTCTAGTCCTAGTATCATGGTTGCGACATCAACGTCGTTATCGATGGAATCTATCCTATTAGAATTAATTAAATACAGCGCGCTGCTAAATAACGCCATTATACCATTGTTGACGAATCCTATTGCTCTCGTTGAAAGATTATCATACTGAGTATTTTCCCAATCATTTCTTACTAGTTGTCCCTCCACCTCGAGGAAAGCTTCACACGGCAAAAAGTATTTAGAGGTATCATCAAATCGAAGTTCAATTCGTGATCTTGCATTGGGATCTATCGCGTTGTACGAGAAAAATTGAAAATCGCGTGCAGAATCATATCGCGGTACGGGTGCATCCATATCAAAAGCATCATCGGAAATCGACTTGAACATTTTTATTATATACCCGCTGATCTAAATCATAATCTTCTAAGACCAGAATCAGCGATCAAATTAGCAACAATATTTCTATGGGAATCATCATCTGATTGCACCAACAGGGCCAATTTTTGAGCTACTATTTCATGTATCACTTTACTCTCCCGAGGTGGCATTAATTCCGTAAACGGTATTTTTTTTTCGTTTTCTTCGAAATAACGACATAAGTTTTTCCTTGATGGTATTAAACGCGCTACCAGCTAGATCACAAACTGTGCCGACCACCTTACTACCAATGGCACCAATAGCTTTTCATGATAGTTCTTTACCAACGGGGTTAAGTTTTGGAGCAATTCTAGTGAACAATCCCGAGACGACATTACCCAATCCATCTCCGTGGTATACTTTATATACGGGTAATCTCGAGTTCATGACGCAAACTCTGGTTGGTTTATTACGGTACATTTTATTTAAATGTTATCTATCTAATCGGTGATAAATTACTGGTGATATTGATATTAGTCACTATGATAATCGTCATTAATTCATCGATGAAACCGCGATATAATCCAATATCAATAAAATCACCTTGAAATAACCGCTGACAGATATCAGCTGCTTCATTAATTATCTCTGTGGAATTATTTCCAGCTCGCCCCCCGCCCCCCGCTCCCCGATGAGAACCTCCAATCGTGATATATCATCGAGAATACTTGCGAACAAGGAACACCACAGGTATAATATCCTTTACCGGTTGTACCCGTTGCACGCAAAGAAGGTTTCTCAATATCTAACAGTTTTGATATTTCTGGTAATTGGATAAATCCGGGATCTGATTGTTTTGTTGAAGGCGATTCAACTTTTTGTATTTCATCCATCAGATTATTATAAATTACATCTTTATCTGATACTTTAGCTACACCGGTCATCGCACGATTTAATCCATTTCGCCATATTTTTTTATCCATGGCGATATAATCAGATTGTATATAATTTTTTTCTGTAATTGAATCTCGGAACGAAAAAATTAGCCATATATGTTATATCTTTGAATCTCATATCTTTTTATTTCATCAAGTTTACCCGGAATAAATGTATCGTTATCTTATTATCAGGGATGACGCTGCATATTTCAGTGTTAGCAATCTTGCTATTAGAACTGATCTTGTTTATTTCAATCTTAAAATCTTGTTATCAGAGTTGACGCTGAATATTTCAGTGTTAGCAATCTTGATATCGGGGTTGACTCTATTTCCATCTCAACAATGTTGTTATCAGTGTTGACGCTGCTTATTTCAATCTTAATAATCTTGATATCGGGGTGAACGCTGCTTATTTCAATCTGAACAATCTTGATATCGGGGAGGATGATGTTTATTTCAATCTTAGCAATCTTGCTATCAACGATGACGCGGCATATTTCAGTGTTAGCAATCTTGATATCGGGGTTGACTCTGCTTAATTCAATCTCAACAATCTTGATATCGGGGAGGAGGTGGTTTATTTCAATATGAGCAATCTTTCTGTCAGGGCAGCTCCCTTAAAATCCAGATGGAATTCTTGCATGTGTTTCTCAATCAATCCCTTCCTATCCATTCCAATCTTGTAACACCGCTAGCCGTGACCAAACTCTTATTCCATCCAAATTCTTGTGACACAACTGGCCTTGACCAAACTCTTATCCCATCCAAACTGTTGTAACACAACTAGCATTGGCCAAATTATTATTCCATCCAAACGCTTGTAACACAACTGGCCTTGATCAAACTCGTGTCCCATCCAAACTGTTGTAACACAACTGGCCTTGACCAAACTATTATTCCATCCAAACTGTTGTAACACAGGTAGCCTTGATCAAACTAGTGCCCCATCCAAACTGTTGTAACAGAACTGGCCTTGACTAAACTCGTATCTCATCACACTTTTGTAACACAGGTAGCTTTGATCAAACTAGTGTCACATCCAAACAGTTGTAACATAACTGGCCTTGACCAATCTCTTATTCCTATCAAACTCTTTGTAACACAGGTAGCCTTGACCAAACTCTTATTTCATCCAATCTTGTAACACAACTAGTCTTGAGAAACCTCTTATCCCATCCAAATCTGCAAGCAAATACACAGTATAAATTGCTAAATTTGAATATAAATGACAATATAGTTTGTAGACATTATTATAATGTCCATGATATTTCACGTTATTATCTACATAATGCAAACTGATGATTACTTTTTATATCTAGGTACTAGAGTCTTTTGGTAAAAATGAGTGGTCTTGTTTTTGAAAAATGTGTAATTCAGAAATGTCTATGATACTAACTGGACTTCCACGACTTTTAAAAAATTGTTCTCTAGAAAATCGCGTCTTTTCTTTAACAAAGGAGTGATCTAAGATTCAAGCCTATTTTGAGAAGAGAATTTCCAGACACTACATAAATGCACTTTAAATTTACCTATGGATTAAACCTCGTGTCAAAACAGAACAAAACAAAAATAAAGTAGCTCGTATTACTCAAAAATCTAACAGACAATCAATTTTCTACATTTTTCTTTCCACTCCATACTTAATATTCCGTGGAACTCTGGGTGACGACAAATATGTAGAGGAATATATTTTTGGAATTGCAATCTTCACAGGGGTTTCCATATTCCATGCGTTCAATATCCAAATAAAAATGAGGTCGTTTAGCACATTTAAATCAAAGGAACTACCAATGTGCTCCTTGCATACAAAACAACTATGGTTACATATGTTAGCAATTTAATCGGCGTAGCTATAATTTATAAATTAGGTGTAGGTATCAAAGTTCCATATGTCATTCTTAGTGAAAATATTTTTTTATAAAAAATAATGCTGAATGTAAGAAAAATTAAACTTCCAATTAAATTGTGGAATCATTAATATGTTTCAATTTGTGATAATATTATCAAAATATTTATATAATTATAAAAGAAAAATTACAAGCATATGTAATGACTGGTAAATGAAAGTAAATGGCAGAGAAACTATTAGCACAAGGAAATTAGAAGAAAAATTTTTTTCCAATTATTTGCAACGACACCATATGTTTTAACAATTAGTAAGATAATTCTAGTTTTTAAGTGAAGATAGAAGCAATAAAGAAGAACTTACATTTTGTTGGAAAAGAATAAAAATCGTTAAAAGTCTACTGGACAGAAAAATCACCAGTTATGGAATGTTTGGAACGTGTATGAAGTATCCAGGTGTTGTACGATACGACGTAATGAGTTCTGTAGCCACATACATTAGTCCATTTTCCTACATTTGACATATGAAAACGTTGGCAAGTTTAAACCGTAATAAAACCTTTCGCAATCCATTGACAATAACCTCTGAGAAAATTTCGTGTCTAAGTAAAGAATTTCTATAAGCTACTCTTTCTTTCTGGAGACTATAAGCACCAAACATTTTTTATTATTTTTTTATGCTTAAATAACCACTATCGGTATGAGCATATGGAATTCACATTATATACCCGAACTCCCACCACCAGGTCGTATCGTACAACATCTGAATACATAAAATGTAATTTAGGATTCAATAACAAGCGGTTGACGTAGAGACGAAGATCAATCAAAATACATCCAATGGTTTAGTTTACTTATATCTGATGTGCCTTATAGCTATAAAACAACAACTCAACCCAAACCATGTATTTAGCAATACGTGCCGATGGTTTTATAAACAGAAAGTGTACTGACCTTTAATTCGCTACATAATATCATTTTCCAGAGAATAACAAATAAGCTTAAAATAATAAGAGGAACATTTCTTTCCAAACATATTTGGATATTTAAAACAATGAAAGCATGAATCATGCCGTCTGTTCACATGCCATACCTTAAAACACTTTCCAACTGCATAATAAATACCATCTCAGTCAATAGAAAAAGCCCTCTCCCTTCCCTAAACATAAAAAGGAAAGAATCGAACGATACGACTAACAGTTAACAGCAACTACATCTGCAATAAAAACAACTGGAAATATCGTCCACATCATCATCACAACAGAACTAACGATCATCGTAAATGACTGTGATAACAACCATGATGATGATATTAATCATTCGGTGGCAATGATAATATGTCGTACCGCTTGTTACGATCATGTTGATAAATAACTTGATGATGATGAAAATGGCGTTGATGATGCCACTTATTTAAATGGATACCAACCTATATTTCGGTACCCACCCATAAATTTTATTTTTAAAAACAAATTTAAAAAATGTTTTTGTTAAAATGTACAATCCAACCGATGAATAAACAGTCACTGTTAAGTTGCACCCAACAACCTCGTGACCTTGGCCTTGGAGTGTACTGAGAATAACAGCAACAGTAAAATGTTGCTAGACAAAATCTGCATTTGATATATGCTGCACTCAGTTTAGAACTTTAAATCGCGTTTAGTGCATATCGTGGTGTCTTTTGAAATAAATGGAAGATTTGTAAAACTACGTTAGTTGAATAAGTAATGAATTCTTTTCTTGTGGTGATATAACACAGGCCTTTAGACGTTATAAGGTCGAACGCTAATAAGTCACTATATACCGATGACGTCATAAAGAAGTCAAAACACAGAATGGTTCCCTGTCGTACATTTACATTACTGGTACGAACGAAACGAAATCGTGACCTTTACTAATTCGCAACGGTGACGGATACTGTAACTAATGTAAACAAAATGGCCGATGTGTTCAATGCTATGCAATTTTCTATGTACATATTTAAATCAAATATAATATTTTATTGGAAAAAAATGATAACTCTAAATGTACTATTGCACAGTTCAATGTTTTAATTGCTTTAATAAGGGAATGTGTTTTAAAAGGCATGCAGCTCTGGAACACTTGACACAAGAAATGGCGTTATGGATGGATGGAAATAAAATGATTATGTGATAATTATCTATTGACAAGAGCTCTCTAACACACTGGAAAAGATATTCAAGCATGGCGCATGAAAATGTAGACCCTAGTGATAGTACAGTTATATTATCCATGATGTGGGAAGGATAATACAGCGTAAAAAGCTCTATAATGGCTGTCAGAATAAAAAAGGAATTGCTTGCTTGTCCTTTTTAAGGGAATTTGGCTATAGTAACAATACTACAATTGATGTAGTATTAATACTACAAAGCTATCCCCCTAAACCCATGTAGTAACATTACCCTATGTTCAGGCACTACTTTTATGATCTCCAAAACCTGATGTAGTAACAATACTACAACTGATGCAGTATTAATACTACAAAGCTATCCCCCCAAACCCATGTAGTAACATTACCCTATGTTCAGGCACTAATTTTATGATCTCCAAACCCTGATGTAGTAACAATACTACAACTGATGTAGTATTAATACTACAAAGCTATCCCCCCAAACCCATGTAGTAACATTACCCTATGTTCAGGCACTAGTTTTATGATCTCCAAAACCTGATGTAGTAACAATACTACAACTGATGTAGCATTAATACTACAAAGCTATCCCCCTAAACCCATGTAGTAACATTACCCTATGTTCAGGCACTAATTTTATGATCTCCAAAACCTGATGTAGTAACAATACTACAACAGATGTAGTATTAATACTACAAAGCTATCCCCCCCAAACCCATGTAGTAACATTACCCTATGTTCAGGCACTAATTTTATGATCTCCAAAACCTGATGTAGTAACATTACCCTATGTTCAGGCAACAATTTTATGATTTCCAAAACCTGATGTAGTAACAATACTACAACTGATGTAGTATTAATACTACAAAGCTATCCCCCCAAACCCATGTAGTAACATTACCCTATGTTCAGGCACTAATTTTATGATCTCCAAAACCTGATGTAGTAACAATACTACAACTGATGTAGTATTAATGCTACAAAGCTACCCCCCCCAAACCCATGTAGTAACATTACCCTATGTTCAGGCACTAATTTTATGATCTCCAAAACCTGATGTAGTAACAATACTACAACTGATGTAGTATTAATACTACAAAGCTACCCCCCCCCAAACCCATGTAGTAACATTACCCTATGTTCAGGCAATAATATTTTGATCTCCAAAATCTGATGTAGTAACAATACTACAACTGATGTAGTAGCAATACTACATAATTTGCCGACAATATGGAGATTAACATGGATGAATCTCTAGTGTACTTTGATCTTGATGGACTGATGATAAAATGGGGGTTAAATGTGTGAGAATTAGCATGACTGGTGCAGATTGATAAAAAAAATCTGACTTTGGTCCTTACAGTTTCCACTTCAAGAGATGTGTTGCCTCCAACGATAATTATTCACGACATGAGAAAGGTTAACAAATATTCATGCACCGAATTAATGGATCATACATGTGCAGGAGAAGGGTTGTGTAGATGAAATGATGATGCAGTGGACTAGAGAATTTTTTCTCAATTGCAGTTTTATATTTTTTACAATAACATTAAAGTTGGAGTGTGTTTTCGGACATGTAATTTTGGAATGATTTATAAGTTGTCCCAAAACTTACTACTAAAAAAACATGATGTGCTCCAGAACATACAGTGCACAAAAAAATTACTTCACAAATTAATTTATGGTGTCCCAACAAATATGGTGTCCTAACATATATGGTAAATACAGTAATACTGCTACAGAGATGAAGTTTACTGATATGCATTAATGTTTTTAGTTAATGTGATAATATTACTATATTGTTACTCCTGACAGCCTTGTTGTAATGATGTTATTTGATAATAATTCTTTACTACTTTGTTATATCAAAACTCTTGCAGTAATATCACCATATTTGTAAGGTCATTCTTGAGTACCATTGTTTTAATCTGCAAAACCATTAGTAGGTATTATTACTATAAAGCTGAAGTTTAAACCCATGCCATAATGCTACTTGCTGCATTTCTACATTGATAAACTTGAAATCCTTTTTTAATAATGCTGTTCCAAGGAGACTGCATTGTTCTGAAGCTCTCATCACCAAGCCTGGTTTAATAGTATGGCCAGTAATAATAGAGTCTAGATGAAACTGTTGAAGGTGCTACATATACAAGATATTCAGTATATTGAAGTACTTGTACATAATATTTTAATCATCATAAAATATAAATATTTTCAACACTAATGTAAGGCACAATTTCTTTCTCATTTAATAGAATTAAAATGTCAGTAGCATCTCTTGCTGTTATTTCTGGTAGTTCTTCCATATTAGGCAGATATTTGGTAATTCTTTCATTAGGAGATTGTTTGAGTTTCATATAAATTCTGTTCTGCTCTTCCATTGATCTCTTTTCAACATGTAGCCTACACAGAGAGTCATTGTCTCCACTAATACAGTGTTTTCCTTATCAATTTTCTGAAAAGACAAAATAGTTTATTTGAAAACATTGCAGACACTAGCATGGAAATTCTGTTAATACTACTTTGATCCACCAAACGCATCTCATACAAGTATTCTAACCATATACTATCAATATCTGAATCAATGATCTTCAATAATTTAAAATTCCCGTTATTATATTTAGCTTAACTACTACAGATATTGCAATATTTGCTTATATTATTAAAATAAAACACATTGAACATGTTTAATGATAGAAAAGCTACTTAGGTCATATCTCTAGGAAGTAGTTTCAATTATGTTTGCTTCTGATTTGAAATGGTAGTTGGTGGGGAGCAATAATATTACCATCAGCATTCAGATTTATTTTACTTAATTTTTCATATTAATATTCCAGGCATAACTATTACGTTTCTGTTGTACTTATATTGGTGCATCTTCTACTAGATATACATACTTGTTTCACAACTGGGCATACTTGTCACAATCTTCTTTTTACCTTTTCTCCGCTTGTGTTTTTAATGAGAAGTAGGATATTGAAGAATCATATAAAATAATGTAATTGCTAACTCCTACATCTGAGAAAAAAATGGTAGATATTACAATTAATTACAAGCAGAAAATATAGAATCCACAAATACATTGCATTTATTTTCAGGTTTATAAATATTTTGTGGTATAACATTTAAGATGCTACATACCTTGGTCCTTTCAGTAAATGATGGGTTTTCCATCTGGCTATCCTGGAAGCAACTGTTTGAATCTGCTGGTTTTGTAGACATTATTGATGATCCAAATGCATCAACATCATCTTTCTTTGTCATGTTATCATCTTGAAAAGTGATGGCTTCCTCTGCAACTGATATATCTGAAACATCGTGACTTTTTTACTGATCTTCTTTCAAAGAACTTCCCAATTTGTCAATAAGTGATGTACCCAGAACTTCAATACTTTTGGATATATCATTATCCTGCCACACATTATTGTCCATTAATGAGGTTCCTAAAGCATTATCATAATTTTTTTCCATAGAATTGCCAAGTTCATCAAAGGCAAAGTCTGTTTTACTGGCCATTTCAGCTTTATATGGCAATTCATTCAAGGATATACTTCAGGCAGCTTATATTACTATCAACTTTAATAAGCCATATGTTTACTTTTACTGCTAGATATTAACAGTTATAATACAAAGCATTCACATTACATGAACAACATCTAGCATAGCTAATGTTAGTGATAGGACTCTCTCCAGTCAAAACATTTCTACATTAATTAGAGAGCCATTGGGATCCCATTCAATGCCCAACAGGTGCTGACATTTAGTTTGATACTCCAACCATCAGATCTCAGACACTAGCAAATTTTACAATTATAGTCCAACAACACCCACCCCCCTCCCCTTGCGATGTCAGTCAAAAGAACTGCACTGCCATCAACAGCTGTCAACTTTGATCTTTTCACACAAGGGATTTGTCCCTCTATTTGAAGTAATTATAAAATAACTTTACCAAACCCCAGGTTTCTCCATAATACAAGTGGGTGGGGGATATTATGCTTTCCTTCATTCTTGAAACAATCAATTTCCTTGCATGCATTCTGATTAAAGTATATTTAAAGGTGGTATACTTATTACAATGGATGTAGACAGAAATAGGCTTGCATTTCTGTCCTACAGAATAATGTCATATACATCATATGGACAAGAACTTTGAGTATGTATGTATGTATGTATGTATGTATGTATGTATGTATGTATGTATGTATGTATGTATGTATGTATGTATGTATTGTTACATGTTTAGGCTCGAATAAACAGTAACACAGAAAAAGTGAAAACAAAAAGCTTTGTATAATTTAACAAATAATTTATATCCGTGGAAAAATTCTGTAAAAATGAAAAAATAAGAACTTACAGTTTCAAGAATCAAATCCAAAAATAATCCAAGAATAATCCATGAATTAAATTACAAAAGTCCTAATAACAAAATGTTCTAATGAATTCAAGTTCGAGTCCTGATGGAAAATCCATGATGGATGACGATTACATATGCTGTAGTCTGTACAGTGTGGTCATTTACAGTTCCGGTGTTTGAAATCCGAATAAAATTTGTAAGCAATGTCTTTCCAAAAATTCTATATGAGCACTCTTCAAATATTTCCAGAGAAAAAGAATTAATCCTTTTGAAATCCAAATGATCTGAAGATAAATATAAGTCAAAATCTGGCTAAAACAAAAGAAAACAACTTGATTCCAAGTGTAAAAGCCAGAAACTCAGAATATTTCTCTAAAACAAAGGTTATATCGTATTCTAAGATGCAGTTTTGAAAATCACCCAAGTTGCGAAATCAGAAGAGGGGGGACACGTGATCGTGTTTACATATAAAACATGTACACATAATATGGCCTTGATTAGACGAATGATTTTACTCCAAGAATAAAAAAAATTGTTTACATCTTAAATCATGTAGTCCCATCATGACCTTCACAACAACCAATCATTTTAAAATAAAAATAGTACTTAATTACGTGGCTGCTACCAATTTTGAATCAAGGTCAGGATCCAGGCCTACACCTGGTGTTTACAAAAAGAATGATTCAGGTCAACTGATTTTCTGGAAAAATATCATCTCAGTGAATAAATTTATATTATAATAGCATGTAACAGATTAAAAAATTGAAAACTGACAAACAAACAATTCAATTAAAAGATATATTAAATCAGATATACATAGCAAAATGAATGTATGTATGTAGGTATGTATGTATGTATGTATGTATGTATGTATGTATGTATGTATGTATGAATGAGTTTAATTTGCTAATAATTGTAACTGATGAGATAAGCCACTCTTCAGATTTGCGCAAATTCATGTGGGTGCTCTTAGATCTAATTGAGCTTAATTTTACTTTTTTTTTGAAACAGCTTCCAAGCTCAATATCAAGCTCTAATAGTCGGGGTTGGTTTATAAAACTATTATACACATATGTAGACCATCTCCAATAATATCCTAAACTTCTAAGCCAAGAGACTTGAACAGTTTGGAGGACATGTGCAATATTATTAATAAATCAACCCATCCATGTATCTAGGATCGTATAATCCCTAAATTTTCATCAAAATACTCAAGGGAACAAGTAGATTTACTTTCTGTTTTTTGGGGGAAAACAGTAACATTTCCAAGTCTGGACATAATTATATTTATTCAATCAGAAACTACTCTTGGTTTTACATCTTAATGAATCTCTCTCTCTCTCTCTCTCTCTCTCTCTCTCTCTCTCTCTCTCTCTCTCTCTCTCTCTCTCTCTGTGTTTTGTCAGATAAGAATGTATAAAGGCCTAATTGGTTGTTAACACCTGCTGTGCATCTGACTGTGTTTTACTACCATCACCAGCTTGCTAAACAAGTATGGGCTCACAATTAGCAAATTCCTCAGTAAGGAGAGTGCATGGATCAGATGTTTACAGTGATAGCTTGGTGTATGCTCTTCATCTTTAATCTGAAATACACTAATCCATTTGCTCTCTTCTACAGATATAATTATCTAAATATATTGAAACACAATAGCATTATCTGACCATGATGGCTTAGAAGTGTCTATGTTGCTACTGCTGGAAAACAATTTGTTGCACATAGATGACATAATAATAATAATAATAATAATAATAAGAATAATAATAATAATAATAATCCCTTTTGATAACTTTTGTTGAACAATTTACTGCCAATGATGAGTTTATATTTAATTAAGAATAAGCTAATCATGAGAAAATGTTTAGGAGGTGACTGCTAATTGAGGTAAGAATTTTTGTAATCGAAAGGTCAACATCCAAAATGTTGTTGTTGTTGTTATTGTGGGGTTTAACACCATTTTTCAGCACACGATAGGCTATGCATGGAGGCCAGTATTAATGGTGGAGGAATAACCTGGGAAAACCCTGGGCAGAACCACCGACCCATGATAAACTACTTGCAAGCTTTCTAACATACCCACATTGGCCGAATCCTAGACTCAAACCCACGCAGACAGAGATGAGATGGCAACGGAGAGTGCATTAGACCACTCGGCCACTCGGGGCCCCTCCAAAAAGTTAAAAGAAGGTATGAAAGCATTTCAAAGACTGCTGTAATATCCTGGTGATCTAAATAATTTATGTATATAATTTTATGATTCTTAGTTGAAATTTTTTTTGCCATCACACTAAAGTGGATTTGGAATGGGCATACTGATATATGGAAATAAGGACATAAATTTCCTGAAGGACACAAGCAAATTTTTTTTAAAAAAATGCACAAGGAAGATTTTTAAGGATAAAGGAAGATATAATGAAAGCAACACATGACTTCATGGTAAAAGTAAAACATGAATCTTTGGAAACTGTTGTTTTTGTAATAGAAGAATATTGGGAAAAATGAATAATGAAAAACCTCAGATTCTGGATGAGATCAAACCTCTCAAAACTAATACCAAGTATGTAAGCAAAACTTATAAATATAACTTTTTTAAAATGTAATATTTGGAAGTGTTCCTTTCCTACAATGCTCATCTTATGTTCGATATTTAACTTAATTAAATTGTTTGTAAAATAACTTTTTTCCTATCGAACCGCTAGTGGTTAGAGCATCCACCTCGGATGAATGAGGTTGCGGGTTTGAAGCCTGGCCGAGTCATACCAAACACTTCTAACAATGGTACTAACAGCTATCTCGCACTCTGCATTATGAGGTTAGTGTTAGGATTGGTCAGCCTATTGTCATGATCATGTGACTGGGTGGGACATCAAGCTACATGTCTGCGGCTTGATACCCCAGTGCTATACATCACTATAAACTGCTACACTTCAGACATCATAGCGACATTACTGAATTTTTTTAAAACTATGTTAAAAATCCAAATCACACACACTTGCACATTTAACCTTCTTTCTATCTTGACAAGGAAGATAATTCTTGATGTATTCATAGGTAACAATCTTATTTGGTCTATTCACATTAAACACATTTCAAAAAGTTTAATTCTTATCTTTGGCTACTGAGGAAAATCAAAACATACATTCCTCGTCAATATAGGGTCATGTTTTATAAAAGTTATATTCAGCCATATCTGGAATACTGTAATGTAATTTGGGGTAATACCTCTAATTCAAACATAACAACACTTTTAAGAGGGCTTGCCATTTAATTCTAGATCAATGTATAGACAATTTTCAGGATGCAATAAAATAATATAAAGTTTTTGAAAATACATGAAATAATATTTTTTAAAAAGGCCAAATTGATGTATAAAGTCTTCAGAAAAGCCATTCCTGTCTATCTAAGCAATATCTTTCATCAAAAGAGATGCTGATGGTACTCCAAATTTAAGCTCCATTAGAAGAAAAAATTACATTATACCAAGGCCAAAGAAGAAATTGTTTAAAAAAAAGTTTTCAATATACTGGTCCACTGGTATAGAACAACATTCCCAGTGACATAAGGCTGGCTCCTAGCATTTCTTCTTTTCATAATCAATGTCTTAAATGGATGAAATCTTTAAAAAAATTACAGTTCTAGTACCAAAAAATATACTGCTTGCTTTTCTGTAATTTTGCTTCATTTTCATAGCCGAGTTTTTCAATGCAGGATGATATTTTATGTTTTATATATGTTTATGTTTACACAGATGCCTGTACATGTGTTCCGGGCTTGATACTTTGAATTTTACAATTACTTAATTACATGTATTTAGTGTCAAGCCAGACTTTTCACATCATGTTGTATATACTGTATATATTGTACATAGCAGATAGAAGGCCTCAAGATAGATTAGTTCTGTACCTAACTTAGTTGCCTTCTCTAAATAAAGTCTTTATTATATAAAATATAACTGGAAGTACAATATGGTACTGTGAAGAATATCATTTAGATTGGAATACATCTTATTTTATGTATGTAGGTACATGTGTTACATTCTCTAAATAAAGTCTTTATTATATAAAATATAACTGGAAGTACAATATGGTACTGTGAAGAATATCATTTAGATTGGAATACATCTTATTTTATGTATGTAGGTACATGTGTTACATTCTCTATAGAGTTAGATGATATGGTCAGCTTAATTATGAAAGCAAATTTAGCGAAGTTAAATAATTACGTTTACAGATGTCGGTATGGCCATGTTTATTTAATGCTTTTGTTGAAAGGAAAAGAAACACGTAGCAGTTGTATATACACATCAGTAGAGTAATTTCAAAGGTAATAATGCAGTAAATTTTTAAAGTGCTAATTGTCTCATAGGAGATTGGTAATAAGAGAAAATAATCATTTAAATTAGTAACAAAATGCAAATATTGACAACAGTATAAAACTTGTAATAATAAGCAAATGTTGAATCTAGTGATAACATGCATATATGTGTATATGTCTAAGTATTTGTGTTTATATATATGTGTGTATACTAAATATGTGTACATGTAAAAAAATGCTTACAATAAATATATGTTCTTTTTTCTACTCGCACTCTATTCTTTTATTTGCACTCTCTCTCCTTAAGAGACTTCTGACATATTTGTCTCCCTCTTTCTTTTTCTCTCTGTAAAGTAGCCAATATTAAGTTCTGTATTGGGCTTAGAATATAATGCTAAATAGTAGTGTTAACCAATATTCCCTATAAAGTAATTTGCTTATAATGAATTATGAGGTAGTCAGTCAGATGGTTCCCTTACCCACTGCTGCCTATGTTTAAGGAATAATTAAAAAAATGTCCCATTCTGCTATGGCAGTGGTGCCATAAAAAATGTTAACATGAAATAAGTGCAATTTCTCAACATTAATAATATTTCTGTTTTCCAAAATTGTTCTGTTAGAATTGTTTGCATTTAAAGTTGTATGACATTTGTGCAAATCAACCTTCACTGATGCATACAACACATGATCAGAACATTGTAATGCCAAAAGTTACCTACTATTTATTTGGTTATTTGATCTGATGCACATAAACTTATTTTTACTTAAGTCATTCTTTACCAGTAATGTTTTTTTTTATTGTCATATTAATGTATTTTTATTAGGATCCTATTTTTGCTAACATGGATATATCCTAAGACCAATTTGCAAACCATGTTGAAATTATTTTAATATTATGTACTTTAATGTACACAGTCTATGACATAACACTAACAGTGATTTGATACACAGAGAAAGCTTAGTTGGCATAGTGTAGGACTATAATCCAAGATATTCAGGTTTGATACTGGCCTATGCCAGCCTGGGTTACCTGTCTTGGTGTGTCCTTGGGAAAATTACTTAGCTCCAATTTCCTCAGCATGATTTAGCCAATAATGTGTTGAAAGTGCCATAAAAAGCACAAGAAAATTGATACTGGGAAATGTCTGAGGCCCAAAAAGTATATTTACTATTGCACTGTTTATATATATATATATATATATATATATATATATATATATATATATATATATATATATATATATGTATATTAAAATGACTAGTATATATAATGACTACTAAGCACATCAACACTTCAAATACTTTGCTAACCAGCTCAATTAGATGTACAAATAAATTTTGGGATTATAAAATAATTAATTTCTTTTTCTTAATCTGCGGGTGTGGGAGTGCTAGGGTCAGCAACAAAAAACAGAAACACACATTTTCCTTTTTATGACTAATGTAGTGATTTTTGCTGAGATGTGGCTTAAGCATAGTATTCTAAATCAGCGGTTCTCAACATGTGGGTCGCGACCCCGTCAGGGGTCAAAGAACGATTTGCCAGGGGTCGCTTACGACCATCGGAAATATACATTTTTACAGTTATGAACGAAACAAATTTTACGGTTGGGTCGCCACAACATTTGGAATTGCATTAAAAGGGTCGCGGCACTAGAAAGGTTGAGAACCGCTGTTCTAAATGATGAAATACAGGAAGGAAAGGTTACACTTGAGTGTGAATCAAGTATTAAAAAAACATTCATACTGTTCTACAGTGTGACTTGGAGATTTCTGACCTTGAATGTTCATAGATAGAACTAAACAATACAGGTAAGAAGGTAGTAGCTGCAGGAATATAAAGATCACCCAATTATAACATAGCTGTTTAGGAGCAACTTTAATTTAGTATAGAGATAGCCCAATCCACTATACTTAGCCATTTCATTTCAGTATTTTATCTGAAAATTTTCTCCTTCCTAAATAAAAGAAAATCACTGTTTTGAAACCTAAACTCAGCTAATGTGTAAGGATATAGAAATGGTCCCAAATTTAGTTGGTCACATTGAATTCATAGAGGACTGAATTAAATCCAATACAGTATCATGAAATGGGTACTCAAACTAACCAAATATTAATACATGGCTGAAACAAACATGCAAAGAATTACTAAATATGCTCATTTGGGTGTTATTTTTGTTAGTGATTCCTCATAGTACGAACATACTCAATATATTCCTGATAAAACCTGCAAGGAAGTTTAAAACTTGATTGTCCTTGGAAAAGTGTACACAATGGTTGTATTTTATCAATTTTGGCTGAAATTCAGTCTCAGTTTGATGAACTTAGGTTTTAATGGACACAATGATTTCTGTATTAATATACAGATATACAAATCTATTTAAAGCATAATAAAGATGGTTTTCCTTAGAAGATATGGAACTATGAATATGTAATATTGCCACTGATTTTCTTGTTTCAGTTTTTCTTTTCGTTTTTATTCAAGAATGCTACACAGAGCATACATTCAATGAATTTTGTAATTTTTATATATAAATGATAGCTATTTTAAGTAAATTTATGACCAGGAATGTGTATCTGCCGAAAGTGACAGTCACATTGTACCAAGAGTGACAGTCACACTGCACCAAGAGTGATAGTCACATTGCAGTAAAGAGTGACAGTCACATTGCACCAAGAGTGACAGTCACACTGAACCAAGAGTAACAGTCATTTTGCAGTAAAGAGTGAGTCACATTGCACCAAGAGCGACTGTCACATTGCAGTAAAGAGTGCGTCACATTGCATCAAGAGTAACAGTCACTTTGCAGAAAAGAGTGACAGTCACATTGCATGAAGAGTGACAGTCACATTGCAGTAAAGAGTGAGTCACATTGCACCAAGAGTGAGTCACATTGCAGTAAAGAGTGAGTCACATTGCACCAAGAGTGACAATCACATTGCATTAAAGAATGAGTCACATTGCACCAAGAGTAACAGTCACTTTGCAGTAAAGAGTGACAGTCACATTGCACCAAGAGTGACAGTCATATTGCAGTAAAGAGTGACAGTCACATTGCACCAAGAGTAACAGTCACTTTGCAGTAAATAGTGACAGTCACATTGCACCAAGAGCAAAAGTCACATTGCAGTAAAGAATGACAGTCACACTGCACTAAGAGCAAAAGTCACATTGCAGTAAAGAGTGAGTCACATTGCACCAAAAGTAAAAGTCACATTGCAGTAAATTCTAAACTGGTTGCCCATAATTCATGAGAAAACAATCAATGGTGAATTGCAGTCTACAAAGCATGTATTTACTGTGTAATGGTGAGAATTACAGCAAATTCAATTTCTAAAATCAAGTAAAACATATATATTGCTTCTACTGACACAGATGTAGCTTCCTCTTGTGTTTGCATGAAGTTCAGGCATGTATAATACTTTTAATTAGTTTGCCATATTATCCACCATTGCATGCAATAATCAGTATCAATGATATCATGATTTCCATAATCACTGCAAAGTTATAAAACTGACAAGTTATAAAACTTGTGCATGTCTAGTTTTAAAATGACTTAAACACACAAACCTTAAGATATATTACTACATACTATTGCATAAAGTATGTCTGCAAAGATGGTATTAAAATTACTATGTATCATATCTAAGAATAGCAGACAATGGGACATATATAGCATTTGGCTAAATCCATGGTAGATATATTAGTTAGATTGCTTCAATTCATGTTTAAAGCTTGCTTTTGAAGCAATCCAGACTGTGAGTGAGACATTTTATGCAAATTTTAAATTTTTTATGTAAAATTTGTACAGCTAGATAAATATGTTTTAAGTGTTATGAAGTAAGGTTGGGGGTAACTGGTTACCAATTTTTGTAAATGGTTACCAATAATATCGGAATGATCAGCAGTCATTCCGGGTAATCAACACAGTACTAATAAATATGGCATAAAGTAGCCACCACAAGAACCAAAACATTTTGAATTGGATTTTATTTTGGTTTAAGACTGACAGATTAGAGGACGTTGAGATTAGGTTTCTGTTCAATGTTCAATGCATCAGAAAGACCACATATTTAAACATAGTTATAAGCCATCATGAGATTGACCTTCTTGGAATATATTTTCATATAATTTTTACACCTGGATAGAGAGGTGATCTATGATTTTTTTTCAAAACTGACAAGACAAAATCTTAAACCTAGTTTTTATGATAGTTTATAACATCAGCACTGTTTACAGGAAAAGATACTGTTTGCTACATATAGATGCTATAAATAAATGGAACCAATCAAAAGTACTATATTGTTACTATACAAAATCGTTTATTGTAGTAAGATGTTATACTTACAAGCATGTTTGCTGGAAGCACACTGATGCAGAAAATGTCATACAAGTTGAAAAAATAATAGTGACAGCATCATAGCTTTGAGTACTACACATATAGTTTATACTGGAGCATATATCAGTATATGAGAGAGAGAGAGAGAGAGGGGGGGGAGAGAGAGGAATGGGTACACAAAACTTGTGAGGGCTGAATGTTTTTTGGCTTAAAATTCATTTTGGTATGATAATCATATTAGACATGGTTCTATATGTAAGGGGTTATGCCTGACATACTGGCTTAAAATAAATTCAAGCAATATGGTTCTGGTAGCTTTTTCTCCTTATTTACTTGTGTGCCTTTACTAAATAGTAAGTTCCATTCTGTTATTTATTGTACACTTTTACACAGGTGTAGGGGAGTCATGCACATGAAATTGTTGATTATGGTTAGATCTTTATTGCCATCTTCTCTAAACAAAGGCTGACTCTGAACTACAAGCTATGATACTTTGAAGACCATGCAACTTAGGCAGGTGCTCTGATAATTAACAGAGATTGATGTATCATTGGACAACCAGGACCAGCAAATCTGATTAGTAACACAGATAAGAGATAATTGTGATTGACTGTAATTAAGAAGAGCTATAGAACACTTGTACTAACAGATGAAATAATTTTCAGCCTAACAACTGCATATCAAAGCTATCTTCATTAACTAATTCCCAAGGGTTAGTGGTGAACAGAGTCAGTGTCTGAACCTAATGCTGCCTCTAATGTTAACCCACTCCTGTTGAAAAGAGCATCACTCTGAATGTAGCATGAAGAAGGTCAGTTTTTTAATTACAATGAATTGGAATAAAGGTATGGTATATCACTCAGCTGATAACTTATGCTAATGTGACAAATTAATTAATGTAACCATTTGTTACTTTACATAAGCCAGAGAACCATTGCAAATATTTTAGAAAAGTAGTCTCTAGATGCAGCTGTGAACAAGAATTTTGAAGTAGAAAACAAATTCAGATACAAGTTATCTTGACAATGAAATGCTGTTTAAAGTGATAATACAGGGCATGTTAAAAAATAACGATATTAATTTTGTTTTCCTTGTTATTGTAAATATTTGTTCTTAGAGTCTGCTTCATTAGCTATTATATTGTTGAGCCGGATTTTACTATTTGCTTTTTGTTTCTTGCTTTTGTTGGTTTTGTCAGCACCGTTATGACCAAATACTTTTCCCAAGGACACACCAAAGCAGTTAGCTCAATGCTGGTTTGAGCCAGCCTGTCAAAGCTTGAATGTTAGGATTACTAGTCTGATTCCCTGACAACTGAGTTTGTTTTACTAGGTGAAATTACATACATACATACATACATACATACCTACCTACCTACCTACCTACCTGCATGCATGCATGCATGCATGCATACATTCACACACACACATGCATGCACCCTTGGATACATACATACATAAATACATACATACATGCATGCATATATACAAACATACACACACACACACACACACATGCACACACCCATGGACATACAGACATACATAGATGCATACATACATACATACATACATACATACATACATACATACATACATACATACATACATACATACGTACATACATACATACATACATACATACATACATACATACATATGTATGTTATGTATGATACATTCATGATACATACATACTTTCCCATGCACAGTTACAATAGGCTTATATAAATACATACATAGCCAATCATGATATAGACAGAATATTGTGCATTTCTTGGACTTGGAATTGTTGTAAGATAGCATGTTCAAGTACAAAGTGTGGAAAGTAAAACAATACAATGAGTTTATAATGTCCTGAACATCTAATTGGGTCAATTATATATATATATATATATATATATATATATATATATATATATATATATATATATATATAAGCTGTCTTCTCCAGTTGTTTTTACTTAATTGTGCTAAAAAGTTTTTATTTTCAAAATCTAATTCTGAAAAGCCTACATCCAGGTGACCCTGCACAGCTACACAGGAACAGCTGCAGAATAGTGTTGTAGTATTAATACTACATCAGTTGTAGTATTGTTACTACATCAGGTTTTGGAGATCATAAAATTAGTGCCTGAACATAGAGTAATGTTAATACATGGGTTTGGGGGGATAGCTTTGTAGTATTAATACTACATCAGTTGTAGTATTGTTACTACATCAGGTTTATGAGATCATAAAATTGGTGCCTGAACATAGGGTAATGTTACTACATGGGTTTGGGGGGATAGCTTTGTAGTATTAATACTACATCAGTTGTAGTATTGTTACTACATCAGGTTTTGGAGATCATAAAATTAGTGCCTGAACATAGGGTAATGTTACTACATGGGTTTGGGGGGATAGCTTTGTAGTATTAATGCTACATCAGTTGTAGTATTGTTACTACATCAGGTTTTGGAGATCATAAAATTAGTGTCTGAACATAGGGCAATGTTACTACATGGGTTTGGGGGGATAGCTTTGTAGTATTAATACTACATCAGTTGTAGTATTCTTACTACATCAGGTTTTGGAGATCATAAAATTAGTGCCTGATCATAGGGTAATGTTACTACATGGGTTTGGGGGGGGGGGGATAGCTTTGTAGTATTAATACTACATCAGTTGTAGTATTGTTACTACATCAGATTTTGGAGATCATAAAATTAGTGCCTGAACATAGGGTAATGTTACTACAAGGGTTTGGGGGGATAGCTTTGTAGTATTAATACTACATCAGTTGTAGTATTGTTACTATAGCCAAATTCCTTTAAAAAGGACAAGCAAGCAATTCCTCTTTTATTCTGACAGCCCATCTATTTAAACATAGTTTTATTCCTGTGAAGGGGTGGTGGTTGCATCATACTGTGTAACAGTTCTCTATTCAAACAGTTAAATTTATATTATCTGTGAGAAGTGTGTGTTTGTGTGTGTGTGTGGGGGGGGGGGGTGCATGCTACAGTGTAACAGGACTCTATTAAAACACAGCCACATAGTTATATTCCCTGTGAAGCGTAAAGCATACCATAGTGGAACAGCAATCTGTTTAAACAGTCACGGAGGTATGAGAAGTCAATATCTGTCTGATTTTAGGAAACGCAGACATATGTACAATTGTATTTCATTGGGAGGGGGGCCATGAGTGGCTGAGTGGTCTAACATGCTCTGTTACGGATCACTGCCATCTCCTCTCTGTCTGTGTGGGTTAGAGTCTAAGATTCGGCGAATGCAGTTATGTGAGAAAGCTTGCCAGTAGCTTATCGTGGGTCATGGTTCTTTCTAGGGGGTTTCCCCGGGTTCTTCCTCCACCAATAATACGGACCGCCATGTATAGCCTATCGTGTGCTGAAAAATAGCGTTAAACTCTACAACAACAACAATATATTCCATGGGAAGGTGGAGCACATTACAATAAATCAGCACTCTATACAAACCATGGAAAATAACATGGGAATTGAAAGTCAATACAAGGTTAAATTAATATAAACAGCTATTGAGTTAAAATATCATGTTATGAAGTTTTGCTTCGAAAAATGGGACACACTGCTATAATGGCATGAATGCTAACCTGATCCTCAATTTATTATAGACATGTCTACTAAGTTTTTATTGTCTACTTCAAGTGACTTTTGCTTACTCTTCTTTACAAGGTTTGTGTCAAATGATTTCAGATCCCAAACGTTTACAAATGTGTAACCGATGAAACTTACCAAAACGTCATGAAAGTCTAATCAGGTTATTTCAATATAATAACAAAAGTCATATCGAGCTATGTCAATATAATACGTGTAATAGAGTTTTTTCATTATAATAATGAAAGTCTAATCTGGTTATTTCAATATAATAATGAAAGTCTAATCGGGTTATTTCAATATAATAATTAAAGTGTAATTGAGCTATTTCAATATAATAATGAAAGTCTAATTGCACTATTTCAATATAATAATGAAAGTCTAATTGAGCTATTTCCTTATAATAATGAAAGTCTAATTGTGCTATTTCAATATAATAATATAAGTCTAATCAGTTTATTTCAATATAATAATGAAAGTCTAATCGGGTTATTTCAATATACTAATGAAAGTGTAATCAAGTTATTTCAATATAATAATGAAAGTCTAATCGAGTTATTTCAATATATTAATTAAAATCAATTTGGGTTATTTCAATATATTAATAATATGGCTATCGATACAAGTTCCTCAATGTCTATGTATCATATTGGACTGGCAAGTTATCAATTAGAATTACTTTTAACAAGCATGTTACGCATTTCCTGAAATTAGAAGGTGATGATGGTAATTATAGTATTTAAGCAAATTTCTTTATTTTGAAGGGTTTGGGAAAAAGAATCTATTAAAAAGTCCAAGAATACATTTTAAAAAATTAATTTACAAAAGTAGCATGCTCCTATATGTAGATTAAAGCTGCCAATGCAATTTTATTTAGCACGTTATCTGGAACTCTACAATACTTTTAGAACAGTATGGATTTGGGTGTGGGTCTTAAGATTGTGCTACTCTGTGCCAAAATACGTGGAAATTTAATCCAATACAGTATACACATATCTTTAAATTTCCTTCAATGTGATGTTGTTGTGGTGAATTTAATGTCAGAAAAATTAAATGAAACTTCTTTAAGTGCTTTCATTCTAGCAATACTGGAAAGCTCCTCTGGAATACAATCTAACACATTCACAGTACAACACTGGCATGGGTTGTAATTGTGTATAGAAAAAATGGTCTACTTCTCCTAAATATATTTCTACCATAAACAGAGAGTATGGCTTTCTTCTACTAAATCTATATCTACCATAAATAGAGAGTATGGTTTACTTCTTAATAAGTATATTCTGTAATATAGAGTATTTCTTACTTCATAGTATTTTGTCATTTAAAACTATTTCCATATAAAGAAACATATGAGCCAAAAATAATCTTTTCTCTAGATGGTAGTTTAAAGATTCAAGAGTCATACTGTTGGTCAAAAAACCCATTATATGGGTTTCTCAAGATACAACTCTGCTGTCAAACAATCACTAGCTTTTTTATGATCGAAGGTAAATCTGCATCCACTCAAGGCCTTTCACCAAATTGTTGGCCATGCTCAACACTATTCCCTGTCCTCAAAATATGTAAATTTCACTATGATTGGTTTGGTCCTTGTGTCTAACAGGGTATTCTATCAGTCAATTACAAAGCACATATTTTCAACCTATTCATACTCTAGATAGATTGATTTCACAAAGAAACATCAAATAACTTTGCAAATAAATATATTCTCTAAGCACTGGGGAGGTCCTTCTACCAATAAAATATTCATCTTTATGCTTTGTTTTTTTAATTTCAATATCTGTTCTTAAAGTTTAGCTATTTGTCCGAGGCTTGCATTTCTTCCATGTAATCAATGATTTGCTCTCAATGTTCCTCTCAAACAGATATCTATTTTCTCTCTAGCTCTCTTATAGTTTCACACTAAAACTGCATGTTCTATCTCGTTTATTCAATTTTATCAAGTCATCGATATTGGAAGTTACTCTGACAAACTCTAATTCAACTGTTCTATCAGCAGATTCTCGATATATGCTATGATATTTTCAAATTTTGATTTATGTGGGAGGAGGGGGCGGTTATTCTCAACAAGCATCTCTCTCTCTCTCTCTCTCTCTCTCTCTCTCTCTCTCTCTCTCTCTCTCTCTCTCTCTCTCCTATGTCCAAATTAAATTCATATTCCCCATTTGTGACCTCCGAAGTCTCGCTCTCGGTTGACCCACTTGCCATAGAAGGATATTTATTATTATTCATTACCTATCTATGCGCAAGTCGTACACGACTGTCTATTATTGTAATGCCTCTGCTTGATATGGCTCAAGCTTACTTTGGCATGTAAAATGTTAAACCTACACAATCTCCATCAATCAGCTGATCAGCACAGGGATAAAAACCCAAACGATTTTCACTAGCCAACAGTAAAATGGTATCATATTATACCCGTATCAATAATTATCTTGCAAACCTACTAGATTTAGTGTGGCTGTGCCCTTCTCGACAGCATTTATCATCACATTCAAACCGAAGACACTGGATGTCAACTAAATTTGGTTACCCCCAAGTTAGCACCTTCGAACAAACCGGAAGTCATTAGTTTGGTTCTTGGTTATTGATTTTGTATATTAGGATGTCTCGAGGTTACAACTGAACGCGGGTTTGTGTATTAATACGCCAAGACTCTGTATTATATTCCGAATGAGTGTTAGAAACAGTGTTAGAAACATGTACACACCGGCGTTCGATTCAGTAGCAGACGACATAAACTGGAGAGTGCAGACGTTTACATGGAGAAAGGATTTTCATTTAAATAAAAGGGTAGTGCATACATGAAATTTTTAATAGCAGATGCAAACTATTGGACGATGATATATCTGTATTGTTTATACATTTTTTTAAAATATTTTTTATTGTATAAGGTACTGTAAGCATGCTTGTTTCCGTTAGTAAAATGAAAAACTCTGCAACATTCACTCATCTTCTAATTTATACACAGTAGAAATTGTGTATAGATTTTAGAAGGAGAGGAGTGTTTTCAGTAACTGTCTTTTTACTGAGAGAAATGAGTGCTGCCCCTGTATTGTTACTTTTAAAATCATTTATATTTTCAAAAGGAATTTTTATTCATAGAATTAGAAAAACGAATATTCATTGAAAATCTTACCATGTGCGTCATCTGATTTGATTATTTTTACTTGAATTATGTGTCTAATGTTTACATAAATAATGTTAAATTGTTATGTTAATTTATCTTTTTTATTTACACCTAGCAATTTTATGAGAAGTAGATAGTTAGTTATAGGGAACGAAAATCGATCGTTTTCAATAAATGGCTCACGAGCTTGATCCAAGGGCTAAAATTAAACCTCAGGGCCTATATTGATTGCATATATTAATTTGTGTTTTCATGCACTGTAGTCGTATAAATGGTTATATGGCTGGGATCTCAATAATTTCAAGTTCTTAAGTATGGTCCAAAAAGTTCATTAGAGTTTTTTTTTCCCAAACCCCAAAACAAAGAAATTTGCTTAAATACTATAATTTAAATACTATAATTACAATCATCACCTTCCGATTTCAGGAAATATGTAACATACTTGTTAAAAGTAATTCCTGTGTTGAAAATAAGTTGCATACATTAGCTAATTTGTCTTTTCGTGCTAGCAGTTGTTTATATGGGTATAGAGTGATAATCTCGAAAGTTTCAAAATTGTTATACACTGGTAGGGATTCAATGCCTTGTAAGTGCCAGTTATGTGTAAATTTCTCTTTGCATGTCCAGAATGTCTGTTGTGGCTGTTGGTGATCTCAATAATTTGTATGATGTGACCCGGGCGATACGTTTTTTGGAGGGTGGGGATAGACATCGGGCTATCACCTCACATAGTTTGTATTAATATTTGGTCCACATATCTTATACAGCAATTCTCGTGAGTTACTTAAAATGTATGTAAAATCACTGCTACTCCAAAAGCCCTACTTTATTCTGAGCAATTTAGTTTTATTATTTTTTAAACGTATTAATTTACAGTAACAGTAATAGTTGCAAAACAGTACAAAGTAGAATCTATACTATCCTAGAAAATAATATTTTAATACTATTTTATATTATTTGTATTAGTTGAAGTTAATATGACATGTTAATTAACAGGAGGTACTTGAAACTTACGTGAAATCAAAGCTAATATTTTAGCCCTACTTTATTCTGACTAACGTTTATCAGTTTTGCCTCGAACGTATTGTTTACAGTTCGTTCTACATATCATAGTAAAATTATCCTATTTTTAGCTTGGTAAATATTCAGGTCATCGTCATTTAATGTGGCTATACAAAAAAAATACGTAACTGTTTGTAAAAACTTCGTGTGACATTTATTAGGTAATTTTTGGAACGAACTATAATAGTAATAATAATACAAACAAAACGACTATTACGATAATGGCGAAGGTGTGTAAAATTACGACCGTATAATATTGTTTTAGGTCAGAAATAGATATATAGATGTATTTACATTTGTATGGCAGCGTTTACTAAAGTTATATATGTCTATATTTTATGATACAATGTCATTGATTTAGGTCAGAAATAGATATATAGATGTATTCACGCTTGTTTGTCATTGTTTATTAAAAGTATATATGTCTGTATTTTGTGTATTCCGTATCCTAATATAAGTCATTTTTTATCCACAGCCGGAAATGGCGTTGTGCTGATGGACGAGAAATTGATAACAGTAGACGAAGAGAGGAATCTAAAGGTTTTCAATCGTCATGACGGCAAACTGATTACATCACACAGACTGAAGTCAATTCCCTTGGATGTCTGTCTTATTAGCAAGACAGAAGTCGCTGTATGTCTGGATATCGGTTGGATTGAAATCGTATCTTTGAAATCGATAGATGACGTAAAACGGGTCAATACTTTATGGACAGAATTTGTATCATGTCATTCATTGGCAAAATGGAATTCAGACAAACTCGTTGTCAGCGGTGTGAAATACGGCATGTTGTGTTGGGGAATTTTATCGATTAAAGATGGAAGTCTGGACTCAACTCACGACATCTGTGAAGGGAAAGAGACTCACATAGCCATCAAAGATAACACCGTGTACATCTCGTATCGGAGTCGTTATAACTCCATTACTAATGGAGTGTATGCATATGATATTTTAAAACACACACAAAAGTTTCTGTATCAACACCAGGAATTAGAAACACCGGGGTCAATAATGGCTGACAGGGATTGTGTGTACGTGTGTGACATGCACTCTAAGAGAATTCATCAGCTGACAGACAGCGGTCAAATAGTGATCATACACACAGTGTCATCAAGACTGGATAGAATATTCTATGATGACCAGCACGGATTACTTTACACCACAAGCTTTCAAAGTAATGTGATAACTGTTTACAAAATGGAGTCTTTACATCAGCCAGGTAATTCTTTTTTATTTTACATCACCCCACAAAGAAAACTACATACTTCATTTATTTAAATTTCCTAATTCACCTTTATGCCCTACAATATGATTTATGAATATTATAGTCATAACTTTATTGTAAGATAAATATGTATAATATATTTAAAATAAAATTAAAGTGGAATAAATATTTTTTATTATCCTGGGAGTCTGAAAATGTCCGTTTCGTCCAGCAAGGTCATATTGATAATTTATAATATAAATACAATATTTCTTTATTTTAAAATTTATTACAAATTGCATTATAGACATTTGTATTCATTAATGATTGTTAAGTAGTCTCCACGTTGGTTGTCACTACATAATTTTCATATAAAAATATTAAATCTGTATCGACTATCACAATGGCTGCTTGTCCACAAAACTCGCTCATCACCAGCTCAGGGCAATGCACATTTGTCCCCCCCACAAGGTGGCGCTTTCATTGATAAATTTTTGCACGCGACATGTTATTGCACGCGACATGCACGTGACCGGATCTCGTTCAGGGGTTGGCAGCGTCTTAAATTCCCAAGTATTTTGTGTTGATAACATTCATGTTTATGGAGCGGTTCTATGATGATTTTTCAAGGTGGATTTATCAACGTAGGAAACTCAAATCGGATATCAAGAAAGCTGGACAGTTAAGTTTTAAAAAATAAATACCATTTTGGATATTCTACGATATATTGTTCTACAGTGTGCTACGAGCTAGCTGTTCATGTTTTCGTTAAATGATGTTGCAAACCGAAATAGACGAGGCTGAAAATAGAGGTAGGGCATAGATGAATAAATATGGCGAAAGATTATAGAAATAATTAATATTGTAGACTAACGGTCGACATTTGTATTAAAATGAAAATGTTGGATGTTGAAAGTAATTATTTATATTGTTTGTCACACGCGAGGTTTTTGTCATAGAGACAAAAGTGTATGTCCACATCCCCGTTTGTTTGTACCCCCGTGACGATTTCAGTAAAGAAAAGCATAAAGAAGATAAAAAGTGAATAAATCTTATTCAATTCATTCATTGATTTATAATTTCTTACCCGATTGCGACCAGGGTGTCCATAACACCTTTATCGCCTGCGCGTCTGATGCTTAACACGACACCATATTGCTTATTTTGTTTTTCATTTATTTATTTATTTATTTTTATTGGGGCAAGAGACAGATGTCTGCCCCCCCCACCCCCCGCATTTTCAAAACACTAGTAAAAGTGTGTTTATGTGAGTGTGTTCCCCCTCATGTGTTGTTTTGTGTTTTTTGAGGATGTTTTCATTACTTTTAAGCCTAACCTTAATTTTTTCCCATCGGGAGTATATACAAAATAGGAGGATTTTAGTACCTAGTGTTTTCCATGTAATGGTTTCCTCAGGTTGGGTTTTAAATTCCCATCTTGGGTCCCCCTTCTCTTTTATATCCATAGTTAACCCTGGCTAGGTGTTCCTTGCATCATGTGTGTGCTATTTGTATATACAGTGTGTCTTGTTAGGATAGCCTTTTTCTAGATCATATTTCCCAATTTATCAGTTCATTGACCCCTAAACGGTCTTCACTTGTTGTGATGTTTTAGATTTTGAATACTTCTGTTTATTTTTATTTCGATTTTAATTTTGAACAATCATGGTGTATTAAATTTTAAATTATTTACCACGGGTTATTCACCCATTCCCTAGTGCATTATTGATTGAATTTGTTTTTGTTCCATGACTTGTATATTTCCTTATTTATTCAATAGGTCTACTTTGTTTGAGGCAGGATCGGTACATTTTTTAAATTTTATTTGTACTCAACCTGTCTCAAGCTTGTTCATCCTTTATTTATTTATTTATTTACCACTATTTCATTTCCCTCGTACGGGCTTTCTGTATAGTTCGTAGGCAGCTCTACAGAGTAACGGTATTATTAGGTCACTAGTGACTGTATTATGAGAGCATGCTTTGGCGGGAAACAATTTTTTTTCCTTTGCTAAGACTATCCAGTGTGTAAGCTGTGTTTCCATGCTTGTTTTCTTCTTTAGGTGAGTTTCTTTCCCAGCTCTTCCACGGGCCTGCATACTTCACGTAGTGCCATGTGATTTAGCCCTGTGTTTTCCTTACTAGTAGTGCTTGTCCTCCTGAGGTCCCTATATTGCAAATTTTTTCCCCATTCTATTTAATGTGTTTCCCTATTACTTGGTCGCATGCTCTCATATTCCTAACTATAAAATTAGTTATTTCATATAGTAGCTTAAGTGTAAAATTTCCGTCTAAATATAATATTTGTTTGCTATTGTACAAATTGAGTTTCCTTAATTTTTAAAATTATACCAACTCTCTCTGGTATGTTTGTAAGACATTGAGTTTTGGTATATTTTTCTTGTAAAAAAAGAATTTTTACACAGTGGACATTTAGGCGACACTCTGATCATATGCCGTGTCACTGCGGAATCTACTGTCAAACACGCATCATGCATGTATTTGAACAGGAGACTTTTCATTTTAAGTGACCCTGCTCTGACCCAGTTTACCCAGGCCCGATCCCAGTTAATATGTATGTATTCTTGTTCTATTTTGTTTTTATCCTTATTTATAGTGAGTGTGTTCAGTGATCCATTTGTATGTTGATTTAGTGTCGATTTATTTATTGATGTAATGCATTTTTAAAGCCCCATAAGTATTTAATAATTTAGTTATCTATTGTTTTGAGCGTTGCGTTTTTAATGTCTATGGATTTTAGTTTATAGTTAAGGTGCACATACATATAGTTTCTTACGACCTGCGCCCATTCCAATAGGCATAATGGCGTTAGCGCCCAGACTTGTATTTTTTATTAATATTCTCCCTGATTTCCTTGAGGTTTTGTTTCTCCCCATTTTTCCCAAAATTTACACCTAAAGTTTTTATGTTGTCTTTAATTAAAGGGGGAGGAAGCCAATACTGCTTGCCTCTCCAGTCTCCTATTGAAAGTATTTCTGTTTGTCAGGGTTGATCTTTGATATCGACACTTTCCCAAATTGTTAAAATTCCTTGATCAATTCATTTTAGGAATTTTTGTCTTGTATAAAGTTTGTGCAGTCATCTGCATGTTGTAGCATTTTCACTTCTTCTTTAATGTTTGGAACTTGAATCCCTACGATCCCATGGTTTTTATTAATTTTAATGCTCAGTATTTATATTGCTATTACGTATAATAACATAGATAGTGGAAATCCTTGCCTCACTGATCTTTTGATATCAAATTTGTACGTTTTGGCTTCTTCGAATTTTGGAAATTTTTTCCAAATCCAAATTTCTCTAGTGTCTTGTATAGATAGTTTTGTTCAAGTCTTGTCAAAAGCCTTTTCCTGGTATATTAGTACCATAGCACTATTTTTTCTAGTGATATTTATGTGTTCTATGATAGTTCTAATATTTAATATATTGTTTTGTATTTCCCGCCCTTTCGGGCCACTAGCTTGATTTACATTAATAATTTTATCAAGACACTTTTTCACCCTTTCTGCTAGTAATTTACTAATAATTTTATGGTCAATATTTAGGAGGGAGATGGGCCTCCAGTTCTTAAAATCTTCCCTATCCAGCTTCCCTTTATATATCAATGTTATCATATCCTCCCTCATTGTGTTTGGCATGTTTTGATTCCTTAGTGCGATATTGTTTTATAAACATTCTAGTACTTGCGACAGTTCTACGCAGAATTTTTTTATAGAATTCTGCTGAGATCCCATCTCTTCCTGGTGATTTGTTTTTGGAGTGTTTCCCAATGGTATCTAATATTTCGTCTTGCGATATAAAATCTTCACATATGCTTCTATGTTCTGAGGTTATTTTCTCGCAGTTCGTCTCTCGTAAGTGTCTATATCTTCATCTTCTGTTCTGTGAAGTATATAGGTCTTTGTACTAATTTACTAATTTTGTATATATTCAAGTATTTTAGTTTGATCCGTCGATAATTCCCTCCCTATGTTTAGTGACATTAATGTTTTTCCCCTCTTTTCTTACTTTCTCCCTTTTATAGAGCCCTTTTGCGTTTTTATATATATGTGTAAATTTTCCCGCTTTTATGTCTCTTCCCATTTGCACTTCTTTCTTCAATTTTATTAATCTTTCTTGTAGGTTTTTTGTGCCCTGAGTCGCTATTGTTGTTATATATTCTTCCCAAGCTTCTATTGTTAATTTTATCTTCCTAACCCGTACTCTTTTATGAATAATTGCTACTTTTATTGAAAATCCATTTAAATTTATCCCATTCTTGTATTACGTCTAAATGTCTTTGAGTTTTAAATTTTTCTATTTCTCTTTTGATTTCCCTCCCAAAATCTTCCTTTTCCAATATTTTATTGTTTAGCTTCCATTGTCCCCTCCCCCATTTAGTTCTTTTATTTTCCCTATCTCTACAAATATTAGCTTATGGTCCTAAAGTTTGTATTCTAATACCCTACTTTTATATATTTGTTTGTTCCTAAGGATAAGCCCCATAATTTGTCTATTCTGCTTCCTTTGTTTTCTTTGTAGGCAAACATGTAGTCCACCCTTAGTATATTTAGCTGTCTGTATATATCAATTAGTTTTTGTGATTCCATAATGTTTTCCATTTGGTCTTTTATACATCTGTTGTCAGTTTTCCCGTTCTGTCACTCTCGTCTCCTACCCAATTAAAATCCTCTCCTATGATCAAACTGCCCGTTGTGCAGTTTTCTAAATATTTCTCCAGTTCATCTATGAATTCCTTTTTGTTATAAATATTGGCTGCCATATACACATTCATTCAAAATGTTATTCCCTCCCATTTTATTATGAATTAACCTTTCCTTGAAAAACTCCACTTCTTCTATTCGTTCCCATTTGCACCCTTGCTTATTTTTAATTACAGTAGCTACCCCTCCCTTGGTATCCTTTCCCACATAGTTGTCGTTTGTTATTATGCTGTACATGTCTCGTTCGATTTGCTCTTTAATTTGATGTCATTCCATTGTGTGTTTCCTATAGGAAAAGTATGTCAAAGTCCCTTATTTGTGTCATTTTTTTAGCTTTTATTACCTATCCCATTTATATTTAGACAAGAAACGAAAGTTTTGTCCCTCCATTTGTGTTGTCCACCAGATTGCCGTTTATAAACCAGTACTATTGGTTAGTTTTAGTGTCATATGGCTATTGTTTATATATTTATATATACCATATTGCACACAATTTGGGCCAGTCTTTTTTGCCGCAAATAGAGTGACGTCATTGATCCTATTTGGTTTCTCCCGCATACTTCCGTCAATTATGGTAAGTTTAAGAGTTATATCCCTTTGCAACCTATAGACTCTACCTTCTATGTACATACATGCGTATTTATGCATCCGCCCCTTTGCTGAAAATGGAACTGGAAATTGATCTCGAAAATGACCACAGTTGTAATGAAAACTTCCGTTAAGCATCAGATGCGCAGACGATGAAGGTGTTATGGACACCCTGGTCGTAATCGGGTTAGAAATTATAAATCAATGAATGGAGTAAGATTTATTGACTTTTTATCTTGTTTATGCTTTTCGTTTCTGAAATTGGCAGGGAGGTACAAACAAACGGGGATGTATACACAGACTATAAGAGAGTGACAAAAATAACTTAGATGACCCGTTATGTTAAATGACCCTCAATATCGTGCTGTATAAGATTATGTATATCTTAATATTTTGTGAAACATTTACATGTATACATGGAAATTATTTAAATCTGCATGATCAATTTGAAATACATTAATAATGTTCACATTACATATTCTTTGTTCAATTGTTGTCATTATATAGGTCATTCAAATATAAGTTAAAAATATGTATATGGTGTATACAGTTTTGTACATAATTAATCTGCGCACAAAGCAGGGTTACTGCCACATGGGTTCATATAATTTGCACATAAATAAAAACTGCAATTTTAAAAAAGTATGACATATGTTAATAGTAATATATATATATATATATATATATATATATATATATATATATATATATATATATATATATATATATATATATATATAGTATGTATAGAACTAATTTCAATAATTTTCAACAAGTCAAACTGTAGATCAGTTTGGAACACAGAGTTCAGAATGACTGGAGACTAGGCATACTTTTAAGCTTCATGTAACAATTGAATTCCCCAAAATATTTTTTCTTCTTCTAGCACATGATATACACAGACCTAGCTTGTCATTATTGATATCTCCATACTTTCTCTGGGATATTTCAGTTGCAGTCAGTGGTCTGCATGTCTGTCCATCCTTCTATGACAAATCTAGTCATAATTAATTATTCACAAAACTTGAAGAATTTAAATGAATCTTTTTACATTTGAAGGGTAGATACCTGGTTGATTTCAGGCACGTTTTAACCCTGAGACTGACTACTGGATACTTTAATTTTATAGGGAATGCCTAAAAATACCCCTTCACCCTCAAACACTCCAAACGTGATAATCATCTTTTATTTCGTTTTGACCTTTTGACCAAAATATGATTTATGAATATTACTGTCATAACATTATTGTTAGATAAATACGTATAATAGATGTAAAATAAAATTAAAGTTGAATAAATATTATTTTATTATCATGGGAGTCTGAAAATGTCAGTTTCGTCGAACATGGTCATATTGATAAATTTATAATATAAATACAATATTTTATTAGTTTAAAATTTATAACAAATTGTATTGTAGACATTTGTATTCATTAATGATTGTTAAGTCATCTCCACGTTGGTTGCCAGTACATAATTTTCATATAAAAATATTAAATCTGTATCGACTATCACAATGGCTGCTTGTCTGCAAAACTCACATGATCATCATCTCACTGAAACGCACATTTGTCCCCCACAAGGTGGCGCTTTCATTGCTAAATATTTGCACGTGACGTGTCATTGCGCGCGACATGTACATGACCGAATCTCGTCCAGGGATTGGCAGCGTCTTAAATTCCCACGTATTTTGTGCTGATAAAAGTGATAACTTTAATGTTAATTGAGCGGTTCTTTTCTTAGTTTTCAATGTGGATTTATCAAGGAAGAAAACTCAAATCGGTTAACAAGATAGCTGGACAGTTAAGTTTTAAAAGACAAATACCATGTTGGATATTCTGCGACATCTTCTACAATGCGCGCTATATTTACTACGATCTGTTCATGTTTTCGTTGAAGGGTGCAATGTACCTATATTGCTAACCGAAACAGACCAGGATGAAGAAGCTTGATGAATTAATATGGTGAAATAATTATAGAAATACTATTGTAATATAATATTGTAAAATAACGATCGACATTTTTCTTAAATAAAATAGTTGGATGTTGAAGTAATTATTTATATTTTGTTTGACATGCAAGCTTGATGTTAAAGAAAAACAACACCACAATGATCTGAAGGAAAAAACCACAGAGATTGTCTTAGATTACCAACATGACCTGTTACGGCATATGACCCTCACTATCGTGCTAGTTTATACATATAAATCTTTAACATGTTTATATATATATATATATATATATATATATATATATATATATATATATATATATATATATATATATATATATATATATATAAACATGTTAAAGATTTATATGTATAAACTAACTACATGGGAATTATTTAAATTTGCAACATCAATTTCATATAAATTATTAATGGTTGCATTACATATTCTTTGTTAATTCTTGTCAATATATAGGTCATTCAGATATAAGCTAATAATATTTTGTATGGTGAGGACAGTTTTGTACATGATTAATACATGTAGGAACATTTTAGTACCTGGTACAAAGCAGGGATACTGCCACATGGGTTAATATTGTTTAAAATTTGCCCATAAATTCTAATTGCACTGTATATCATTATTTTAAAAACCGCCGTATATTATAGGATATTATAGGAATTATATAAATAAATTTAAACTTAGAAGTAATTAAACATCAAATTATATAAAGAAATTGCAATTCACCTTATTTTTGCTAGAGTCATTCATGAATCTAATTTGTTGTGAAGAATACGATACATTTTGGCCTTGCTTGCACTTTTTGTCATTTTCACTTCCATCAAACATAAATTAGAAATTAAAAATAGCATAATTGTTTTGGAAAAAAGTATTTACTATATACTAATATAGCCTACTCTTGACAAAATTTACTGACCCAATTTTAGAACTAGACAAGATAAGTACACTTTGAGCTAATTTTATATTTTTCTATCAGATATTGCCTTACATGATACCTGATTTTCATAATTACCACATGTATGTTAATTTTAGTACATACAAGTTGTATTAAGGTATGCCAAAATTTCCCAGCATTGCGCATGTTGTAAATGTAAATAACTTCACTGTAAAAAATGTCCATCTTTTATAAATACTTAGTAAGTGTAGAGCAGTATCTTATTAGTACCTGTTGAGTCTGTTATAGATCAGTAGATCTCTGTTTTAATCTTTTTGATGTTTAAAAGTTGTGGATTAAATTTTTTTTGCACAATTGGACACCAATAAATTATCTATCTTGAGTTTTTTTGGCAAAGGATGTGTTAATGTTGCAGACATGGCTAACCATGATATAGCTTGATCAGTCCGGTTTACCTATCAAAAGTTTCAGGTCCTTAATTGTCTTTAGAAATTTGCATCATTGTTGATAATATACATGTATATCTACATAACGAATCCATTATATGAACAGGTGTTCCAATAGAAATTTTGAAAATGGATGACAGATCCATCCAACTTTTTGAAGAGGCTCTAAAAGACGGAAAGGAAACTGTGCACAGCATACGTATTATGGTTGTCGGACACATGGGTGTAGGCAAGACAACGCTAGTCAAACGTCTTCTTGGAGAGGAGGTAAACATCTATGAGAGACATAGTACAGAGGGCATAGATGTTTATGTCAATTGCTGTGATGTTTCCTTGTCAACCCATGAATGGACTAGGCGAACAAAAGGTATGTGGGCATGCATACTCCTTAATGATGTACCTTTCTGTATTTATGCAAATGCCAGAAGGTGAAAAGTATCATGTTGAACTGTTTTCTGTCCATCCAGCGCTATTTCACTTCTTAACAATAACATAGTTTTCCACTATCTAATGACACCAAATTTTGCAAGGATTTTGCATTTTTAATAAGGAACAGACGTAGATGTATCAATTCCTGTTTTAGAATCAGGGGTCAATGTCATAGTGTTAAAAGAATGAACTTTTGCACACAGAATGACATATTTTCAAGATGTACTTGAAGTAACTGTTCCTCCTCATTCACTAATTTCACATATACACAACAAGGTGGAGTTTTAAGTCTTGATATTTAACCTTTACTATGAGTATTTGGTATGTTAGCACATTGTGTGTGTTGTTGTGTATAATTATTGTACTTTTAATATTTGCTTGTTTTCTCCATGTACTTGCACAAATCTGTATAGTGCTTGCATCCTGTGTAGAAGGATTGTATGTGCTCATTTTTGTGCCCATATATGTGTGTATGTGTTTGGGTTATCATTCATAACCATGCCTATAAAAAAACAGTTTTTAGTCAACTAGCCCAGGCTGGTAAGTTTTCCTTTCTATTAGTTTTCGTAATTTCACTAGTCTAATGGCTGGTTAATCTTGTTATGTGTTAAATTGCTTTGTGACAAGGATTCATTAAGAATAAGCAGGATGAGTAAATTTCTGAATCTACTAGTAATTCTGGATACAAAGAAATTTGTTAAATCCTCAGCCTGTGGCTAACCTAAAGACCACATATGATTTAAATATTATTATAATTATTATTATTGTCATTATTATTATTATTATTATTATTATTATTATTATTATTATTATTATTATTACAAGTATTATTATTTAAAGTATTATTATTAAAAGAGGGCTCAAAGATGATATCTGCCTTCAAATCTAGAATATCCTTCCTCAACCAGATTTCTCTGTCTACAACTTTATAGTACTATTAGTATTGTACACCACTAAAAATGAACATGTCATTTAAGGAAAGAAAATCATGGATGAGGCATTTGTTTGAATACTGTTACGTGATTAGGCTCGAATAAATAGTAACATAGAAAGAGTGAAAATAACAAGCTTGTAAAACTTAATAAACAATTTATTGAGTACAAATATTTTTTTTCAGAAAAGCAAAATATACTTACGGTTTTAAGAATCAATTCCAAACATTAATCCAAAATAATTCAAAATATTATCTACTAGAGAAATTGCAAAAGTCCTTGTAATAAAATGTCCAAATAATTCTAAGTTCGAATTCCAGCGAAGTATCCAATAAGGAAGACAATGTCTCTTGATGAAGTCAGTTCTTTTTAATGAAAATCTATGAGCACATATTCTTTTCCAGATAACTAACAAAATAATTCCTCTTGATCCAAACGAATTGACACAATTTCCAGTACACGGTAATTAAAAATAACTCAAAAAAGACACACACAACTTAGCATTCTAAAAGCCCAAACTTCTACTGAATAACCCGCTCCTAAACATAGTTTATATACCTGTTTTTATGTAAACAAGAAAGGGGTCACAACCTTCTAGAGTCTCTCAGAACAATTTTACGTTCAAGAAATCACGTAAACAGTGTATGACCCAACTAAATTAGAAAGATGTTTATACTTTACTCCACTTTGTCCTTGGAACCAACAAATCATTTTAAAAGCTTGTTTACAAATCTGAAACCAGGTCAGAAATGAGGTCAACACCTGGTTTTTATATTGAAAGGTACAGGTCACCCCTCCTTAGATGAACGAATCTTAAAATGCCAAATTTAAATCTAACAAACAAACAAAAATAAAAAAAATTATATATGACTTATATGAAATATACGTAACACCTTCCCCATAAAAAAGTAAGGCTTGTGTGATAAAACTTTCTTTTTACCACAAAACAATTTACACCTGAGGTATAAAAAAACTCGTATAAATTACAGTGCATATGATATAAAATATTGTTATACACTGGAAAGAGCGTCTGCTATTAAATTATCTTACTAGTCCATGTCCCATAATATGTCCTAAAAAAGTCATACTAGCACGGCAGAACTCACTTTTAGATAAATTAACTGTCAAAAATGCATCAGTGAGTGTGTCAAATTATTTTCGAATTGTTGCTAGATGTTCTATCCGGGTGTCGTTGTAGATGATGACATCATCTTGATAGGCATCACATTTTTCTAGACCAGAGGTGATCATTTTTATGAGACGTTGAAATGTCCTTGTTGACCCTTTTATCCTGAATGGCATTACTTTATATTGCTTAAGTCCATCTGGAGTCACAAATACCGAGATTTCATTTGCTCTTTCCGTTAGTTGAATCTGCCAAAATCCTTTCAGAAGGTCAAATTTGGTGACATACTTGGCATTCCCGATTTTATCAATACAATCGTCAATTCTTGGTAATGTTAATGAATCTGTTTGTGTCACACTGTTCACCTTCATATAATCAGTGCACATACGGAAAGTTTTATCTGGTTTTGGAACAAGTATGCATGGTGAACTCTAATCACTTTTACTGGGCTCGATAAAATCATTCTCCAGCAAATATTGAATTTCCCTTTTTAAGTATTCCTCTTTGAGTGGATTCATCCTGTATGGATGTTGATTAACAGGTTTGGAATTTACAATTTCAACGTCATGAAAAATGTTGTTTGTCCTTGTAGGAAAATCTGGAAATAAGTGCTCGTATTCAAATAATAACTGTTTCAGTTCATTTCTTTCTTGCGCTTGTAAATGTGAAAGTTTCTGCCCTAGATCTTTCATAATTTCAGAATTGCAAAGATTCGTCATTCCAATATCAATATAATCTGATGATATTTCTTCACTGGGTGGGACAGGTAAAACTAAATTAATTACAGGTTTAACATGGCTATCTCTTTTAATATACTCTTTTAGCATGTTTATATGGCAGGGTCGTTTTATTTGCGCCTCCCAGGAGTATTTATGATGTAATTTAAGTCATTAGTTTTCCTGTTAACTGTGTAGGGACCATTATATTTGGCCTGAAGAGGATTTTGTGGCATTGGTAAGAGAGCCAGGACTCTATTACCAGTCTGAAAACTCATTTCCTTCGATTTTGTATCATATCTGGATTTCATTTTAGATTGAGCAGAGTGCAGATTTGCTCTCGCGACCTCACAAACCTTTGACAACTTGTATCTAAAATCGTAAACATAATCAAGAAGACTGATCTCAGTATCTTCATTAGAGAGAAGTTTCTCTTTCAATAACTTCAATGGTCCACGCACAGTGTGTCCTAAAACCAGTTCAAAGGGACTGAAGCCGAAGATTCTTGAATTGATTCTCTATCAGCAAAAATAGTAAATGAATGCGTTCATCCCAATCTTTATTCATATCAAAACAATATGATCGGATCATATTTTTCAAAGTCTGATGGAATCTTTCTAATGCCCATTGGCTATCAGGGTGATAAGCAGAATATTTGAATTGCTGAATGCCCAATTCATACATAACTTATTGGAAACTTCCAGACATGGAGTTTGAACCTTGCTCAGACTGAACAAATTGGGGAAGGCCATACTGAGTAAAAAACTTTATCAAAGCTATTACTATTGTTTTAGAGTTTATATTCCTTAATGGAATTGCCTCTGGAAACCTTGTTTACGCACGCATAATGGTCAACAGGTATTGGTTACCTGACTTGGTCTTGGGTAGGGAACTACACAATCTACCATAATTCTACTAAATGGTTCGTCGAAGGTAGGAATAGATTGTAGATGAGCCTTAGGTATCTTCTGATTGTTTTTTCCTACCATTTGACAAGTATGACAAGATCTACAGTATTTGACAACATCACTTTTGATTTTTGGCCAATAGAAGTGAGTCAAGATCTTGTGATAAGTTTTATTAATCCCTAAATGACCAGCCAAAGGAGTCTCATGGGTCAGGTTATGTTTTTCCTGTCTGTAAGGTTTTGCAACTACTATTTGATAGTTCACCGACCACTCATCACTAGCAGGTACCTCGGGAGGTCTTCATTTTCTTATAAGAATTCCATTTTTAATGAAATAACAACCAGGAACGTCAGTGACTTCAGTCTCATTTATGGCCCTTTGAAACAAACAGGAGATCTCGGGATCTTTTTCATGTTCGACGACAAGTGACTGTCGTTTATCACCCTGATTAGAAAAAAGAGAATGAGTTGTTAAAAGAGGATCACTATGATCAGTACCTTCTGATTGATCCAAACAAGGAGTAAAAGTGACCTCATCAAAAGCCTGACCTATACATATGTCCGCTAAAGGAATACTGACTTCATCAACATCATTCTCAAGAGCTTTCTTTACCATAGCTCTGGTAACTGCACAAGCTTCAAATATTTCAGAGAATTCTTTTTCAATGGGATCAATTTTCTGATTTAAAAAAGACTTGTCAGTTACAAGTGGATTAACCACAACCTTTTCTCCAGCTAAGTCGTTGGCTAGCAAACAAAGATTGTCCTCAAAGGGTAAAACCGAGACTGTTCCGACTGTCACAGGTCCTGATACTAAGTCTGATGACAAATTTACACAATGGAGAGGAACATTAACACAGCCACACTCTACTCCCTGAATAAGAACACTTTCATTAGAAGAAGACTTCTCAGAAAAAGGCAAGGTACCTGACAATAAGAGGCTGAGTAGATCCTGTGTCCCTTAAAATTTTAATAAGGATGGTATTGGCGAAATCACTCAAGAGTGATATAGAACCCTTCGATATGAATGGTTCATTATTCTCCATAATAAAATCAGACTGAGATTTATTAGACCGAACAATGTATTGCTTTCAATACATGACCGTGACCTTGACCTCTTAGAAATAAGAGCATCTGGAACAGGTCTGTCTTGATTCTGATGCTTATTTGTCAATTTTCAGCAATCAGAAATAACGTATCCTTTTTTCTTGCAACAGGTACACGTCGAAAGAGACAAGGATCTAGAATAAAGCTTCTCTGAAGTTTGAGTTTTAAAAGTTGTGCTAGTTTCAGTTTTAAAGGGCTGGTATTAGGCTGAAATACTTTTCTGCCAGAAGACTGTTGAGTAGAAGTCTTATTAGCAAAATTAACTTTATGTGTCAAAGATTATTCGTCAGCAGCTCGATCAGCATTATCCAAGGTTTAAATCCTATGCTCATCGAAATAAATTTTAACGTCACTATAGACACAGTTTTTGAACTCTTCAATTAATATCATTTGCTTGAGATTTTGATAATCTTGTTCGACTTTCTTGGCTAGGTACCATCTCTCAAACAACTGTTCTTTTTCTCTAGCAAATTCGACATGAGTTTGTCTAGCTTCTTTTCTGCAATTTCTTAATTTTTGCCAATATGGTCCAGGGACTAACTCATAACCCCTTTAAATGCATTCTTTAACTACATCATAGTGACCACTTTGGTGAAGAGACAGTGAAGTGTAAATCTCACTAGCTTTACCAGTGAGTACACATTGCAATAACTGAGTCCAAAGCTCCCTTGGCCACTTTAAAGTGTCTGCAACTTTTTTCAAAATGAATGAAGTATTTGTCTACTTCTTTTTCTCTGAAAGGGGGCAGTAATCTAATATTCCTTGTTAAATCAAAACTTAAATTTGGATTTGAAGTATGATGGTCTTTGTCACTTGCCAGCTCTAATTCTTTCATTCTATTTTGATATTCCCTTTCTTCACTCTCTTTATCATATTGCAATTGTCTTTCTTTCTCCTCTTTGTCATATTGTCTTTCTTTGTCCCTTTCCTGTCTCTCTCTCTAATCTTTTTCATATAGTAATTGTAGTTCTTTCTCCCTTTCCTGTCTCTACCTATCCCTTTCCTGAAATTCCAGCTTCTTCAACTCTAATTCCATCTTGAAATTTTAATTCTAATTTCTTTAGTTCAATGTCAGAGTCTGATGCAGACTTACTGACCGAAATCAAAGCACTTTTTCCCAAAACATTCTTTTCTACCAAGTATTGCACCAAAATCTGTTTGAAATCTTGTTTCGTTAAAGAAGCCTTGACTTCTGAAAGATCATATTTTCTGGCAAGTTGAATCAACTCATCTTTTTTGAAAAGATCTGATTGCTCCTGAGTAGGATTAGAAAGAAATATTTCTACTTTACATGTCATTTAAATACAAGCCTGTCAATCTCACTAAAGATTTTAAAAAAATGAAAACATTAGGAGTATTAAAATTTAAAACAAATGTTTTCTTAAAAAAAATTCTAGCCAAATTCCAATTTATCTCAATTTCGGACAAGCTCCCAATTTCTATGGTACGTGCTTAGGCTCGAATAGAGTGAAAATAGTAAAAGAGTGAAAATAACAAGCTTGTGAAACTTAATAAACAATTTATTGAGTACAAATTTTTTTTCAGAAAAGAAAAATAAACTTACGGTTTTAAGAATCAATTTCAAACTTAATCCAAAATAATTCAAAATATTATCTACTAGAGAAATTGCAAAAGTCCTGGTAATAAAATGTCCAAATAAGTCTAAGTTCGAATTCCAGCGAAGTATCCAGTATGGAAGACGATGTCTCTTGATGAAGTCAGTTCTTGTTAATGAAAATATATGAGCACATATTCTTTTCCAGATAACTAACAAAATAATTCCTCTTGATCCAAGCGAATTGACACAATTTCCAATACACGGTAATTAAAAAAAATTAAAAAAGACACACACACACCTTAATATTCTAAAAGCCCAGACTTCTACTGGAAAACTAGCTCCAAAACATAGTTTATATACCTGTTTTTACGTAAACAGGAAAGGGGTCACGACCTTCTAGAATCTCTCAGAACAATTTTACGTTCAAGAAATCATGTAAACAGCGTATGACCCAACTAAATTAGAAAGATGTTTATACTTTACTCCATTTTGTCCTTGGAACCAATCAATCATTTTAAAAGCTTGTTTAGAACTCTGAAACCAGGTCAGAAATGAGGTCAACACCTGGTGTTTATCCTGTAAGGTATAGCCCCCCCCCCCTTCAATGAACGAATCTTAAACTTAAAATGCCAAATTTAAACCTAACAAGCAAACAAAAATAAAATAAATATAAATGACATATCAAATATATGTAACAATACAAAAATACACCAAGTACAGAAATATGTATAGTATTGGTGTGCTCTTTCTTGTAGTAGCAAACCTTTAAATAGTCAACTGTCATACAAGAGATTGACAACATAAATTTCTTGGAGATTGAACATCAAGGTAATATTGGATTAACTGTCTACTCACACCATATCCATTAGATCTAAATCCAAAAGTTGTTTTTTTCTAGTGGGGGTGGGGTGGGGTGGCATCATGTTGTGATGTAGGCATCCTCTATACCATGTCTTTACCAGGACACCGTGCAAAAATACATTTTTCATTGTTTTGATCTTTTGTATTTATTTGAAGTTGCTTGACTCAATTTTTGATGGGGTATCCTGGGTAGACATTCATTGTAGCCTTTGTAACTTTGACGTGAACTTTCTTTTAAAAGTGCCCAACTGTGGTTTCTATTGGGATCTATAGGTTAAATCTGGTATACCGGTATGTAGTTCTTCTGTTTTATTCTCGATTTTTCTCATGATGGTTGCTGGTTCTATAGCTATAGCTATTTCTCCTATTGATAATTTACCATGTTGTATTATAGTTTCACTTCCTACAGACCTCAATATGCATGTATAGCCTCTGCTTCCTTTCCAATTGAACCCTTCTGCTAATTTGGTAAAGTTTCTGTTTCTTACATCTAATGCAACCATTACCAATGACATTGTAGGTCATATTTCTATTGGCATTGCAGACAGAAGGTCACTCTCTCATATCCCTTTTATACATCAACATTGTAAAACTGGCTCCTCGCTTGTCGCTATTCTTTTAGTGTCAAAGTACTTTTCCAGCTCTGACAATTGTCTATTTTTGCACCATTATCCTTCTGCACGTACAGCACTTGCATCACAATTTGCAATTTGTCCAAAGCTATATTTCAATATTATATATGTATTAGCTTTCTTTTCTGTCACTGCATATTTGCACATATTGCTTTACTGCTTTCAAACGTTTTATTCCTGTACATGCATGGCCTTAAAGAGGACAAAGATGCAAAACTGAAGACTTTTTATATACTTTGGCATTATTTGCTATATGGTTCATTTTATGAAAAGTTTTACCTTTCATTCTTACTCGTAGTGAATAAATTTATGAAAAACCAATCACATCTCCGTATCCATCTTTAATAAGGCAAAGCGCTCCCACATCCAAATAGCAACAGTGATGTTTTTTGAGACAATATGTACACACCGGTGTTGTGTTGATAATGAATTATGGAGAATTCGCCCATTAAAAACACACTCTGGGAGAAAGATCCTATAGACTAATTCTGAGATTTCACCACATGGTTGTTAAGTATTCATTATTGTTGTCTTTCTTCAACCTAATAACTTATTAAATAATTAGATACATTTTAATTGGAAAAAAAATAGAGCCAGTGAAAGCATGATTATTTGATGTCTGCAGTTTTATATATTAAAGGGCACCAACCTAATAACGAATGATACTTGAATTACATAAAAAGTATAATTGATGTCTACTGAGGAAATGCAGTCACTACTGAGTTCAACATCGTTTAGTTTATTTCTTCTTATTTGGTAGTGTTCATAATTGTATTATTTCTAAATAAAACAAACAATTTAAAGTTGAACGAGAAGTTTAAAACATATTTAACTTCTAAGTTGTCGATCCCAAATAATCAGGGTTATGTTATATTATTATATATAACAAGCGAAATTTTGTTACCTTAAATACATATTTGAACTGCTAGACGTCCATGGAACATAATGAGAAAATCATCTTTAACAAGAAATTTAAATGTCACGTTTAAATCATAGAGAAAAATGAATAATATTTCACATGGTCCGAATCAGCTAATGGAAGTTTGGAGAATCAGCCAGATATCTGGGCCTAATCAGTCAGCAATTTGTATCGAATCAGCCTGGTACGAGATTGAGAGTAATTACAACATTAATGAATAATGTTAGTATAATATTTGTATTAATCAAGAAAGTTAACAGCATCATTTGTTTAAATTTTTGTATCGTGGTGTTCCGGTGTGTGTTTTAAGAAATGTAACGAGATTATATGAAAACAGACTTTCAATTATAAGCGATTTATTTTCCTTTAATCGACATTACACAAACAAGACGAATGCAGCATATAATATAGAAAATTTATTGTACAATGCACAGACTTTTAGTTCTTCATTTTTGAACATATCTCACAAGTGAAATATTCTTCCTTGTTTTTCTTTTGTTACATCATTTGTGTATTCAAATATTATGTTAACCACCACGTGGCAACAAATTTCTTTAACAGTATAGTTTTATGGTACACATTTCTATCTTTTAAATAATTTATTGAATTCAAAGATAAATATTAAATAGGTCTTCTGAATAACTAGTTTTGGGTGACTTTTCCAACCATTTCGAGCAAGTTCTCCAAACCACTCTGGGGCGACTTCTCCAGATACGTTCTGATGAGTTCTCCCAGGGTGAGTTTTAAAAGAGGCGAGTTCTCCATATACTGATGATAATGCAGTCCAGCATTCTATGAGATGGCTGTGCTTGAATGTTTAAATTATGTTGACTGTCAGTGATGACAGTGATGTGGATAACATTCCCGAAGTAGAATATTCCATTAAACTCCAACCTTGCATGATAGATTCGTGGGACAAAGATGAACAGGACTCAAGAAATTCTGACAATGGTGCTACCCTTTAGTCTTTTGAGAAACGTTCATGCTCGAATTGTCTCTGGCACAACCTGCTATGTTGGGTTAGTATAAAACCTCCCATACAGATCTATTTTTATGGTCCTTTGGAAACGTGAAAAACAGAACTAATATTCTGTCAGGAAATTCTATTATTCACACAATTTTTGGTGACTGGGAGGTTGGGGGGACCAGACAGATGCACCCTCTGCTTTTTCGAAAAAAATTAACAACGTTTTCATGTGTTCATGTGTTTCCCCCGAGATGTAGTTACGTTTTTTTTAAATATATTTTTTTTTCTCTTTTTTGTTTTAAATTTCCGTTTTTTTAGTTAAACTTTGATGTCTTTTATCCTTAGTGTTTCCTTAGGGTTGATCATCCAAGTTTTATTCACCAAATCTCGAAATTCATTTTCTAATTCATTTCGTCAACCTTTTCTTGAGGTCACCTGTATTACATGCATGCTATTTATGTTGGTGCTGTATATATATATATACATACACACACATTGTCTCTTTGTAGAGATAACCTGCTACCATTCAATTGTCTCAGTTGTCCTATGTTTTTCTCAGGACTTTTTTATATTCATTTATTTCATTTTTAATTCTGCACGAAGTACTGTGTACTATCTTACTTTAGAGGGGAAAATAAGAAACATTGTTTTAATGCTTGTATTTTGTCCGTGGTGTTCCTCGCATTGTCTATTTATTTCATACTCACGTTCCACTGTCCTCAAGTGGGGCTCCATACATTTTTGTAATTTAAATTGTACTTTTCCTATCTTGAATAAGGTCATCTTTTATTTATTCATATATTTATATTTTTAGTTCTTTCAAAGAGTTTTCTAAATTGTTTAAGGTACCTTCATGGGTTCTCTGTGCAGTATGGGAGCTACCCAGAGGTGGTATAGATGAAGAATGAAGTGTTCTATATGTTCCTTTGTCATTTTGTGCTGAAAGATTAATTGGCAGAACATTTTGCGAGACAGTTAACTTATCTATTTTATTCATACAATTTAATGCTGCGTATTGAACTATTTCGTTTCTACTTGACACTTCGATGCACAAGCTAAATACGACTCGTATACGTTAATCGTTTCATATTATGTCATATTCGGCTTGTATAGAAGGGAGCTAACAAATTCAAGACAGGGTCTTTCCGTTTGAGTTCTGAATACAAGACAGGACTTTTTATGAAATGTATTAGCAAATACAATACTAGATGTAAATAAAAAATAGTCTCGGTAGATTATATACACAAACTACTAAATATCCTTCTATTTACAATAAAATTATGCAGGTCTCTTTAAGGTAAGTTTGTTGCGTTTGTGCCATCAATATTTAAAAGTTTATTTTAACATTCATTAAAATATAAATTCTAAATGTATTTCAAATTTTTTTATCTTGTTTTTACTGGTTTTGTCCCTCGTAGGGAGGATCCCATAGTGCCAAATGATTAAAGGATGTTATGTGTTTCTGTAACCTCCATAGTACATGTATGTTGTTTGTGTTTTGTAAAAATTCAGAAAGAATTTGCTACAATTATTTTAAAATTTTGACATGGGTTTAGTAGTTTCTTTTCTAGTGTAACATTAGCTCTACAACTCGAGATCAACTATTATATAGTTAATTAGCCTTGCCAGGTTTTTTCTATGTTAGATTGCATGCTATGACAGTAAAAAAATAATATAGAATAACCTATGTAAAAAACATTACGAATGTCTGTAAGGGAGGCCCAGGGCTAGCATGTGGTGATGGCAGGTGGCTCATCTGTCCACCCACTTCGACCACAATGGCTATTACCATCTTTCCCATGTTGTTTTTCCTTATCTTATTATACTATAGTGCTTGTAATAAGCGTAAAAGTATTTTTAAAAAAAACCAGGAAATAAGTATAAATTAAACAAACTAAAGAGCATTTTGTTGCATGTATCGCCTCACACACACACACACACACACACACACACACACACACACACACACAATTGTTGATACACAAATTCACTAGCAGTACCTTGTAATCTGGAAGAAATTCATCTAATGTCTCATCCCATGTCCACCTCTGCCAATTGGCAACTTCTTTAAATCAAATTGAACCACATCTTCCAGCTCTGTTACAATAAAGGTTGGTAACGTGGGGCTTGCTGCTTTGATAATTTGCACTAGATCATAGATGTATAGACCAATTCAATATCTGATGACAAACTTCCAATCTGCATATTTCTTTGGACAGGTCCTGACTTTTTCGTCCTTGTCTATGAGGATTGGCTTGTCTCTCTTGATTCATTGATTATTATCATCCCTTTTCCAATATTCTCAACAATTCTGTGATATATTGTATTTTCATCTCTCTGAACTTTCATTCCAATAACATTAATTTTATACATGCTGCTTGCAGCTTATCTGCAATGCCCATAGGTGTTTTCTAATTTGGATAGTACCTTCTTTTCCATTATTTTCATATTTTTGGCTAAGTCCACATCCAGTGTAGGTTGTTCCACATAGTATCAGGAATGGCCTTAGCAAATTCGTTGCCCGATTTGGATCATTTGGCACATCTTTCTGGATTTATGCACCATGTCCCCATTGGGAACTGCTTTTGGAAATAAACTTTTCAACAAGTTAAGTTAACATTTTCTTCCATCACTTTAAAATTACTATCTGTTAAAATATTTTTGTTAATTACTGATGTGCAGGGTCCCTGTAAGCACTTCGTTATCTCTAGCTCCAGTACAACACCAGTATCATGAACACAGACGGATATGTTACCCTCAGATTTGGTCAACCACTCTGATAAGCCAACACATCTGCTGTAGCAGGCATCATAGTGGTCCATTGTTGCTGTAGCTTGGGAAGTATGACTGTTACCAATGTCAACTGAACATTGAGCAAAATGGTTGTCTATTAAATGATCTTGCATCTGCCATCATTGTATTCATTTACAATTAGCATTGTTTTTAAACAAAACAATTACCTAATGTAAATAACTTTATTAGACATTAATGATTTTATTGTTGTTTGTTTTGTGTGTGTGTGTGTGTGTTTGATGCTTTAGGGTTTAGAAGTTTATAAGCATATTCATTTTATTGAAAAATGTTTTCCTTTAAGTGAGATATTTTAATGGGCTAAGAAGTCCATCCTTATATTATCAAAATAATGAGAATGTGGTATTTTATTTAACTCTATTATTTTGAATGTGAGTTATGTTAGTGAGTCTCTGAAATATTCTGGAAATTCCTGAGTTTCATAAGTGAAGAATCCAGGACTCCTTATGCTAATCTTTTGTTGATCTTTAAATTTTTGGGTTATATTGTGTTATATTTCCTGCTCAGATCATTGAAGCCTGCTAGGGTCAAAGTTGACTAGAATCAAGATTTACTTTAATAAATGTGACAGGCACTGTCATAATCATAATGGTTCAATTTTAAACGACCTTCAAAATTCGTAATCAATGTTTAGTAATGTTTAAGGTAATGTGTGGCATTTTATTTTATGAAAAGTTATTGTTAAAACATGTGATATGATATTTGGTTACTTAAGTCACCATGACTTACATTTCATGTTATATACATCATGATATTTAATGTTATGTTCATCATTGTGTTTAATATTATGTTCATTATAATTCATGTTATTTCCATCATGATATTTAATGTTATGTTCATATTATTATGTTCAATATAATTCATGTTATTTCATCATGATATTTAATGTTATGTTCATCATTATGTTTAATATTATATTCATTATAATTCATGTTATTTCCATCGTGATATATAATGTGATGTTCATGACTTGTTCTATGGATATATAAAGCACCTACCTACCTACCCTAATTTTAAAATCAGTGCCATAGGAAGCGCACATATTTTTGCACCTAAATTTGGATAGCCAGGAAATTGCAGCAAACAGTTATTCTAGTGTGAAGCAACATTGGCTGATGAGGGTTTGGTGGTTTGATCTATATGTAGAGTTCCATTTGATCGGTTGTACAGTATGGCAACCACAGTGCATATCTTGAAAATTGTTTTAAGGTATCACTCTTATTTTTTTGTAATTTATATATTTGATTGGAATTTTAATGAAAAATATTTCCACAGTTTACCTCATTGGTTGTACTGGCTTATACACAACTTGGTCTTACTTCAGATGTGCACCTTTGAAAAAGACTTAACTCAATCTGGTCATTTTCATTTCTTTGACTTCAGATGTAAATTGTAAAAAAAAGCAGAAAACTGATAATAGTGTACTTTAGATTAATTCAGGCTCATTTTTTTAGTCAAAGGGAGCAGTCATTTTAGTAAGTAAGAAAGAATAGACCAACAAATTATTCTCCACCTTTTCTTTATTTTTGACTGGCAGCAGACAAAAAAAAGGGTAGAGAACAATTTGCTGGTCTACTAAAAGATTTGAACATGACATGTCTTAAGAAGATTTCAGCACAGGATGTATATGGTCTTTTTCAAATAGTACAGGTTTGAGCATTTCACTATATACACACTGACTGACTCTAGTCCAATATACCTACCTGGCTTCACCCATTTGTACACACAAGCAAGATACTTATGCTCCTATTCTTACAATCGTATACTCATTATTTTCACATTGAAAACAAAGTCATATGGACAATATTCTTTTGCATACCATGGCTCAACTCACCTTTTTTGAATGCAAGAACAAACTTAAAGACTTAATAATGCTTCCTGCCTTAAATATTTTCAGCATTTTTTTCGTTTTCTAAATTCATGGTATTTTTTTTTAGTCATATCATTATATATTAGCTTCTAAAGGTTAGGTGATATACAAAGTTCTACATTTACTGCAGATATTTATGACTAGAGCCACTGCAAGTTTTCACTGGATGAAATAGTGATCTGGACGGGTGTCACCTTTGGTGCCTCCCTCTTAAAAAATGGCATACCTACGCCCAGAATTTGCAACCCAGGCACTTACCCATCTTGCCTGTCCCCCCCCCCCCCCATGATAGCCCTGTTTACGATAACTGTCATATGTCAAAAGTTAGCAATGAGAACAGTTAGAGCTGAATGATTTAATACAGTATTGCATAATTATATTGGTTTCTAGTTTAAATTTTGGAGCCAAACATAAAGACAGGATGCATATATGGAATGAATTTATGTAATACCGCTTGAAAGAAGCTATTTCATATTGTGATTTCATTCAAATGAATAACAATTTCATCTGTTTTGTCTGATAAAGATTGAGCATCACTATGACATTTCGAAAAACAATATCAGCCATTCAGTTTGATTTTTGACCAAAGATTTATTCACGATCAAATCCTTGGCCCATGGCAATTCTTTTCATTTTCACCAGAAGGTGGGGCAGCAAGTACATTTTTTAGGTTACTTTTAAATGGATCCAGACACAACCGTTTGTTAGTTTTATTTCCCTGGATGCCTAGTTGTCTAAACGATTCGTTTTATTGGCTATACCAGCCTCGCATATTCAGAAAAGTGGTAATTGGACTTCATTTTAATATTTGCATATCAGACCCACTATTTAATTTTGTCCTCACCCCAATTCACTCCAGATCAGAAACTTATCCTACCTTTTTGCCAATTTTTAAGAAATAAATGTGATGTGTTAGTGAGTTTAATGAATCTACAAAATAGTTCCAAATAGTGGTCAAAATCTTTGTCAATGACCATTGATTCAAATACAGTAGGCATTTGTATGTGTGCATGCAGTGGGCGGAAGACATGGAAGTTACCAATACCTAATCATTGTATCATTTGACTGACAGTATACATATTTCATGAATTCATAGTGCATGTACAAATTAATTGCCAAATATAACATATTACATAACTTTTATATTAAGTAAATATTATTTCATTTAATTGATGCCTCTGCCATGGAGGTATTGGCAAGACATTTGGTGGTGAGTAGCCTGGTATTTACTCCTCAAATGCAGCATTTGATCATGTAGTGACTCTGGAGGAGCATAGTTGCACCATAAAATTTAGTGGGTAAAACAAAAAATTATATGTACTGCATTATACTTTCTAATTTCATTACAACTTGATACCCTGATGTAAAACAGAATTTAGCTATATTGCTTATGTTTTCAGATTCAGAACAGGATTATAAACTGCAGCGCCTTGTCAAGGTCCTAAATGAGAATTACCAAACCGGGGAAAGGGAAGTTGATTTGGAACCTGATGCAAGCTCTAATCAAAGGGAGACAACTGATGGCAATCCTTTGCACCATGTTGCTGACTATGACAAGACTACAGAAGTACTATATCACCGTTCTCAACAGCAGAACGTAGGCCAAAATATTTCATCTACATCTAGTCTACAAAAAGAATCATCTTCCACTGTAGTTCAGAGAAGTCTCACTCCGTCTGAAACAAACACAATGCCTGGATCAGAGCTTGGAGAAAATGTTGCCACTGCAAATTACAAGATGGATCCATTAAGGGCCATGTTAAAATTGTTGAAACAAAATCCCAATAAAGCAAAACAAGATATAAGCAAACATGCCCATTTGACAATGTTGGACTTTGCAGGGCAATACGCCTTTTACACTACACACCAAATGTTTCTGACAAGACGGGCTATATACCTCCTGGTTTCGGATGCCAGTAGAGAGGTCAGTGATCTTGTAGAGGACGAGTGCTATTTTGACAGTCAGGGCACAATGAAGTGTAAAGTTCATGGTGAGTTCTGTACTGTTTCTACCTAAGTACACCACAGAGTGTGTCATTTTTGTTCAAGATTTGCTGCTGATTTAACATTAATATCATTCTCCTATGAGTAACAGGGTTTCTGTCAAACTCGTGATCTATAAAAATATATTTTGTTCATATATTTGTAAGGTACAATTGTACCCAACAACAGTATTTTATTATACTCCACTCTTCTAAAAATTAAATTAACATCAAGTTGACTTACTACTAAAGAAATATACAACAGCTAATGAAATGAATGCATTTCCAGTGAAGCTGATTGAGAAAATTATTTTTGGTCAATTCTACAATTAACCCCTGCCGCCTCAATAACTCGTAGGACTTTACCTCCCTCATCTCCCGAGTGCCTCGATAACGGGGCTGAGTTTGCATAGCTTGTATCCCGAGCGCCGAGTTTGAGTGGCACTATTTTACTATGCCTGTATCCCGAGCTACGACTTGAATTGGCGCAAACCATTGGTTGATTTGAAGCCTTTTCCTAGTTATGCCGGCAGCTTAACCAATCAAATGTTATCTTATGTAGATAGAGTGTACATTGCTGAATGAAGGGGGAAATAATTTGACTTCGATAGCGGCAAAATTAGTGGCAATTTAGATTAGAAAATGAAGAAAATTACGAGAATCAGCCGCTGGAAGTAGACTTTTACTTCACAGACTGAAGAAGTATTTACACGAGGTTTAGTTTGCATTAGAGATGACAAGTGGAATTTGTATGTACATCAAATGGAGTGAATTTCACGTGTTGATAGTGTTAATTATTCAGTGTGAATTCATCGTGGATTTTTATGGATTATTCATGGCAGGAGAAACCAATTTGTGCGAAATTCATTTTATCCTTATGTGTCAGTTTTAGTTTTGCATGTAGTTCGAAATTTGTATACCATTTTGTACGTAATTGTATCAAGAACTGCTGTGCCAAATTTTAGTTTAATTAAAGAAACGTAAATCTAAAAAAATAACATTTATTACACGTAGCTCTCTGAAAAAATCTGCAAGCCAAGTATTGTAAGCAAGTCTCAGGGATACAGGCACTGGTAAGGCTACCACTGCTCTAGGCGATCTTTGGAAGTATGCTGTCGGGGACTACCTAGCTGTTTGGCTCAGGGGTTAATGTGTTCAGACCTTGAAGGATAAGAATAAAAGTAAGTTATTGTTGCAAGGACCATTTGGTCTTAATTGGATTTGAGACCTCACATATTTTATTATGAAATTAGTTGGGTTTTTTTTAAAAACCTTGTGTCTGTGACTGAAAGTGGGTATTGGTTATAAAAGTACCTTGCCAAAAAGTACATGTACTTCATTCTGACATTGTTTACAGAATCAATGTTATGTTGTATTTTGATTGTTTCAGATCTAGTACAGGTCTGGATGAATTCCATACATTCATGTGCACCACCTGACAAGGAAAACTTGAATTCTGCAAATTCCCATACGTCGTCTTGTAAAGTCCTCCCACCACCAGTGATTTTAGTTGGGACACACATTGATCAAATTCCACAGGTATTTAAGTTTGTCAGTAACACCTGGAAGTTTTAATATTTCACAAATTATTATCTTATTCTATCAATAGTAGGATTCTCCTTGAGTACATGAAGTTGCAGTATTATGAGTGTCAGGAACAGGACAGCTATTTTTTTGCCTTGATTACTGATTTACATATGCCTTATTTGATTTGAACCATGCAAGGTTTTGGAAGATGTGTACTAGTGGACTAAATATTCGTCCATTTTTAAAGCATCAGTATTACAAATATTGTCAGGAACTCACTCCAAACTTGTTTTATTGAAAGATACATTATAGCATGCTTACAAACCAACCTTAGCAGATTAAGCCCTGGAGGATTTTGCAGAAGTGTGAGTAGGAAATACAATTTGGGGTCTATTTCTGAATATAGCCTACCTATACATATACTTCCAATCAATTTTCCATGAGCCTAATGCCTAGACTTAGTTCTGTTAAAAACATTGTTTTCCATTGATTAATTTGCTTGCACTATAGCACAAGGGAAAAAGTTGGATTTTTTAAATTTATTTTTTGCTTTATGGACACATCAATTGCGTATGGAGACCACTCTTTATTAAAAATGCCCACCATATCCTATTTTTTTGCACAGACTGTGTGCAGTTCAGATCAGTCTGATCTGCCTTAGATCTGAGACAAAAAATGTAAAATCTGGACACAAAATCAGACTCTGACCAGACTCAAATTGTGGGAAAGAAAAAAATGAATCCAGAAAGTTTGGATTTTTCGTCTGTTTTTTGTAGTGCACCTAAAACATTCATTATTTGGTGTCATTGTAGGGTTAAATCTGTCTACCTTTCTACAATATCACCCACTTTAGTAAATCATACATGATTTTGACAGAGCTAGGTAGTAGGCTACAACCTCCTGCACCTTAAACGTAGCACCAGGGATTAATGTGTTAATAAGCTCCATTCCACTACCTCTTTGACTGCTTATATGCTGGAATAACAGCAAATGGAAGCCAATTCAAACCACCAGGTTTTCTCAGTTTGACTCATCAACGGCAAGCAGAGCTTATGGGATTGTGTGTTGTTTGTTATTTGTATGTCAGCACAAATTTGTCATTATTACTTCTTTTACATGGAAAATTACCTTGAAACCTTATGTGTATTATTCACATTATGGTCCAATTGTAGGTTAATGAGAAAGGTGTTGTTCTGACATCCAGTATGGTAACCATATTGCTATTTTGGATAATCTATTTGCTACTCTTTAATTTTAATATTAAAATGGTGTTTTCTCTCCAATATCTTTAAAAATCCTCAAAATCATCATCGCCAAAAATAGAACTTTGAGATGTTAGGATGACAAATGTTAGAAAATGCAATTTTTATAAGTGTATTGAGGATATAAATATATATATATATATATATATATAAACGGTCTTGTACAAGATATTAGTGGATATTTCACTTGCAGTGATTAAGTTAGACCCAAACCCAAACATAACAATCTATGGACTTAATTAAAGCAGAATTCATCAAGTGATATTCTCTTATTACATTATACAAATGACACAATGATAAAGTGATATTCATCTTTGAGCACATCACACAAATGACACAATCTGTATCCAATAGGAGTAGGATATTATCTATTCCATCTACGAGGCTTTAGTTTAGAATGCATGATTGTGAGGAAAGCAGACTCAATGTGTCAAAATTGCTCATCATATTTACAATCTATACCTACTGCTTTTGTTTCATTCAAGCCACTCCACATGTTAAGATAGTTCTCTCCTATTTCAGATGGAGGGTAATATTTCTTGTTGTCAGTTTCTATGATAGACCCAGCATTAGGGATCTTTACTTCATGGTCAGTGATTTGGCCTTGATGTTAAATTATATGTTAATCTTACCTGTCCATACTGTTATTTTAGAGCCAGATCAGTGATTGAAACTTTGTGTCTCTGTTTTGATTTGTATTAAAAACAAAACTTGTAACTATGAATTTGGTTGTTAGGAATAAAGCAAATCATTGATACATTTCACTGCTATGATACGTTTAGTGTACCAATGCATGGTGTAAAGTTATAAACCAGTATCAGTAATACATCATGAGGTCTTTAGTAGCTTTCCTGGAATTAAATGTCTCCTGTCCCAGCTAATTGTTTCTCCTCTAACTAGAAATTGACTGAAAATTTAATTAAAAAACCCAACAGAATAAGATTCCAGTCTGATTAGTCATATCTAGCATATGGAATATCTTTTTTCCATGGACTTTTGAATTATTTGTGAGCTTATGATTCATCAGAGAATTTTGCCTTATTTGTTGGTGAGCCTTTTATCGGCCAGTCATAGTTTCTATATTGTCTTTTCCCCTCAGTCTTTGCATTATTTGAATTATTTTTATTTTAGAATCTTGTGTTTTTCTTCAAATCTTTCAGAAATTGGTTCATTCTTAGAAAGACTGTTTTTTGATCTTACCATTTTTATTATTGGACTCAGTACACTTCATTAACCTTTTTCGGTGTCCAGTCAATTTCTTTGTTATTTTGTCACTCAACTGATGTACTAGGTCATTTAGTGTGGGTAAATGTGGTAAGATAACAACTATCATATGACAGTCACCTCTCCTGTTTATCATGTGTTGCAATTCACACACGGACAGATATCGGATCTGTTACCTTACATAATAAGTGGTAAATGTATTGATCAAATGATCAGTTTAGCTGTGCTGATATTTACGAGAAAAATCAGTGGCTGAAGAATCCTCAGATGTACTTGTTGTCATTGTAAGTGTTCATCTGAAGAACATGACCCAAAATGGATATCAGAATAATGAAGGAATTGCTTGCTTGTCCTTTTTAAGAGAATTTGACTATTGTAAGAATACTACATGGTTAATTCCTAAACATCTGTATTAACAATACCCTATTTCCCAGCACCGATTTTGTGATCTCCAAAACCTAATGTAGTAACAATACTACATTGCTCTCAATCAAGCCCATGTAGTAGCAATACCCTATCTTCCAGCACTGATTTGTTTTCTTCCAAATTTGATTTAGTAACAATAATACATATCTGTAAACCAAACCCATTTAGTAACAATACTCTATTTCCCAGAACTGATTTGTTTTCTTCAAACTCTGATGTAGTAACAATACTACATAGCTCTCCACCAAACCCATGTAGTAACAATACCCTTTAGCCCAGCACTGATTTCTTTTCTTCAAAATCTGATGTAGTAACAATACTACATAGCTCTCCAACAAGAACATGTATTAACAATACTTTATCTTCAAGCATTGATTTGTTTTCTTCAAAATCTGATGTAGTAACAATACTACATAGAACTCCACCAAGCCCAAGTAATAACAATAACCTACCTTCTAGCACTGATTTGGTTTCTTCTAAATTTGATTTAGTAACAATACTACATAGCTGTAAACCAAACCCATGTAGTAACAATACCCTATTTCCCAGCACTGATTTGTTTTCTTCAAAATCTGATGCAGTAACAATACTACATAGCTCTCCACCAAACCCATGTAGTAACAATACCCTATTTCCCAGCACTGATTTTGTGATCTCTAAAAGCTGATGTAGTAACAATACTACATAGCTCTCCACCAAGAATATGTAGTAGCAAAACCCTATCTTCTAGCACTAATTTGTTTTCTTCAAAATCTGATGTAGTAACAATACTACATGGCTCTCCTCCAAGCCCATGTAGGGAGAATACCCTCTTTCCAAGCACTGATTTTGTGATCTCTAAAACCTGATGTAGTAACAATACTACATCAGGGATGGTCCTGTTTTTAAAAAGCTGTCGCCAAAAAAATAGCCAACCTCAATATTTTGTCGCCAATTTTCAAATGAAAGTGTCTACAGAACTAGTAGTGTACATGTTTCCAAGTGTTAATTTAGTCTATTAATGTACCAGGCAATGAAACGTACAAAAGATTGGTTAGTTAATACTTTAATTACAACAAGCATTAACAAAATATTAAAAAAGTGTTACATGAAGATCCGTCGTGATTTTAGAGCTGCCCACTTTTTGAATGCAGTTTCAAAGTCTAACTTTTCACGTCTGTACATGCTGATTCTCATTAAATTCTCGAGAGATGAGATACAGAGTTTATTTCTGATGTCAGCATCCCGCACCACTGTTTGTGCACGTGTATGACTGTTATGTTGTTACCTGAAAAAAATGCATTATCAACTGTAGTTGCCATTTTAATAATAATAAAACTCTATGATCGTATATTGCAATGTAAGATAAGTAACGTATAATGCGACCGTTGATTGCATGCATTCTGTAATTAAATTACCCCCCCACCCCCTTATTACTAATTTCACAAAGCTTGTAGTGAACTCCTTCCTAAATCCCACGAATGATCACTGAAATGCTGTATAAATTTTCTCGACAAGCAAAATAGGATCTCCATTCCCACGAATGAAACTTACATGAGTCAACACCTGGCAATATTGGACCGTATATATAAGCATAAATTCACACCCAATTTAGGGATTTTTTTTACACCTGTATTTTGAGAAATAAATAACTATTTTTAACTATTCAAAACGTTTTGTGTGTTTTTTGCTATTTCTTGTTGCAGAGTTTAAGTCTCTGTAGCCGTATCACGGGATTGATGGCAAAAGGAAAAGATCAATGAGTAAAATGCACAAATATTACTTACCCCGCATGGATTCATGTTTGGTGACACACTCCTTCAAAATATCACAGCCAGTTGGAGATGGAGTGTCGAACTGCCTTGATACATACATCAAAGAACATCGGTTTTAACTGGTGTTGCACTTGATGCACTACATGTAGATGATGTTGGACTGCAAGGTTTATCATTGGGTTCAGTGACTGCATTTCTGATGAATTTTCACTAAATCCAAACGCTGTTTATTTTGTTAACTTAGTATGATATGCTGAACACGCAACGTCTAAATTCCGTTTGCTAATGTTGCACTGGCGACAGATATAATTGTGATTGGGGATTTTTCCATTTGCTTTGTATTTATACACAGTAGTCGGTACTTCAAAGGTTATCAGTTTTCTATGAAGGTTCAGCAAAACTATTGTATTGGTATATGTAAAAAAAAAACACAAACAGAAGGATTAGCCAGTCAATTAATTCGATCTGTTCTATTAGCGTCTTCAGAAGTTGGTCAGTGGTAGGTATAGTACGGTAGCATGATTGACTGTATCACAGCATACAGTACTCAGCCCAGATGTCAGCATAAGCAGATTATGATGTAACAACTATAAAGATGGGGTTGTCGATACAAACAAAGGATCGTTCGTGTAGCAGAGTGATTCCAATGCATTGATCAGTCAAGTTTGTGGCTACCTTTCACTCTCTCTTTTAATTTATCCAGTCCAAATCCATGAGTTGTATGTACAAATTAAATAACTAAAAAGTCTGTTGCCAAAAAAATCGCCAGATGGGACATTTTTGTCGCCAATAAAGAAAAATAATCGCAATTTGCGACATTGGCGAATCCCATGACGAACCCTGCTAGTACATAGCTCTCCATCAAACTCTTGTAGTAACAATACCCTATTTCCCATCACTGATTTGTTTTCTTCAAAATCTGATGTAGTAACAATACTACATGTTTCTCCACCAAGTCCATGCATTAACAATACCCTATCTTCCAGCACTGATCTGTTTTCTTCCAAATTTGATGTATTAACAATACTACAATGCTCTCCACCAAACCAATGTAGTAACAATACCCTATCTTCCAGAACTGATTTGTTTTCTTCAAAGAACACAAACACAGCAGTTTAAATTTACTATAGTAATATCAAAACATAATGTTGGAATTGTGTATGACATAGCAATGATACATACAAAGAGGTCATACAAATAAATCCACCTTTATTGATAAGATTAATCAAGATGGACAAAAATTATGACAGTTCTTATTCAACTTTGAGGTAAGAATGATTTACCCTTCAGAAACGATAGAATAAGAATATAAATTGTATAAACAAAACCACAATTACAACAGCAGATTTTTCAACTAAAAATTAGACTACAAAATCTGTTCATTTTGCTAGATCGATCAGCTCAAAAACGACTTAAACCATTCTTGGATTTGTGTGTTTGAAATGTGTTGCAATTAATGCTTGTCTTGATTATTGGAAACATATTTTAAAGTGATGATGCAAATCAGGACATATTTGATATTTTGTGTGCTTCTAGTACACGTGTATATGAATGTGATAATATCACTATATTGCCAAGGTGGGGTCTGCTAGGTGTTTTAGACCTTGTTAGGATATATTCATTTTGAAATTTGAATACTTTCTCCTAGCTGAGATGAACTGAGGATAGATTTACATTAGCTGGGATCAGCACAGAATATGCACTAGCTCTGGGAGTAGTCTTAGTCTAGCACAGATTATAACTTAAGCTGGGATCATGCGCAAAGTACAGTGTCATAATGGGACCTAGCAACAAGATTACTAAATGTGTCTATAAGACTGTAAATTAAAGTCATTGTAGTAATATTACTTTTTTTAGAAGTCTAGATAATTCAGTTTATAATCTTAGAACCAGTTGCATAAGCCTGTATTATTATCATCATGTATAACAACTATACAAACTTCTACAACTATATCTTAACATTCTTTACTCAATTACTATAAATCCTCTTTTTCATATTTTACTTGAGTGTATGCATGAATGTCAAATGAACAACAAGCAACTCTTCTTTTGACCTTTGTTATGTCTCCTAAGGTTTCCTTTGATTCTGTTACCATAAGAATAAAATAAATCAAATAAAAATCATGTAAGTTCCTTTCTGTTACATAGAAAAAGAACATGATTTTGTACCAGTCCTTTTCAAACAATATAACATATCTAATTAAATTTAAGGTAATTCCTGAATACATTTACATACCATTTCACAACATTTAATATTTGCTTATACCAAGAGGTGTTAATGTTACATGTGACTACGGTAGTTATAGATTTTATGTTTATATAATATTTGGATACAAACAAAGATGTCCTTTGTTCATCAAGTTTGTCATCTTGAAGACCATGATAATCCTTCACTCCATGATCAATACAGATAGATACCTAACAAGTGTATCACCTTAAAATGAATAATGAGCATTGTTTTAAATAGTAAAGGCTGTTCCATTAAAACATACTGGTGACCTAGGGAATGCACTTGTAAAGTGGGGTACTATTCCATAGATGCAATTTAGAAATGTCTTATCATTTTAATATGAACTCGTTGAAATCAAAGTACCCTGGCATAGATTTTTAAAAAATGCATTCCCTGGGTACCATGTACGTTAAATGGAACAGCCCTAATGGTTATAATAACACAATCATGTCTTTGTAAAGAAGCAAACAATAACAAAGTGCATATACTGCATTGACAAAGTTGTACAAAATACTTCCTATATAGATTATATCATAAATTTCATTACAGCATTAAAGATTTAAAAAGTTTTTAAACGTTGCTCAAAACAGCGATGCCTTGGAAGGATCAAACCAGTCTCAAAAGGAAAATAAATCACACAGGTTGTACAGCAATTTACTTTAAATCTGTCATATTATGATTAATATCAAATTTGCAGTTGTGTCTCATAGTGCCAAGAAATTTAGATTTATTTTAAATAATTTCTTATTTGAGTTTCTAGACTCTCCTTGTTAATAGTTTTCATTGAAATTATATGGCTGGTGACATGTCCAAAAAATGTACACACTAGATAAGCTGTATCTATAATCTGTTTGTCTCTTCTATCAAGCTTTATTGACATTTTACTGATCTTATATGTAAATTTCTCTTTCTGCACTTTTGCTAGTGGTACTTTACAAAATATAAAGTGTTTTCATCCGAAAAGATGTTCAGATAAAAACTTTTAGTGATTGTATTCAACAGTTGCTAACTCTTAGTATGTGCCTTCTGATCCTTTTCCTTCCTGCAATCAAAGTTAAAAAAAATAATTTGCTCCTACCAATCTACAAAACAACTGCATAAAAATTAAAGATGAAATAATTGAGACTTTAATCTTGAGAAATATGCACTTCAAAGCTTATTTATTTTTAATTTTCTGTCCCAAATGTGCTAAAGACAAAAAGCTCAAAGACCTGCTATACGAGTGACTCGTGAGTAAAACTAAGTAAACTTTACATAAGCATAAAGAAAAGTATCATGGGAATAAATGTTAGGCATTATTGATTTGTATTGAATTATAAAGTGGAATTTAAACACATTAGTCAGAATCATGCCAAATAATAACTAATATTTATTTGCATAAATATAAGATTAATAATTAGTATACATTTGGAATTAAGCTCACAAATCAAGTTGACACTGACACTGATCTTTAGACTTGTATAAAGATTTGAATGATCAGTTAGCTATTCAATATAAATTCAAGTAGTGTCCTGCATACAAAGAATTGCGACATCAGGAAGACAAATGGATATTAGTATGGCCTATCAGTAACTATCATGCAGAAATGCACCATTAAATGAGAAAGAGCGATACATTATTCTATTTTTTTAATACTAACTTTACATTTTATTTGCATCTTTGAGTGTTCTTCATTACATCTGTTTTGTTTCAAAATCACTTTGCTTGCAGTTCTTTATATTATTTTGGAAAATAACATTTATGATTTGATTCTCTAATTGGTTATTTCTTTATTCACTGTCACTGAGATAATGATGAGTCAAATATATGGTTACTTTTAATCCCTGATGTAAATGGTAAGCCAGTAATAAAATACTGAGAAAAACTAGAAATCTTTCATCAGAGACAAATCTGGTTTTACATTTAATGCAGAATGTGCATTAACAAAAGAAAATATGTATAAATCATCTTTTCACAAATACTTCTGGTACTCTAATCTCAATTGTATGTTGCATTTATTTCTAACCCAAGCAATGCAAATGGTAAGTATAGAACCATTTATGTTTGTTTTCTGGAGTGTGTTGACAACCTTGACAATGCATAGATGATGTGAAAAGAGGTGATTTGGTGTCAACAAATAATTTATTCATTCCCCTGCACACGTTTTAGTCATTTGAGTATATTCTAAATATGAATTAAAGAAGAATTATCTTAAATCCACTTCACCTGCTAACCATCTGTCCATTTGTCATCACCTATAATTAATTAACTTCCTCATTTTGTATCACATGTTTTGCACACACACACACACACACACACACACACAAATAGTTCTCTGATAAAACAACAAGCTTAAATAAATTCTTAAATCTAATACACAACTAGCTGACACTAATGACAACAGGGACTTTGGCCAGTTACACATAGGTTGACCACTTTGTCTAGATTTATGGTTCTCGCAGGTCTTTATAGGGGTTGTAATGGTGATTTGATAACTGTGAGGTGAGAATTAGGTAAAGGATAATACTGAACTTAATAGGAATCAGTTACTAAAATGTACAGTAAATACAACTTTGCCCATATATCATGGTCAACTGCTCCACAAAAAGAAATAATTAAATATATCAAAGGTTTAGAAAACTATACATCTACAAATTCTATTTCCCATCTTCTTCCATGTTAAATACAATACAAACAGATACATCAAAATTTTGCCCTGAAATATTTGCATCTACCTTAACTTGTTGAATGTTTTTTTTTTTATTCTTCAGTTTGCATTTATGTTTTTTCTTTAAAACAAATAATGATGATAATTATTGTTTCTGCTATTGATCTTGTTGAGGTCATCCCAGAGTTAAGGTAACACTCTTTTCATGGGACAAAGATTTGTACATACTATTCTGAAATTGAAGAAACAAAAGATCTGGATAAGTGAACATGCATATTGTCTTAAGGACATCAATATACCTACTAGATCTTGTCCGAAACTAAATTTAGACATCCAGTTAAAAAGTTTGGAATTGGCTGGATTGGTCATAAGACTGTTATAATGTAGCACTAACACTGGCATGTACACAATCTTTTTAAAGTCTATATGTATGTATTTCAAAAGTCAAAAATACTTTATACCCTTGCTCAGATTCATCAAGAACATACTGACAGATAATTAATTTGGAAGTGATTGCCATGCAAGTTAGCACCCGCGTCCGATGCATGAACCCCAGCCAAGCCATACCAAAGATTTTATTAAAGTGATATTAACAGCTGCCTCACTAGGCACTTGGCATTAAGAGGTTAGTGCTAGGACTGTCTGGTCTTATGTCAGGATAATGTGACTTGGTGGGATGATGCCCAAGTGCTAGACATCAGTATAAACTGCCATACTGCAGACATCAGAATAAGATGACTAAAAAATAGTTAAGGTTATGTTAAAAATCCAAATCACACACACATTATCATGCAAGTTTATTCCATTTTCTTTTGTTTCTGATAATTTGTTTCATCTCCATCTGTCTCATTCCTTGGTTGTTTCAATGATGTTTGCTAAGAAAATGAAAGATAAAATTACAAAGAAATATGATTTTAATTGCCCAGAAATTCACATATAAAATGCCCTGAGAGAATATTTACTGATATCTATAAAGGCATTCTTATGCTAATGAAGAATCTGGAGCTCAAATAATGACAATACATTTTGCATAATTGATATAGATAATCACATCTACTTTCTAAATTTATTTTGAAAATGAAAAATAAATATTACTTGGAAAACCTATTTTAAAATATTCATCCATCTTTAAAAGGAAGTAGTTTACTAGTTATGCATTAACCAGTTTGATGTAATTTTTGTTGATGGAAATTACATTATGTAAGATTAAAATAGTCAACTAAAAATACAACTATCAAATTAAAAGAAAATATTAAATCGAGTCTGTCAAATATCATAATCATAACATTGAAAAATACCTTTACATGCCGTCTGACTGCTTCTGCATATAATATCTGCAGTATCTTCTTTTCTGTCATCAAAACATCTTTCGACACAAAATGATTGTCTTTTATCCCCCACTTATTTTTCTGTCTCATCTGGCTATTTTATTGGCAACTCATGGTATCTATCCAGCATATCATGCTGGTAGACTACTGTGTGACTTCACTAAGGATTGAGTTTAAGAAATGTCTAGGCAAAATGATATGTTTTCTTTTATGAGAAACCCAGTTACTGGACTGGAGGACATCAAGACATCAGATTTCAGATTATCAATGTCAGTAACCAGGTGTGAATATCTCTTGATTCTGATGCATGCTTGCCAGTGTTTGCTGTATGGGTCATCACCTTGTTATCAGCAAGCATGAACTTCAATTATGTCAAATATAATTGCTTTTAGACTCCCCAGAAAACTGTCCAGCTATGATTGTTACAAAGAGAAACCTGCTGATATGTGATTCTGCAGCTGTTCTTGTGTAGCTGTGCAGGGTCACCTGGATGTAGACTTTTCAGAATTAGATTTTGAAAATAAAATCTTGCTATCACAATTAAGTAATAACATTTGTGGAAGACAGTATGTATGTATGCAAGATGTATGTATGTATGTATGTATGTATGTATGTATGTATGTATGTATGTATGTATGTATGTGTGTGTGTGTGTGTGTGTGTGTGTGTGTGTGTGTGTGTGTGTGTGTGTGTGTGTGTCTCTGTGTCTGTGTGTGGGTGCGTGCGTGCGTGCGTATGTATGTATGTATGTATGTATGTATGTATGTATGTATGTATGTATGTATGTATGTAATTTCACCTAGTAAAGCAAGCTGCTGCTCAGTTAATAATGAATCAGACTTGTAATCCTAACATTCAAGCTTTGACAGGCTGGCTCAAACCATTCGGAAAAGTATTTGGTGATAACTGTGCTGACAAAACCAGTGAAAGCATGGGTCAACAAAATTATAGCTAATGAAGCAGATTCTAAGAACAAATACTTACAATAACAGGGAAAGCAAAATTAACCTCTGGAATTTTATCAACTCATTGTAGTATCTACTTTGATATCATATTAAAGAAAGTTATTATATATCATGCCCTGTCTTGTCACTTAGAACAGCATTTCATTGTCAAGATAACTTATATCTGAATTTGTTTTCTACTTTATAATTCTTGTTCACAATTGCATCTAGAGACTACTTTTTTACAAGATTTGCAATGGAAGATATGTTGATTATTATCTGGCTCATGTAAAGTTACAAATGGTTACATTGATTAATTTGTCACACCAGCATAAGTTATCAGCTGACTGATTTACCATACCTTTATTCAATTCATTGTAATTAGAAAACTGACCTTCCTTATTCTACATTCAGAGTGATGCTCATTTCAAAAGGAGTGGGTTAGCATTAGAGGCAGCAAGGTTCAGACACTTACTCTGTTCAACACTGACCATTGGGATTAGTTAGTGAAGGTAGCCTTGATATGCAGTTGTTTGGCTGAAAATTAGTTCAGCTGTTAGTACAAGTGTTCTATATCTCATCTGATTTACAGTCAATCAATCACAAGTATCTTTTATATGTGTCAGATTTGCTGGTGCTGATTGTCCAATGATACATCAACCCGTTAATTTTCAGAGCACCTGCCTTAGTTGCATGGTCTTCACAGTACCAGAGTTTATAGCTTAGAATCAGCCTTTGTTTAGAAAAGATGATAATAAAGATCTCACCATAATCAACAATTTCATGTGCATAACTCCCCTACACCTGTGTAATAGTGTACAATAAATAACAATGGAACTTGCTGTTTAATAGATAAGGATAAAAAAGCTATCAGAACCATATTGCTTGAATTTATTTTAAGCAATCATGTCAGGCATAACCACTTAAGTATATAACCATGTCTAGTCTGATATTATTATCATACCAGAATGAATTTTAAGCCAAAAAACATTCAAAGTGACTGTTATTATTCGTGTAATGTG